>OY744519.1:39722800-39727800 GCA_963556195.1 Sepiola atlantica | reverse complement strand
GGGGGGGATCATCAGACTAACATGCATTTTAGCCTGAAGATTCCCACCGGGGATAAAATGCGGGAGCCTCTGTGTAGCTTAATTGCCATGAATATATTTTCATAGCTTACTATATATATATATATACATATATATAAAGAGGTGTACTAAAAGCGAACTTTTAGGAAAGGTAAAACCCTATTGTGAAGAGTATACAGCTCAATATCCAGGATAGAGCAGGTAGAACAGTTTTGCCCTACGTTTCTTTCCCTACAACTTTTATTTTATTTCATTTTTTCAAATTTTAAATCTTGGCCATTGCCAACTTATCTATCCCAGCGACTTCCTCTGATGATAAGATTTTGATCTTTGAAAAGCCTGGCTTAAGGAAAATTTAACTTGAATAAATTGCCTTTTGCGGAATATACCTTGCTTTGAACTTTTGAATTGAATTTTGATTTGGCTTTTGCTTTCTCTAATTCCTTTCCATTCTCCTTCATTTATACATATATATATATATATATATATATATATATATATATATATATATATATATATATATATATATTAATATTAATATATATATATATATATATATATATATATATATATATATATATTAATATTAATATATATATATATATATATATATATATATATATTAATATTAATATATATATATATATATATATAAATATATATATTAATATTAATATATATATATATTAATATTAATATATATATATATATATATATATGATATATTAATTTTATATGAAGACAAAAGTAATCCATGAACACGTCTTTCTGAATCAGAACCGTTATCAGCATGACTCACTTAGACAAAGATCGAACCTTCGATACTGATGTCTATAGCCAGGCATTTTACCTCCAGACCATGACGCCTTTTCTGGAAATATGAACGGTTTTATTAATATTAAATATATTTTATGTAATTGTTTTTATTTGGGGATTGCAGCGTTTACTACTTTTGCTTACTTACTATTAATAATAGATACATTGGCCAGGAGGTAAAACGCCATCCTATATACATCAATACCAGAAGTTCGATTCTTTTTCTACGTTAGATGCTGATGATGATGTGAGTCAGAAACACGTGTACATGGATTACATTTGTCTACGTATGACATTAATATATATATATATATATATACATATATATATATATATACATATATATATACATATTTACACATGTATATATATATATATATACATATATATTAAAGAAAATTCGTCTTCAAAAGCTCAACGCGACTTATGATGCTATATTCTGCATTCACCTGTATGACTGAGGAGGTGAACATTCTAAATAGTAAGTAAGCAAAGTAAAAAATACAACTGTTGTGGACCTGGGTAAGGCCGAATGAATAACACAGGAACACATGGTTTAAATGAACAAAGGTATATATTATATAATAGAAAGAAAGAGATACAAGGAGATGTGCTCTCAACCGCCATTGCCGGTTTGCCTGGGAAGAAGAGAACAAGTGTCACGTGCTTCCCGTATTTATAAGGTGGACGAGTCCATTAGTTCTCCGTAGGTAGGTACGGCACCATAACACCCCCCTTCCAAGCCTTACCTCCTCAGGAGTCTTAATAACGTTTCCTTTTCGGATCTATCTCTAGGTAGTCCGGAGCCATTCGTTTTCTTTTTGGTTGTCGTTTACTTGTGACTACCTGGGGTGCTGGTAAGTTGAAGGTGGCATATATCACGTCCATCACGTCTTCTCCTTGTGGGGCGCTGTCAGTGTCATCTGACAGTCTTTTTCTGATCTGATTTAGATGTCTCTTATGCGAGAACCGTGGTCCTTTTATGATATAGACCATCGATCCGATCTTCTTTTCAATTGTACCGGGTTCCCAGAACGATGCATTGTTTTTGAACATCTTAAAATATACCCTATCTCCTGGGTTGTATTATTCTTCGGTACCGTAGAGATTCGGTCATAATTATTATGTTTAGGTAATAATTTATCAAACACGGACTTAACATTCCGCGCAAACCTCATCTCTGCGGGGGATAATGATGATGCTATTTTCATGTTTTTTGTAATTCTATATACTTGTAAGAATTGTTGTAAAGCCTTCTCCTTAGGAGTATCACCGGCCTTTTTTAATGCTCTTTTTAATGTGTCTACGAAGCGTTCCGCCTGGCCGTTTGACCTAGGATGATACGGGGGCGTCGTTATATGTCTGATTTGAAACGTCGCGCAGAACTCCTCAAAATCTGATGACGTGAACTGCGTCCCATTATCACTCACCCAACAATCCACTACCCCAAAACGGGCAAATAGTTCATGTAGGAATCTTATCCTAAACTCTGACGTGGGACTCTTGCAACGTAGTACCTCGGGCCACTTTGAAAAACTGTCGACTACGATTAAGTAGTAAAATCCTTCCAATGGTCCCGCGAAATCCACGTGAATTCTTTCCCACGGACGGTCGGTCTTTGGCCATGGGCTATGCTTTATATGCGGTGCTTTTGCCGCTAAGGCACAGCCTTTACACAGCTTTACTGCTTTTTCAATGTCGTTGTCCATCCTTGACCAGTACACAAAACTCCTCATTAACCCCTTCATCCTGGTTATCCCTGGATGGCCAACATGAAAATCTTTCAGAATTTGCTTTCGTAGTTTTTCTGGGATGACCACCCTTTCGCTATGCATGAGTACGTCATCACAGAGTAAGAAACTCTTTGCCGCATGTAAATCCTTATCTACCAATTTCATTTTTGTTCTGGTGATAAATTCATCCTCTTGAGCTTCTTTTTTTATCTCGTATAGTGTCACCGGGAGCTCTCTCACTGCGTTGCACAAACTCTCTTTAAAATCTCCTTCTGTTTGAAGAGACGCAATCACTGTGTCTTCTAGAGTCTCTCTCTGTTTTGGCACTAATCTCGACAATCCATCTGCATGATAGATTTTATTTGAATGCAAATGTTGCATTTTAAAGTTGTAGTTTAATAAGATAGTTCCCCATCTTTGTCGTCTATTAGCTGTATATACAGGTAGGCCTTTTTTAGATCCATAAATTGTAATTAGCGGCTCATGGTGTGTCTGTAAGGTAAATTGTCTACCATGTATGTATCGGTGACACTTTGTTTCTGCAAATATTATTGCTAGGGCTTCTTTCTCGATTTGAGAATACTGTTTTTCCGCTGGGAGCAAGGTCCTTGGTGCATGTGCAATGGGTTTATGGGTTCCATCAGGCATTTTGTGTAGGATACATGCTCCTAAACCATATGAACTAGCGTCGCTAGCTACGATTATGTCCAATTCTGGGTTGTAATGTGTTAGAAATAACTCTGACGTAAGTCTTTCTATGATTTTATTAAATGCATCCTGACATTCAGGTGTCCATCCCCAGGCTTTACCTTTTTTTAATAGCTCATTTAATGGAGCACGCAAATTATGCATTTCTGGGAAAAAAGCCTGGTAGTAATTTGCTAGGCCCAGAAAACTCTGTAATGTCATGACGTTTTCTGGCGCCGGCATGTTTTTTATTGCGGTAGCCCTTTCTGGGTCTGGTCTTCTGCCGTCCTTGTCGATCACATGACCCAAATATTTTATTTCCTCCAGGAAAAAATCACATTTTTCTTCTTTTCCTTTGAACCCATAATCTTGGATTCTCGCAAACACTTGATTTACATGTTTTTGGTGTTGTTCGATATATTTGCTGTTAATCAAGATGTCATCGAGATACGCTATTGCGAACTCCAGTCCGCCTTATTTATATGCGCAATGCCGGACAATTCAATATCTTTTGAGTCCTGTTTTACATTTACAAATCTTTGACAGTCCTCAGCCAACTTTTGCAGCGTAAGGCTTGGTTCATTCTCTAATTTATTTAGAACTCTACGCCTTATCTCCGTGTCATTTCCTGAGATTAAACCTTGTACAAAAATTAGACACTTGAAATTATCTGCACTTAATTCAGCTAGTCTAAAATCGTCACAATGCTTGTTCACTATCGATGCAAAAGTAGCGTAGTCTTTATTTGTCTTTCTTTACCAGGTTCATGCCCTTTCATCGTTTGTGGAATAGTGTAGTTCTTGGACTAAACAGTTCTGTCAATAAACCAACCGCTTCTATGAAAGTTAGCTCGCTAGTTTTCCGAGGCAAAATGAAATCCACGAATTTCGTATGTTCTGTGGTATTTAGTTTTCTAAGAAGGAGGCGTAGCTTCTTCGCATCACTCCAACTACCGCAGTCAATTTTATATAGGTCTTCATATCTTCGGAAATATTCTTCAAATGTATTATTTTCCGTGTATGAGTAATTATCAATACTGTTCCAAATTGTGTTCTGCGAAAACGTGTCGTCTCTTTCATTTTTTTGGTCACTGCGCGATATTGTTTGTATCAGAAATTCCAATCTTTCATCATACTCCTTTTTGTGTAATAAAAGATTTTTGTTCTGTTCTAATAAAAGCTTTTGAAATCTTTCCTCAGTTTGTTGTTGCTGGGAGATTTGGAATTTCGCTAGTTCGGCGATTATAGACTTAATATCTTCCATATTCAACCATTTAGTTTCTGATTTTATTTAGAAAATTTATATTTTCTCATTATCTTATGATTTTATAAGAGTTCTTTTCTTTAAATTAGCGTTTGCTAGGCGCCATTTTAATTATGAAAATATTATGAAACTTTTCCTTTTCTCTATATACGCGTATATTCACTTATTTTTATTTTTTTATTTTGAAAATCAATATTTTCTCGTTATTTAATGAATTTATAAGAAGTTCCTTTCTTTAAATTAGCGGTGGCAAGACGCTGAGTTTTAGTTCTGAAAAGATTATGTAATGTTCTTTTCTTATACACGTTTTTAATTTTAACGAAGAGAAAAAAAATCTGTTTCTTTCTGCATTTTAAAATATTTCAGTACAAGTCGGAAAAGAGAGAGAGAAAATAAAACTGACCTTTTTTTATCGTACGTCTTTTTTTTATGGAGAAACGCACGTGTGATTCATTTCATGTTTTGTTTCTTTTATCTGAAACA
>OY744519.1:39700300-39717800 GCA_963556195.1 Sepiola atlantica | reverse complement strand
GGACGATAACTGATCTTATTTTGTTGTTTAAAATAAATTATTTAATTGTAATTGTATAACTATGTTAAGTATGTATTTTGGTATTTGCGTTTTAACATTAAGACTAATAGCTTAAAATGATGAGTTTACTCTTTTATTTGCGTATACTCATATATTAATGAATAAACAAACAGGGCATTATAGTAAATGAACAATGTTGGTCGGAAATGTTATATTAAGCATAATATTTTAAAAATCATATTAGAAAATACAGTTTAGAGTTTGACCAAACATATTTAACTAATTCTTGTTACAACATCTTTATATTAATAAAGTAATGTCGATTTTATCGTGTAACTAGATTCATTATAGGATAATAATTACCACTTCTTATGATAAAATATTCACCTCAACGATTACAGCAATTATTGTGGCATGTTTCTAGAAAATATACGTAAGTTCGCCCCCATTATTTTTTTACATGTATTATGATTAAAATGCTTCTCTCCAATACGTACTCCTACAAAGACGGTATCAAACAAGTTCAATCCACTTCATGTAAGGCGTCCCACGTCACTAACATAGACAAGGTTTCTTCCTATATAGGTATACTTACTATTTAGTCACTCTGTATAATTTAAATTTTTAACGCATACTATTTCCTAAATACTACACTAGATTTTTTAAATAAATAATAAATGGTCCCTTATGTTCACTTACAACCTACTTGGAGCTCTTAATATAATCGAGGAATAACAAAATATCGAAATGGTTTCATTTTAGCAGTGCCGTCATGATACATTTAATCGATCTTCATAATGCTGGAATACATTAGCGTTCACCGTATATCGTATTAACAATGGCGTTGTTGCCTGACGTTTATGCTCATTGTAAGTAATTATTTTTTTATGAATGAAGTATTAAGATTGTTTTTTTTTATAAAACAAAAGAGAAAAATAATAATTAAATTTAATCGACATTTTTTTTTGTTGCAAAAACAGAATAGAAAATCGCTTATAATTTTAAGAATACTTGTTTTGTTTAAAATAAAACAAAATAGAAAATCACTCATTATATTTAATGTACAGTTTGTTTTCATTAACTAAAACAAAACAATCGATTTTTTTACTAACATAAAACAGAAAATAACTAGCAGTTTCTATCATCACACTTCGCGAAAAGTAAGGAAAAAGTTCAGATTCTTATTATGATTAAATGTAAACAGCCTGAATAAATATCAGCTAATAAGGAATTTAATGAAAAAAATATTTTAGAGTGGGGATTACTTTCCTATATACATTTAATATAAAATAAGCACTCACTTCCTGGTCAGTTAGTGATAAATAGAGACATGTAATCGATTGGAGTTTTATTTTCGGGGCAGAAAAATAGGAGGGGGCATTTCTTTTTTAGTTATTAATTTTAGTATTGTTTTCAATTTTAAATGTTTTTGTTTTAATAAAATCGAAGTAGGTGACTGTTTTCCTTTCACGTTAAACAAACACGATCATAATTTAATGTAGTAACTGTTAATAACACATTTACTAACTAAATACAGCAAGAACATCGTTTATTAACTTTTAATGAATGCGTTATTTTTATAACACCCAAAACACAACTAATTACGAACTTTCAACTGATGTTGCTATTTTAACCGTACAATAATAGCAATACTGTAGAAAGTATTTGGAAGGGAGGCTATAGTTTTTTTCACTTATTAAATTTAGCTTATTTTTCCTGCGTTATCAATAATTTATAACATGTAAATATATGTTTCTGAATTTTTAAGATGAGAATTGATAATTTTTATAATTTAAATTATTCGGACTACTGCTCTTGACAGTATCAAAATTTGAACTCGCACCATCCATATACTATAAAGAAATGAATCGTCTGCTGCCTACAACATCGAGCAAAGACAATATGTAGTAACAGCAATACATATCAAGAGGAGACTGACAGCTTGAGAAGCTCTCCATCGAAACAACTATCCAGAGAGCATGACATCAGCTCCAAGAAATCAAGGCAACCCACCAAGGGACACTACACAAAATCTCACCATAGATTGTATAGCATATATGAAGGGTTTGTCGGAAAAAATCCAAAAATATGTAATACATATAACATCTGTACAGTATCTAGGAGCGACTCAACTCTCCTAAAGCATCTTGTGAGAGTCAAATCTCCTTAGGAAAAGATGTATGACAAAGAACTGGGAGTATGCTATCCAATGTAAGTGTAAGAACAATACAAAAGGGAGACGGTCGAGAGTAAGACGACTCAAAGTAGCAGCGCGTATTGTGGTCAAAACTCACTTACTAAACAGACCTAGTATAGAATGTAATACAATATCGGATACGGTTATGATATATATACATTAAAATGTATTATATATATATATATATATATATATATATATATATATATATATATATATAAGTAAATTACGTGTACAACAGAATGGTAGGATTAATTATAGAGGAAGCATTATTAAAATCAATGAAACAGACGAGTGGAAAAAAAAAAAAAAGGAAAATTGTTAAAATTACCTTAAGGCCTTGTCGTCTGACCCTCTGAGAGGAAACGTCAGAATGGTAAATTAAAAACTAAAAGTCGAATGAGAAATGAAGGGGGGAGAAAAAAATAAATAAATAAAACTTATTTCAGTTGGAGGAAACGAATGAGAAGGGGAAAAAAAAAATTAAATCTCTCAACGTTATGGTGGCTTTGAATCATTAAAGATCTCCAACTGATGTTTCAAAATCTTTTGTCTATATATATATATATATATATATATATATATATATATATATATATATATACAGTGATATATATATACAGTGATATGTCGTAATAAAAGTACAGATATACAGTGATAAGTAGTAAGAAATAAAAGAAACACGAATAGGTTTAAAGCTCCCAAAATGTATACTATAACTGTCCGTGGCGCAGTGGATATAATACTAAGTAAACTTATTTTCGTAACAAGCAGGAGATGAGGGAACTGTATCATGAAAAAATCAGCAAGTCAACCAGTAGGACTTTCCAAAGCTGTTAACTCCAGAAATGAGAGTATATGAACAACTTTGAGTTGGGCGAAAATAAAAGAAGTTGGTGAGTGTACCCACTGACTCATTATGCGCCACCCTACCCTACAAATGGAGGACAAGGTCTTGTTTTTCTCATGACGTGAACAAAATTACAATTTTCTATTAGGGAATGGGGTATCATAGAGATACTCTAGGTAGATCTGATCAAGCCTGTGAATATTTTCCTGTTAAAACTATAGAACAGTACAAGGTCACATGAAGTAAATATGCATCTACAGGGATACTGGTTTAAGCTGATACATATTTGTGAATACACTATTACTAATAGTATCTAACATTGATCTAAAATGTTAAAAAAACATCCAGGGATCTGCTTTTAACATTGTGGGGTGTGTCCTCGCGCCGGAACGTTCAAGTTTGGGCATCGATTTTCTTGAGATAATTAACTTTCGCGGGAAATGCCTGGACTAGAGTCACCTAGTAATCAATAAAAAAAAACCCTTAGCTATTTTGATGTCTATTTAATTAATTGTATTCGTCAACATTTATTGACAAGGATGTATATAGATATATTGCCAAAGTCAATATCTACTTATTCCTCTTCATAAGAAAAAAGGGAAAACTAATTGATATTTTCTCAGCTCTCATATCGTTTCATAATATAAACATATAATAGAGAGAAAGCCAAATCTTGAACGTCCATGAAAATCATAAAAAAGTCATACATCGTTTTTATTTGACTTTTAATCATTGTCCCTTATATCAATGTATTAGCAATAAAATTGCATCGATTTTTATAGAGATTTTGTTCGTGTGGACAAAGTCATTATCCAAATCGTGAGAACAAACAATTCTATCTCACTTAATAAAGTAGTCTCAGATATTCTATCTTCCAACAAACTGAATTTGTAACCGCGCTGTGTAGCGTATACGATCGGCTTCCATACATTAATCATACTCTTCACACACGGACAATAAAGTTTGATAAACACCCAGATTATTTCGGAGTTGGAACTAATTATTTTAAATTTGCGGCAATACAATACTACCTTACATCGAAACATCTCACATTCACAACACTCTTTTGTTTTGGTTACTCAATAGAAAATCATACGAAATAGTGAAAATAAAAGCACAGCATGCCAAATAAAATTTGAATGTAGAGCACAAAACATCCACAAAAAGATAAGTTTTAGAACTTCATATAGTGATGTACCGGAAAACTAACATAGGTTTCTGCTAGTATTCACATGTAGTTCAAATCTTAATGTGGTCATGGGACTCAAATTCAATTAATGTATTTCTTTACTGATTAATCCTACTGTAGAATATTTAGGTGTCAAATCTATGAGATAGAAAAGGCGACGAGCTACGCTGACGAATGTTAAGGTGTGGGATGATGCTAAAATAATCCGTAATTGGAATTCAGATGTCTTCGAAAATGTCTACACCATGGATTTTTGTGTAGGTTTGTGACGTGTGATGCGCAGAAAAGGGGGCTGGTATTTCTGAATTGTTATTATATGTTATATACTTTAATAACACAAAGTACATCTTTAACTTTTCTTTGATTTCCGAATTTAGTTTTGTTCAATTATTTTTATTGTACTTAAGAGCCTAAATTTGAAGTTTAATCACGATTTAAATCGCATTTCTTATCAATTTTCTGTGTATGATCCTCCATAACTCACATAATCCTAACCCTAACCCTGCATAACTCTCATAGCATTTTCGTTGATTTGCCACCTTTAAGTTTCTAATAGCGTTTTAATCGCTTAAGTTTAGAATAGAATTCTTGCCATTCTGTCACTCTTTAAATTCGATGAGGACTACCTCCCTCACAAGGTTATCACAGAGACCCCTCCACGAGCTCGCCTGAAGTCACGGCGCCCATTCACGGAGCATACCCACCAGCTCCTGCTCTCAACACCCGATGACATCACAGAACAAACTTGGCGCAAGCGTCGCTGGCCTGAAAAATGGCAGGCAGCAGATCAATCAAGGCTGCATAGATTCGTGGAGGAGCCGGACGAACTATCGGACATGGATCTCCCTTGCCGGCAATGGACAATGCTCAACCGCCTCAGGACCGGTATCGGCCGTTTCGCCTCGACCATGAAAGGATGGTGACGTAGGGACTCGGCTGTCTGCGACTATGCTCATCTAGACCAGACAGTCGACCACATAATCAGACTGTCAAAAATACCGCCCACCCAAACAGTGAAGCCGGCATAGCCGCTCTAGACAACAAAACCCTAGAATGGCTTTCCTCGACCGAGCTGGTGATTTGGCAACGGGATGCTAAAGCAAACGAAACAAGAAGACATATAAAATATATCATGTTACTTCTTAGTCAAGATTTGGTTAGTAATTTTCGGCGCTCATACATGTTTTACATTGTAATAGCATGGTAATCGTTATGACACGCTTAAGTTTAAAAAAGCATATTCGTCGATCTTTCACGCTTAAATTTATAATAAAATGCTCGCACCACCATCGCACATACGTTTGTGATAGCATGTTATTCGCTCTGTAATTTTTTTAGATTAATGAAAACATTTATATCGTTTCTTGAACGTTTTAGTTTGTAATAGACTGTTCGTCGCCATTTTACACTTAAGTTTGTAGAAGAATATTCGTCATTTTGTAATGCTTAAGTTCGTAATAATATTCCTCCGCTTTCATACGCATGAGTTTGTAATCGCATGTTCGACCAACGTTTACATTTGTAATGTCACGCGCACGTTTGTAATAGCTATTACTCCGCTCTGTCACACTTGTCTATTTAATAAACTTGTCGGTGATCTGTTATCTTTAAGTTTGTAATGCTGTCTCCGTCGCTCTGAGACGATTGAGTTTTTATTAAAAGTATTTCCGTCTCTGTGTAAAGGTTATCTTTGTAATAGCATGTTCTGCCTCTCTGTCACGCTTGAATTTGTCATATAAGGTTCATCGATCAGTCACGTTTATGTTGTAAATATCATTTCCGTTTATATGTCCGGCTTAATTTTGAAGTAGCATGTTAATTGCTCTCACGCGCTCGTTTGTGATAGCAGGTCAAAGTGGGTGATAGCATTTTAGTCGCTATGTCATTCTTAAACTTGTAATAGCATTTTCCTGGCTTTGTCAACCTCTAGATTTTGATAGCATGTTCATCGTCATGCTATGCTCAAGTCTTCAATAGCGTATTCGTCGTTCTGTTACGCCCGAGTGTGTAATAGTATGTTTGTCGCTATGTCACGGTTCAGATTGAAATGATGTTTTAATTAGAATTGTCATCGCTAAACGCGCAGATGTAATGAACGCATCTACAAATACTGATTCTTTTATGTCGTAATGACGATGTTGATGTGATTTTACAGCATCTTGGCGTGCTAATTATACGCGTGGGATAGCAGAAATGTCAGCCATTTATGTATTTGAAAGTGTTGATTCTTAGCCATTATCCGCACATCATTAACCGGTCATTAAATACCAATATCGCCATTAAATCAACGATTACGCAAACAATCTTATGACTTCAAATCATGTGTTAATAATTAGGCAATTCAAAAGCTCTTTTGTATAATGTAATATTAAAAGCCAGTTGATATGATGCACCTGAAACCATCGAAACGAAACTCAGTCTCACACGGTTAATAAACAATTTATATTATATTATTGGTTATTTATATAATCTTAGCTGAGTTGCAAACTCCTTATCGCTTTAGAAAGATCGCTACTTGAAACACTTAACATTGATAAGAATAATAAACATTTCATTCGGGTGTTTTAGTAAACACAACACAAACTAATTCTCATTTATTAATATAGGTAGATACTGATAAACATTTTGGTAATTCTCGATACAAATGATTAATCTCGTAAATCTCATTGTGTTAAAAAACAAAAGGAAACAATGAAATGATTTACTCTTTCACTTGCAACTAATTTAGAAATACATGCCAACTTGTTGAAAATAAAGTTTGTTCCCCTACATAAAGGAACATTTGAAGACAAATGCTAAATATTTGTTCAAGATAAGAATTACTATTGCAAAGCTAAATTATTTGTTATAGTAAAATCAAAACAATATTTTTATTATTAAACAATAACCCATGATAATAACCCATGATAATAACCCATGATAATAACCCATGATAGATCATTGATAAAATGTCATTTTCCAAAGCAAATATTAGGAGTAGATACAAAATGTTCCATTTCACCCCCAAAATAGATTTTATCGAACATTTGGGTGAATACCGAGCGAAATGCGCGAGAAAATCCAACGGGCCCAATAGTATAATTGAACTTAAAATTCTTTATTTTAAAACACGAAATAAAAGAAAAATTGGCTCATTTATTCAATCACAATAAACATCCTTTTCATAAATACAAGTTAAATCTGTAAGAAAATAACTTCTAAGATATCTATAGACTCACTGGCGACATTTGTTGCCCAAATTGTCTTCTGCCTTAATAAAAGTGTCCCATCAAAAATGTAACATGTCAATGTAAAAATGTTCTGTTTTCAAGACATCTATAGACGCATTGGCATTTAAATACATTTGGTGCCAAATTGTCTGTCTTCCCATCAAAAATTTAACACATAGATGTAACACTCTGAGAACCTCAAATGTTCTCCGTCTTTCTCTCTGTCTCTACCCCCTCTCTTCCTTTCTCCCTATCTCATATACATTTACCAGGTATATTTCTTTAAAATAACTCTGAGACTTTCTTTTCCTTTTTATTGCTGAATAAAAAACTAATGTTTAAAAGAAAAACAAATCAAACTTATATCGCAGAAACATACGTTATATACATAATATATATTATATTTATTGCGTAAAGTTGCAGAAAGAAAAAAAACAGAATTAAGATATGCGTTCAGTTTAGTTGCTGAAACGCAATACATTGTGTACCTATATATTAGGGTATGTCGATTTTTCACTTTTTGAAAAAATCCAATTTGCGTTTGGTAAGGAAGTTGTGTATTGGTATAATAAATACTCATACCAGAAATTAGATCTCTTACTGGAACATTTAGCCGATAAAATGATTAGAAAATGTATAAATTTCAATGTTTAAATGAGAAAAGGTTGCCGTGGTGTTTCATTAAAATGAAAAAAAAAAATCAAACAAATAAAGGATGACTAGAATTACAAATTGAAAATTACCCCCAGCACCGACACTCTGATTTCTACCTTATTAATTAAATAGGCACAATGATAACATTTTGAAAGAGCAGATAATTACTTTTTGTTATGAATGAGACAAAAAACAAAATTGTATACTTCTGGGTTCAAAGTAGAGGATCAGTTGATTTAGAAAACAATTTAAATTTCAAAATTTAAATTTCAAGATTTCTCAAAAAAACCCATGGAAGAGATTTGAAAATGAAAACTAAGTAAAAAAAATGTCTCTAATAAGTGTCAGACTGAAAATGTAAATTATGCACAATGATGCATTATAGAAGTAAGTGTGTGTGTAATTAACATATGGTATTTAATTTAATGATCCCTTAGAAGCAACTGAAGGCCTCATTCTACGACACAGCAACGTTGCAAGTATATACCTGTCTTGCTTCAAACCAATACACTGATTGGAAAGCTTCTGTTGTTAAGTTTCCTGCCTTTTTAATACTTTGAGAATGTGAGGGAAAATCTGGCAACTTCATCTTTGTTCTATTCATGAGTGAGTTCAAAAGTTCATCTTCAGAAAATGATTCTGTAAATGCTGGTTCGCAAACTCCACTTTGCGAAAGGCTAATCAATTAATACCAATGATTGGCGTGTAAGTTGATGTGTGTTATTTTTTAAAATCTTTTATTGGCTGGCTCCCCACTCCAGAACAAATATAAAAGTTATTTTTTTGAGTTAACTTAAAAATGTAATCCTTTAATTTTGATGATGAAATTCGAATATAAATTTAAAATGATTCAATAAATCGACATATATTTTATATGAGGAAATATTTTTTTACCTAATGACCAACTTTTGTTTCATTGTTTCTTCTCTTACTGTCAGTTGGTTTGATTTTACCATCGCATACAGCACATTTTTAGGCAGTAAAGCAAAAGCATTATGCTGTAAATTTTATAATGTAATGTGTTGTATTTCAGTTGGCTGTTTCTTGATCCTATTGAAAATATACAATTGCTGGTTATGAAACTTATTATTCCTTTTTATTTCAAACCAGCTAACTGCGTATACATCGATTTGCCAGACATTTCTTGTGAATACGCACCTTGTGTGCATGAGCACATTAGTCTGATGGCTAAAATTAACAATCTTGTCTGATTTATAAGCCTAATTTTCCATGCAGCAAATTTAGGGTCAACTTTTCCTCTATAAATACCTGTTGTATATTCCAATAGAAGTCTCTGGTCAAAAGTTAGTTCGCTTATTTCCTCAGTAGTAAAACGAACATCCAGAGGACAACGAACTGGTTTAAATGATACTTGGATATTTATAGTCATTACCAGATAATTTACCTAGAGGACCAGTGAAAGTTGTATGACTTCTTGGGCTTCCATGGATATATCTAAAAAGAGCTCTAAATGGAAGTTCGTTTTGATGTAAAGAGCAGTGTGTTATTTTCTCTGTATTCTTTTCTCAAGAAGTGTTACAAGTCCAGCCGAACAACCTGTATTTGTATTGGTGTTGTCTACTAGAACAGCCTAAACAGTAGATGCACTGTTATATTCTTTCAAATCACCAGCAACTTCCTCTGCAAGAACATCACCAGTTGCACGATTATTAGGGATACTCCTATGAATTAGATATTCACTTTTGTGTTCCATTTCCTTTGTGAAGGCCAAGTGGCATACTGGTCGCTGATCTTTTAAAAAATATTTTCTCTCCATTTGGCTCCAAAATCTCTATAGGTGTGTCTTCATCATTTCTTCCGTCACCCCTAATGCAAACAAGGTTTTCCACTGTTCCGTCATGTCTGTGATGGTCATTTTTTCATTCGTGTCTTTGCTCTATCCATTTTACATGTATCAATTATGATATCTTTTATATTGACATTAGATTTGAGAAGACTCATGGCCCTAACCCTGACCTTTTTTTAATGTCTGCAACGAGACAACATTTCACTCGCAGTTTATACGTACAAGATGCAATGCCAAACAGTGTGTCTAGCTTTTCTTGTAAATGTTTTTCTTGGGTTGCAGGGAAAGAGTTTCTATTTATTTGTGTTGTTTTCTGGAAACATATGATGTTCACCTTACTTGCAATAGATCTTTCACTTAATAGAGGTAAACGAGTGTTTACTGCCTTACAAATGCCAACTATGTCCTTTGCTATTAATATAGAAATAGCAAAAGCTGTCAAGTGTAGACATGTGTTTATAAAAAAATAGCTGTATTGGATGAATTTTCCAAAAAGTGGGAGTTCTGTTTCATTTAATGAGGCAGGTGGACCTGAAAAAATTCTGGTGAGTAGTAACTGTGCGTGTCTTTACAACCATTTTTCTTGAAATATCTTTAAAAAATATATTGTAGAATATCAGATGTTACACATATGGAATGAATATTTCTAAATTAAAATTTAAAATAAAATAGAAAAAATGAAATCCACCCATCTTTATACTGGAGTCGACATTGGCCTTGGTAAATGGGGACACATTAGTGGAACAAAAAAACAAATTTTAAAATGAAACATTTCCAGTGTTTCATTTTTTAATAATTCAATCTATTTCAATAACAAAAAATAATAGATTTAGTTAAAATATACTGAATAAATCCACGTGGAAAGTTTTGTGAATGACTTTTTAAATGAAAAAATACACCACCCTTTTTTAAGTAAATAAGTCTATTTACTTGCCTCACCACGAGGTCAGACTAAGACACACCGTGGGTTTATCAGGTGGGGAAAAAGCGAGGACATGGAATTGCCATAGTCTAGGAGAATCTCTTTTTCACTGACCGAGGACAAAATTTTAAAATTTAAGAATGAAAAACAATAAATTTGAAAATATAAAATAATTAAAACTGCTTATTACATCATGTGTTTAAATAAGTAAGTCTATCTTAATTAAAAAATATAGATTTAATTAAAATATTGTACCAGGAAGGTTGTGTTTGATTAAAAAATCGTTTTTTCATGTGGTGAAACTATTGATTGGGACAATAATAAAAATTGCCCAGTCTAGCAGGATCTGTCCGACGATAGAACAGATATACACTTTGAATTTCAAGAATTATAAACAATAACTTTGAAAATCGAAACAATAGTGCTTATTAAAACATTTTTTTTTAAATAATTGATTCCTTTTTTATTTAAAAACACAATCCATTTCATTTAAAGATACGACTTATCTAGTAAACGACCGAACGGTCTAATTTCACGTGTGAAAACAATCGATAAATTCTTACATGAAAGAAAATTACAAGCTATTATTAAAATATTTATAATATATACGTTTTAAATAAGTCTATAGTAATTAGAAATATATTACATTTGTTTTGTATTATTGAACGATGTTTGATAACACAGCAATATAAACAAAAGAGAGATAACTTATTTCTGTCCATGGAAATAATTAGCTTAACCTAAATTTTACCAGATTCATAAATCATAATTTGGATTTTAGATAAAATATTTTACAGTATTTCAATTTAATGTAACTATTATTCGATTTAGTGAGAACAGTATGAATATTGCACATACAAGATATATACTCTTACATATATCTACTGCATTTATTTGGTATAATGTGTGGTCTCAATTTTACCGGCTAACATTGTTAAGTAACACAGTTACCTCAACAGAATCTTAGATTATTTCACACTTAAAGAGCAATTCTTAAAAAAACAACATGTTGGAGAAAAATATCTTGCGTGAGGATTATTTATGGAAATTTGCAACTTTCCTATCTATTCTCTTGTTATGAATCAGAAATCGACCTACCCTACTGTATATATATATATATATATATATATATATATATATATATATATATATATATATATATATATATATACTACTTGTCTGGTGGAGATGTAACGCATTTGGTTAGTGATTCTCTTGTACAACTATCCTTATATTACTTGAGGGTCTATAATAGAGTTATATAAGGTGGAGCTTATACGTAGCATAGATAAAAACATAAAATAATGTAACCTGATATAGCATTAACTATTAATGGTTTTAAATGAAGTTATTTAGCGTTGCCTCAAATGTTTATGGTGTTACATTGTTTCTTATGCTTATATGTCACGTAGACATCATCACGTGCAATAGATCACTTGTAACTCAAGATGTCACACTCGAAAACACTTAAAATAAACTCTCCATTTACTTGATTATATCGGTCGGTCAATAGTCATGTCATTTTAAGTGACATTTTCTTCTGTGAATGTTTCTGTGGCTTTTTCCTTGACTATTTTCTATGTTCTATTTTCTGTGATGTTTACAATAGCAACAAATGGTGTTTTTCCTCGAGCATCAGACTAACGTTCGATTAAAATTAAATCGCTTTAAACCACGACTTCGTGACGAATTAAGTTCCTGGTAACCCTAAAAATCAATATGAAAAAATCTGTCTGAAGCAATGCGGAAAATACTACATCAGCTTTGTGAGTGCTTCTTCTGTGGTTTCTGACTTATAGCTGGAAACTCAAAGATTAGCAGATAAGTATTTGTCATAGTTAAGTCATCTTGCATATTTCATTTTCAGTTAGATATATTAAATCATTAAATGGTTCACCAGAAGCGACAACGGATTAATTCATTTGGGCGATTATGGGTGACTGGCCGATTTGATGTTTTAAAAGTCAGTGGTGATTATTACGGACGTACGAACGCTAAATTTCTGAGCGTACACATAGCAAAGATAATAAAGTAATAAAAGAAAAAATATATAGGAAAAATCAAATTTATTGTTTAAGAATAAATAAAAAAATCAATTTTCTGGCTACAGATTTGTGATAACTTCAGTGTTCATCAGAGATTATCCGCGGAATAAGTACGAGAAAGTTGAAGTAAATGAAATTACGAGAGTTCTTTTGTTAGAAACTATTGATTACTAATTAAAAAGTCAACTTATTCAAGTCATATATATATATATATATATATATATATATATATATATATATATATATATATATATATATATATGTTCACATTTATTTATGGCAATTAAGCTACACAGAGGTTCCCGCGTTTCATCTCCGAGGAGAATCTTCAGGCTAAAATGTATAGAGTTAGTTTTGCCGGTTAGCTAGTTAACCAATCAATTTTTTTGTTATTCCCTTAGCCAACTGAGCACTGTTGAAGTAAATACTGAAAATGGATACATAAAAAATACATCTTTTTATAAAATGTTATGTGGATACATAAAATAGTAATATATATATATATATATATATATATATATATATACAAAGAGAGAGAGGGGGGAGTATAAGAAAGCTATGACAATGCAAGAAATGGAAATATGTCGGCGTTGAAAAGTAAGACGAAAACAAGTGATTTAATTAATATATTTTAAAAAAAACTTGATTTTTTTCCTATATAGCAAATCTTACTTGATTAGGCAAGACTTCAACACAGTGATGTAATGTGTGTGACCGTGTTCCATTATATATTTTGAAAAAAATACCTCCTTGTCAAATGGTGGGTGTTTCAAATCTCAAAAAAAGTGCGAAATGGCAATATTGCTTATAACTCAGTAAATATTAATATCCGCAGCAATGTAATGAAAATAAAATTATAACTGATTGTTATTAATTGTTTTTATAATTCTAATTGCTGATTTATGCATTTTTATTTTGTATATCACTTTTATCTCAAACTAAAACATACCTACCTAACTACTTCGTTTAAATTCTGTGGACGTCTGATGTGAACATAGACCCATCACTATTATTCCACATACTTAGAACAGAACGGAAATTACATTTTGGTCCTTGCTCGAAGTCTAAGAAAGTGTATTTAGTTCGTTTTACGCTCGACACGAAAGCGACATGAAGTACAATTTTAAAATATGTTTAGGGTCATAACCTACGTATGAAAATATAATTTCCTTATATAGATTGGATTATTTTACAAGCAGTGTAAAGATAGACGCTGTCTTGTGTTTCTGTATACATTTTTGTACGGACAAATGAAATACTTACAACTATAAATTAATTTATTCAATTAATTGTTATATATTCGAAAAGTTATGATATTATTTATAATTGATTTTACATATATTTAACTTTGTTAGAATTGTTTCAAATTTTGTACTTAAAATAAACAATTATCCCATTAATTTTAACGTCATATATTTCTGTGTTTTCTTTGTATTTTGTCGAATAATTATCGGAGATTTGTCTAAAATAACTTATTAAATAAAAAATATATCATTTTTTATTTTACCGCTTCTGTGTTCCTTTCACAGCGATGGTTTACGCTAATTATTCGCACGAGATGGTGGACATTCGTACAATATGTGTATATGAAAGCATGATGTTAGCATTATCCGCTTCAGCAACTGAACAGTAAACAGTACAAGTAATATCTATTCAACATTGAAGACAAAACACACAATATGTGTTTAAGAAGGGAATCGAAAGACTAAAATATTAGAGTCTTTAATTCAGCAATTACATTTGCAAAATTAGTGGGAGATTAATCTGGATAATGATTTAGTAAAATACATCAACATATATATATATTTTATCGACAAAATATTTAATAAAACTCTTTTTTCTTTTTCACTATCTATATATATATATATATATATATATATATATATATATATGGGAAGAGAAGGATGAAGGTAATCCGACGTGATGGGAAAATGAAAAAGGAAAAAAAAAAAAAAATGGATGTTTTTTATGTGTACATCAACGTTTCGTCTTTATTTATAAGACTTGATCAGGATGATAAAATAGAGAAAAATGTCATGCAAGCACAGATACATGTAGGGTAGACATATTGGGAGGAAAAATAGAATGAAATAATGGCCACTGCTGGGTGGACGCCCGTATTTGTTGGAGAAATAGAAATGAATGTTGAAGAAAATAAGTGGGGAAAGAATGGAAGGATGGGGTGAGCAAGGACTACTGTGGCTGGTGGTAAGAGAAAGAGGTGGAGGATGAGCAGGGGTAAAGTGGATGGCAGAGAGGGAGTGGAGGAAGATGGGGGAGGGAGGTGTTTGACCAGATGGCTGCGGTCAAGATTGAAGGGGAAAAGTAAGTTGGAATGTTTGTGTATGGGGGGTGTATGCAGGTAAATAAGGATGGTTTGAGAGGGAGGGGGGCTGTGATTTTGGTGGATGGGCGAAAGTTATAGTCTTAGAGAGCGTTTTGAGAAAATGAGGGAATTTAAGAAGCGGTATGGGAGAAAATAGTTGAGAGGGAAAGAGGGAGGATTTGTTGTGATAGGGTGTGAAATATTTGAAATATTTGGAAAATGATAGCAATGAGTGAGGGATTGGCGGGGTGGAGGAGGGCGGTGATTGAAAGGGTGGGTATGGAATATTTGAAATATTTGGAACATGAGAAAGTTTATTTGGACTGCAGTATTAAAAGTGTTAGGAGAAAAAAAGTAAGGAGAAAATGAAGATTCAAGGAGAAAAAAGGAAGGGAATGAGTAAATGGGAGAGTGTTATAAAGGTTGAAGATGAAAATAAAAGTTAACCATGATCAGGCAAGAGTCTTTGTTCTGTGAGGATGATCTTGCTTATTAAGGGTGATAGGTTTAAGAAACCATTTCGTTGCTTGATGGTGGTGGAGGCGGTGATGAGGGCAGTTTCCAATAATCTTCGCCGAGATTTGTTGTGGATGTATTTAGTGATTTTGTTCAAATTTGAACGCATGACCATGTTCTAGTGCATGGGAGAAAAGTGCACTAAGAGGGTTGTTGTTTTTTATGTCCCTTTTGTGTTCATTTAATCGTTTCTTTAATTCACGTTGTGTTTCTCCCACGTAAAATTCATATATATATATATATATATATATATATATATATATATATATATATATATATATATATAATAACATTATATTTTCTAACCGTCATATTTAAATCTTCTTTTAGCTACAAACAAAATATATTACAAAGATAAGTACTAGGTACGTGCAAAATCAATGGCCGATTCCCAAAATGAAAAAAAACATTTTAACCCCTTTCACTTAAAAATGCACTAAAATTCAGTAAATTAACCAATTTTACTGAAATGTTCAATATTTATTAAGGAACAATCACAGAATATAATGAAACTATTATTTCATTTTAAATCTTAGTGAAAATGTATTATTCTTTAAAAAGAAAATACACTTTTACTGAAGTTATATTTTTATATATTAATACAAAAAATGCAGGATTTTATAAATGTTGCTTATGTAAATAAAGCATCGTAGATGGTAAAAATATTTTTTTTTCAAAATATTTCGTATATATTACAAAAAAGGCCCGTAAATACCGTGTTAATAAAATCACTATAACTCGAAGAAAAAATAATTTTTTGAATTAGCGATATTATTATTAAATAGAGTATTGTTTAATCAATATTTTCACCAAACAAATAATATAATTGCAAAATATATTTCATGTGATTTGAATGGTTAGAGTTTTGTGAAAAATAAAAAATGTATAATTATATTTCCCTTTCATACATGAACATGGCATCATCAGCGCAAGAAAGTCTTTTTATAATCTTGAAAATAAACCAAAAATTGACAAATTGAGATCCAGTAACTTAACGAAAACAAGAATTTAAAAAATTGAATAATTTCTACTAACGATGAACTTTCATTAGTATGGTAGCCCCGTTCGATAATCACCAGGTGGGATTAGCCTTCCAACAATCACTCACTTTTAGACCGTACTCAAATTTTTTTCTTTAGAGATTCAACAATTTCGTTAATTTCACAATTCATCGTAAATTATTTGGAAAGATTTGTATTTGTTTTGACATTTTTCATTAATAAATATTTAAGTTAAAAACAATTATTTATGAAAGAAAAGTTAAAACAGTTATTTATTGATAAACAGAATTCAATTTTGAAAGAAAATGTCATGTTTGAATTCTCTTTATTTATTAATAAAGAGAATTCAAACATGACATTTTCTTTCAAAATTGAATTCTGTTCATCAATAAATAACTGTTTAAACTTTTTTTTCAATGAATAAATTGTCAGTGTAGTCATTGACTTTAATTTACTTTTTCACACTTAAAATAAAAAATGAAAACACTTTATTTTTAAAAGAATCAATGTAATTTATCGTTACGACACGTTAAGAATAAATCGAGTAACTACAGTTTTAAATCATGTAAAAAAATTGATAACATTGACGCAGTTCGTAACGTGAAAATATTTTTAACATTTAAAAAATAGATTTATTTCAAATTCTAAGTTTCGCATTTAATTAGAAACTTACTAATTGAGTGAATAATTTTAGAAAATAAAGCTTTTCTTAGTATTGATGGAAAAGAGTTATTAGTAAATACTATATATCTTCCACAAAAACACCGAAGTATAATAATTTTAA
>OY744519.1:39645300-39697800 GCA_963556195.1 Sepiola atlantica | reverse complement strand
TTGGTTAACCTACGATGTCGTGTTCTGCCTTATCTCTTCTTTCGCACCCTCTAAACAACAGCTGCATTCCAAGCAGTCTGTGGTCTATCAGAACGCTTGTCACTCCCCACTGATGTGCAGCTATTTTTGAATCGGTTTAACCACATCTTAATTTGTGTTACACGTCGTATCTTACACAAACACCTGCTAGATCTAACGTTACGATGGGGATGAACTCCATTCCAAGAGACGGCTTCCAGAGGTGTTTCCGGCAGTGGATGGATCAGTTGTCTAATTTTGTGCAAGCACAAGGGGCCTACTTTAAAAAAGATTAAGATCCCAATCCTGTCACGTATCTGAAATAGTTGTTATGGTCTAAGGTCGGATACTTTCTTTCGCAGGCCTCGTATATATATATATATATATATATATATATATATATATATATATATATATATATATATATGTGTGTGTGTGTGTGTGTGTGTGTTTGCATGTTTGTGTGTGTGTTGTGTGTGTGGCAGTACTACAACGAGAGATGCCAATTTTAGCCTTTGTTAAGGCAATACTCTAGGATGAAAGGAAAACTCCGATCTAGCACCTGCGGTTCACAGTCCTCGATACTTAAAGAGTAACTGTCGTGTCGCACATATACTGGTACTTGTTGCATATGTGATTCATATGTAGGTACTTTCTATTTGTATAGCTTAGCAAAATTAATGTAATGAGTAATACGAAATTTTATTTGAAAATAGCTTATTGGGACGTCAGCACCTTACTTGATTGTTATGGTTCTGACGAGCCCGAGAGATAAACAACACTTGTTGGACAATAACTGTGACGATTGATATTTCAGCCTTGTAAGAGAGAAGATTGTTGGAGGAGTGTAGTCATGTAGAGGATCGCTCTAAATATGAATTTAACTTAATCGAGAATGAGGGAGAGGAACAACCCGACTATGGCGTAGAATTTGCTCTTTTTTATCATAGTTCACACCAAACAAGGCAGGCCGCCACTGTAGACCTACGGCACTACTGAGAAAAAAGGGTGATGGTTTTGGGGGAGTCAACCTAAATAAGGAGCTGCGCAGCGACATGTCTGTTTACATTACTTTTTAATTTCTGCATGTCAGTAACGTCAGCACAGGGGGAAGCGGTGAGGGAGTTCCAGAGTCCAGCAGCATGAGGAAAGAAGCTTTTGGAGTAGAACGCTCTTCGGCATCTGGGGACCTGCACAGTGCATAGATGGGATTTGGCAGATTGTCGGGTTGGTGTAGTGGGGGAACTAGAGCAGCAATCTCATCAGAGAACAATCAATTGATGTACTTGTAAAACAGGCACAAGGATGCAACATTGTGGCGATGGAACATAGGCTGTAGCTTGCTGGATAGTGAAGGACCTATCAAGTTGGCAACTTTTTTGGACCTTGTCTAAGAAGGAGAGACTAGCGGATAATGTACCGGCCAAGATGTGGCAACAATACTCCATGCACATCTTCTGTTCAGCAGCCCTGGAAATGATTTCAATGTATTTATTCCAATTCATGTTATCTGTGAATGTTAGGCCGAGGAGTGTGAATGATGAACTCTCAGGCAGGGTGCTATTTGCCATGACAATCGATGGGAGAAGTGGTGTCTTGTAGTTATTGAAAGAAAGTAGCTTTGTCTTTGCGGCATTAAAAGTTACCATCCATTTTTTACCCCATTCCACTACAGACTGGAGGTCATTTTCTAAGGAGTTAGCCATTGTCTCAGATATGTGCGCGTCGGTTTTGCCTACATGACGAGAGTAGAGCGTGGTGTCGTAAGTAAATATTCGTATCTCAGTCGCAATGACACCAGGGAGGTCATTTATGAAAATCAGGAACAATACAGGTCCAAGAATAGATCCCTGGGGTACACCAGCATTTATGCCATATTGCTTAGAACAGCCTACGAGTACAACCTGGATCTTTCGTTTTGTTATGAAAGATTTAATTATCTTAAATATTTGTCTAGTAATACCATATGAGTGCAGTTTTATGAGAAGCCCTTCATGCCAGACCTTATCAAAGGCCTTGGATATATCAAGCTCTACCACCTTAGCTTCACCGGCCTTGTCCCGTGTATTGGTATATGCGTTCAGAGATGACCGTTAGGATATATCCAGAAACTCGTGCTTGTCTGAATCAGTATTGATGATCAGAAAAGCGTTCCGCATTAACTAAGTGCCGGCCTATCGCTAGATTGATTAATGATTCAATGATATTCGCAAAGATCGGGAGTAGAGTGATTGGGTTGTAGTTTAGGGGATCAGACTTCTTGAAGACTGTTACCACAGAGACAATTTTCCAACTATCAGGGAAACAATATTCAGTAAGGTATTTGTTGTAAAGTTTGGAGAGGACAGAGCATTTTTTATTACTATTACTGGTATAAGATCAGGTCCACATGATTTGGAGGTGTAAAGGTGTTTTATGATATCTCTCACTTGAGACGGGGTGATGACCAGGTTCTCAAGTGTGGCTTCAGTCGCATGGGAATTTGGGGAGGGGGTTGTTTGCCGAGTCCAGAGTGGAGTTTAAGCCGAAACGCTTGGCAAGTAGTTCAGCCTCATCAGTTGGCGTGCATACAACATCGTTGTGATTAGATAGCGGGGGAATTGTCGATTGTCCATTGTTCATCACACTATTATAAATTTTCCAGAAATTACGAGTACCTTGTTTCTGTGACTGAATGCGTTTGTTGGTTATCTCTGTATACCTTCTCTTTGCTTTATGTATCACTACTTTGCAATCATTTCTTGCCTCTACAAATGTTTGTCCGTTTGCAGTTGACTTATGGCAGCCGGATTTTCGGAATGCTTTCTGCCCTTCAGAAATAGCAGCTGCACATTCTGAGGTGAACCATTAAAGAGAGTGCGGGGGTTCTGAATAATTTTCGCTTGGGGACATAAGCATGTTTTAAGCAACGGCTCTTGAACTTTTGGACGAGTTTTTAAAGTGATAAGCATCATTACCACAACGTGATAAGAGTTTCCGAGAGAGCTAAAGGCATTCCTCACACAAGGCTTAGGTAATGAAATCAAGAACAAGTCGAGAATGAGGCTTGCTGGTTACGGTGATCCAAAAAAGCCTGTGAGAATCGTGAGTTGCGGAGAAATTAGAGGTAGAGTTCCCAGCTTCATCAGTAACGCTGGAGAATCCTAACTAGTCACGGCGGTGTGCATTAAACTCCCTAAATTCATGTATTTGGGCATTCGAGTAGAGTGAGAGTGCTCTATCTAAGCTTTCAGAAACAGAATCAAGTAGTGAACAGTCCTGGGTCGAAGGAGAACGATATAAAAAATATAAGTAACTAACTCTGTGATGTAAGGTCAATCTAAAGCACACGTAGGCTTGGTCATCTGATTCTAACCTATGTTCTCTAGTCAAGGGGAGTGTGTTCCTAACATAAATTCCTAGCCCATGCATATGTTTGTCAGAGTCCTTGCGGTAGAGTGGAAGGTAATCAGTCATGTCAAAATGGTGAGAGGGGATTGGGGATTAAAGGTTCGTTTCACTTACAGCTAAGATATCCGGGGAGTTTGTCAAGAGAAAAGTTTCTACGTCGTTAATGTTTGTTCTAAGTCCCGGGATATTTGTAAATGCGAGTCTCAAGATGTTTTTTTGTTGAGTGTCTGGTTTGGGTTTGATTCGTTTTATTTTGCTAGTTCATGTTTGTTTTGCGTTAGAGTAGGGAGGGTAAAGTAGGTGCTTGTTTGGTGCCAATAAGCTTACACAACCAGTCTATTAGTCCTGACTTGGTCCTTGCGATGTGTGGCCTCGGAAAGCCCACAGGGGATAACTGCAGGGCCGCTTTCCATGCGCGACATGGCACGTACAGTTACCCGCGATATAATGCTACTGTTGGCGGATCAGCCATTCTTAGCGCTATCTAAGAGATAGGGCTCCTAACTACCAGTCGGAAACAGCAGCCATACAAGCTGTCTTACTTGTACAATCAACCTGTCGGAACAAGAGCGACTCAGACAAGTCATGTAAGACTTAGTGACAAAAAACTTCCCCCGAGTTGCCCGGATAGAGAGAAGAAAGACGGCGTTCATCGCCCTAGTCAGGAAACAAGGCCAAGTACCAGGCGTCTTTAGAGGCGTCCCAGTGCTTGTACTTCTACGCCTGGCTAATATACAAAGAAGGAGTGCGAAGACCGGTCGATAGGCAGTGCCCATCTACTCCTTAAGCAAGTATAGGTTTGCAAACCGGATACCTTGTTCGAGATTCCATCTCTAGGAACGTTGTCGATCAAGACTAAGGAAGTCTTCCCCAACATTTTGCTACCAAGACGTGTATGGTTGGTAGTAAGGTTTTATTGTCAGAGTTTTCTTTATCTTAGATGGATGACCGGGCAAGGTCTACGAGTCCAACACTCCGAGAGAGGATAACCTGCGCCCGTCTACTTATAATTGTTATTATTTGTTGGGTTTCAATCACATATGCACACATCTATGAATATATACATATATATATAAATATATATATATATATATATATATATATATATACATGTATATATGTAGATAGAATAAGTCTAGTTACCGTTTTCTAAATATAATGAAGGACTTAAGATAAATTTCCCTCACACTATTATCAGCAAAATGTGTTGTAGAGACATTTCACCGGTCATAATGGTGTGTGAGAGGGTTTAATCTACTATAGAGTAGGTCCGACGAAGAGGCACTTTAGCTATTACGTTACATTATAAAAGGTAATTTTGATGTTGTACTATGTGAAAAAATATTTTTAACGAGTCATAGCAACGTAAATATATGCAATTATTTAAGATAAGACAGTTCAGTAATAAGAAATTAAGAACTTAGCTGCGTTTCTTTTCTAAACTCTTACCTGTAAGCTTTAGTTGAATTTGAGGTGTTCATTCCTTGACGATGGTCGATATAAATGTATCAACACGTGGCTCTTTACACAATTAAGCCAAGAGGTCGCTTTTATTTTTGTAAACTACATTGATACTGGATTATTCCCCCTTTTAATCTCGAACGCGTTGACACATCCAAAGAAACAACTCGCAGAATATTAACAAGAACATTAAAAAAGAAAGAAAGAAACACACATGAAGAGTCGTGAACAACAAAGAAAAAGAATCGAAAAAACCTGCGAAAAAAAGAGGATTCTTTAACTAAGAAATAAGTCGTGTCTAAATTCCACACTCTTCCTTGTCTAAATGAGTCTATGATGACCTAAAGTTAGCCACTAGCTTATAAGCGGTATGCAACTCATATTTCTGTTCATGCTCCTACATTAACCAGCCCAACTAAGCTAACAAGATAATTTCATGAATATATTAAATTAGTTATCCTGACTGCTTCGCGAAATTATAACATTGTTGAGCTGGAGGATTTCAAATCGAGTGTGAGTAAGATCACCGAATATGGCGTCTACTTGGACCTTATCGAGTGCAAGTATAAATAAGTGTGGGTTGTGTTTACTGCAAATGTGTTCATGGCTGGATTTAGTGATAACTAACACGTGTTTCTACCTGAAACAAACGTATAAGAACACATGAATGCATTCACGAAGTAAGCAATGCGATTTGTTTGATATAACTATCACCCGTTGACGCGACCTGCAGGATATCTGCAAGGTCCGTGTTAAATGGAATGCCGAGTGCTCGGCAAATCATTGTCTGGTGCGTGCTGTTATAAAGTACGTAATTATACCGTGAGACGGTTCGGATACATCAAGTGTGCTCGTAAAATATATGTTGCAAAGCTGAATGATAAAATCACTGCTCTAGACCTACAGACTAAGCTTGAGCAGGTATAGGTTGATTGTATGTGGGAGTGTTTTAAGAAGTGTGTTAATTAAACGGCAGTAGATAATATTAGGGTTGCAAAGAGAAAGCATTGAGGATTGGGTGTATTACAATGATGCTGAAATCGTACAATAGATACAGAAAATGCATGAACTTACACAAAAACGGATTGATAGCGGCTCGTAAACACAGGATTTTAAGTTTGCGGAACTTTCATACTTAGCTATTAAATCAGAGTTTCAGACGGAACTTTGACCGATGAAGCATAAATAATACGACAGAAGACTTATTATACTCAAGATGCCGCTGATGTTAAGGACAGTAAAGCAATGATGCCGGTCTCTTGTTCTTAAAATTATAATGTTACCCCATTAAAATCATATGATGACACAGAGTCGATTAAGGATCCAAGCAAGCTACTTGATGGATAGACGGATAATTATACTCTACTCTTCACTAATCCATCGAGAGTCATTACTGATGTGAGAGATACTTTCCCCCAGAGAGTTGTCATTGGCGAAATGGATTCTGTTCCTGCCCCCAAAATGTTGAAAAGGCAAATGGCAGTTTAGATTCGGATCACCTAGTGGAAATGGTATACATGGATCAGTATTTCATTGTGGTGGAAGACCAATGGAAGTGATTTAAAACATCTGATTTTACGGGCATGTTTACCAAGATTGACGTGCCTCCATTTTGTTCTCTATGTGCAGTCGAAAAGGGAAGAAAGATGAGTGTGTCAACTATCCAGGCACCTCTCTATTAAATGGGATAGAAAAGGTAATTACTAGAATCCTGTTGAATCGCCTGAATGCCTACATGTGTCCTATTGTGATACCTGAGAGACATTGTGGTTTTAGAAGATGTAGGGGCACCACAATATAATCTTTACGACGCACCAAATGTAGGTAACGTGTATTGAACATAGGCTACACCTGTATCAGATCTCTGGTGATTTGAAAAAAGTGTTCAATACATTTAAGCAGGATGCGTTGTTGAAAGTGTTGGGTAAGTTGAGATTTCCTCCATACTTTGTTAGACTTTTTCGTGAGTTGAACTACACTATGTAAACACCTGTCAACTGCAATGATTGCCTCTCTGAAACTATTCGGTTTCCATCTATTTCGATGTTGCGCTGTCATTGCCCTTCAATATTTGTGAAAAAGGTGTGTATCTTCTATTTTGCACATCGAGACGGCTGTGTAACTTACAGTGTGTTGAGATTTCATCAAGGGCATTCTTCATTGTTATCTGAGACTTGCTTTATGCAGACGACGTAGATCTCGTAGCTCCCTCGCATAATGATATGTAGGATATCATGGATAGTTTTGCATGTGCGTGTAGAGTAATGGGTCTTACAATAAGCCTGGCAACCTGTATCAGGAACATGATATATTTGTTGCAGACCACTCACCGTCTTTAGTGTCTCTGTTCATGTATATGGGTAATGACAGTTCTGGAAAAGGTCGTTTGATACTGAGATAAGAAAACGTATTTATTTTGGTCGGTTGGAAAAGCGGATGAATGAATTTCAGTTTCAGAACCATTTAGCTTAAGCCTTAATTTTTAATATTTTTTAGATTTATAATTATGTAATTGATTTACATCAAAATTAAAATAAAAATTATAGACATGATTGATATCATGATGTTATATTGATTTTAATCTTCGTAAGAGTGTTTAATAAAAATTGTTATTTTCGGGGAATTCATTTTTCTTATTCTGGATAGGCATTCTTCAAGTGTTCTCATAGTTCTGATTAAGGTTTAACACACACGCTTTGTAAAAGCCTTCAAAAAATAATCTCCTACATTACAACTAATTCGTCTAATATAACTGTACATGCATATATATATATATATATATATATATATATATATATATATATATATATATATATAACTGTACATGCATATATAAATTAATATATATATATATATGCATATATATAGATATAAATGAAACAATAAAGAGTACATCTTTATATTTATCTTAGATTCTATCGCGGTACAAATATGATCGATATAGTAGATGGGGCATTAATATAAGAACAACAAAAAATCAGATAAATTACAATATTTATTAATTCATCAGTTATTCAAAATAATGAAATATTAAATAAGGTTTTATTTCCTAGTTCAATGAATTTAAGAAGAAATACATCAGTAATATAATGTATTACTGAATGAATACATTTAGTAATACATAAGGACATTTTTTTAAATGTTATAACTTATAAAATGTTATATAATGTTTATTATTAAAGGGTATTTTCTCAAAAAATGTAAGTAGGAAATATTATGTAATAATGTTTGAAATAGATAATTAATTACACATAAATATATTAAATATAATTTATTCTAAAGACAATCACAATTATTAAAGCGTTTTAGCATTAATATAGTGAATGGATTAGAGTTGGTAGATTGTCGGGTTTGTCTAGTGAATTTAATGAGTAGGCACCAGAGCAGCAAGTTTATCAGAGCATAACCCATTGAAGTTCTGGTAAAACAAGAACAATGATGCAATATTAAGGCGATGGGACAGGACCTGGAGCTTTGTAGATAGTGAAGGACCTATTAAGTTGGTGACTCTTTTTTGGACCTTGACTAAGAGGGAGATACTAGTCGATGATGCCCAAGCCTAGATGTGGCAACAATACTCCATGCATGGTGACTTTGCAGAGATATATGATAATGTCAGGTGTGAGAAATTTACTAGCACGGTAGAGGGAGTCCACTTGTTTTGCAGCAACCCTGGTAATGTCTTCAATGTATTTATTCCTATTTATATTATCTGTGAAAATAAGGCCAAGGATTTTTAATGATGAACTCTCAACTAGGGTATTATTTGCCATGACAATAAGTGGTTTAAGAGGTTTCTTTTAGTTATTGAAGGAAGGTAGCTTTGTATTTGCGGCATTAAAAGTTACCATCTATTTTAGACATTATTCCACTACAGACTGGAGGCCATTTTCTAAGGATCCAGCCATTGCCTCGGATATGTGCGCGTCGCTTTTGCCCACATGGCCAGAGTAGAGTGTAGTGTCGTCAGCAAATATTCATATCTCAGTCTCAATGACATCAGGGAGGTAATTTGTCAAAATCAGGAACAGTAGAGGTTCAAGAAATGATCCCTGAGGTAAATCATCATTTATGTAATGTTGCTTAGAAGAACGGTCATCGAAGACCATCTTGACTATTCTGTTTGGTAGGAAGGATTTAATTACATTAAATATTTGTCCAATGATACCATATGAGTGCAGTTTTAAGAGAATCCCTTCATGCTAGACCTTGTCAAAGGCATTGGATATAACGGGCGCTACTGATCTAGCTTCACCTACCTTGTCCAGTGTATGATATATGCGTTCGGGGATGCCGGTTAGAGTATCTGCAGTAGAGTGTGCTTGTCTAAATCCGTATTGATGATCAGAAATAAGTTTAGCATTAATTAGGTGCCGGACTATGGATAGATTGATTAATGATTCAAAGATTTTAGCAAGGATCAGGAGTAGACTGATTGTGCGGTAGCTTAAAGGATCAGTTCTATCTCCAGAATTCTTGAAGACTGGTACTACAGAGGCAATTTTCCAACTATCAGGGAAACGAGATTCAGCTAGGTATTTATTGTATTGTTTGGAGAGGACAGGGACCAGCTCAGCAGAGCATTTTTTTTATTACTAGGACTGGTATGTTTTTGAGGTGTCATAGTTTTTTATGATGTATCTGACTTGAGATAGAGGTGATGGCCAGGTTATACAGTGTGCTTCAGTCCGCAATGCGGATTAAAGTAGCGGGTTGTTTGCTGAGTCCAAAGTGGAGGTTAAGGCGAAACGCTGGGCAAGTAGTTCAGCCTTACTACTTGCCGTGCAAGCAACATCGTTGGCGCTTGATAGCAGGGGAATTGTCGATTACCTAATAAACTTAAGATGTTATATGATGTTATTATTACATGATTTTCAAAAAGTATACAAACAGTTACATTACAAAAAAAACATATACATGGGTCAAAGATATTGTAGATTTTTTAAATAAATATATCGGATAAGTTGATGATGATATTACGCGAAAACAATTATAGATTAGGAATATCTTATATTATTTGGAGTTAACAATTATCTAGATTAATATATGTAGTGTGTGTAAAAGTTGACGGGACTTCCATAATCTAAGAATATACATTTTTATAGAGGTAGAATTTGCACGATTATTGCATTAAACAAATGTTAAAAGATATGTATGAATTCATAGTAAAAATTAATATATGTAAGTTTTATCTCAGATAATGTTTTAAGAAAATAATTCACTATATTAAGCGAGTAAATTTAATAATCAGAAAGAAAAAGTGTATCAGTTGGCGTTAACAATTGATTATATTTATATATTGTATCTATGTCTACATGCTGAAAAGAGTTCGTTTTTCAAATTGATTATATTGTAATCTTTAGTAGAGGATTATAATCACAGTTTCAGAGATACATAATTGATAAAAATGTAAATATCGAGGATATGCCATCACTTTTTCAAAATACACCAGTTTAATGAACATTGGACATTTTCAGATTTTAAGTATTTAATTAGAGTAGTTAGATACGTCATATTATTCTTGGGAATAGTATCTCTATTGAAAAACTATATATTGTTTGAGATGCGCCAATAAAGCATTGTCGCTGATGTCTAAATCTAAATGTAGATTGTAAAATAAATAACTATTTTGTTAAGAATATCTCTAACAATGTTCGATCTTCTTGAAGTGATTAGATTGATATGTTATTTCGAGGGTTGGTTTATTTTATTTATATGAGTTATTATTTTACATTCGATCATTTATGTTCTTTTCTGATACGTCAGCATGATAAGTGTTTGGAGTAAAACGTTGTGTGTTAAGTTTATATAAGGATGTATACGATATAAGTCTAGTCGTATTATTGAATAGGTCATTGTGGAAAGTAAATGCAGTCACTGTACAGGCATACATTATGTATTTGCTAATATAAGCATTATTGAGCAGACATTGTAATCTATTTTGGCAATTAAAGTTGTTAGTGGGTGAGATGGTTGTCTGAGAAATTTAATTATTTTAATTGTAAGACGTTATTATTGTATGGGCTAAGTTTGACATCGTGAAGTAAAATATTTTTTTAGATGTTTATTTAAAATAGTGTTATACATAGTTGGATACTTAAATAATTTTACTTTAATTTTTAATTCTCAGGATATTTGTCTGTACATTATGATATGTCTGTCTTTATTAGGAGTAATAAAGCGTCCATTTGTGCATGTATTATTATTATCAGCTGTTCTATTCTTATTTTTTTAGTGTAATGTTATATGTGATTATACTTAATCGAACTTTGCGGTGAGTACGGAAATTGTATGTATATGTTATTATATCATAGTATCCAGAATTATAAAAAGCATTATTGAAAGAAATGAGAGTTTGGATCGGAAATGAACTCATTAGCTAGAAGTGTAGATATTCTCTAAGGTATCGAAGTTACTATAGATGTACTTATTGACTATTGGGATGGTTAGAAATTTATGAACATAAATTAATGTATGGTTAGGTTCATGATAATAAATACCGCTATCAAATAAAATAAATCAACCCTCTAACCAACACACTAATATTATCACTCCAAGTACATCTAATATTGTAAATTATCTTCCTAAGAGACTAGTTACTCTTCTAAAAATCTACACATTAATTGCGGTACAAACGCCCCCTTTTAATATTTAAATGTCAAAATCGTTTTAATTGAAAAAAACGTAATTGTCTTTTTAATTAATTTTATCAAATATTATTATTCGTACTTTATTAATTATTTCAAATCAACTATATATATTCTTTCAATAGGCATGATATATACATATATATATATATAGAGATATATATATATATAAGACTAATGGGACGTTTCTGACTATCTTAATTAAAATGTTCAAATATTAGAATACCCATATCCATGAAGTTGGTCTATCTTGAAAAAGTCAATGTCATATATTCCAGGCTCAAAATGTAATCAATTATGTATGTCTGAAGCTGAAATACTATTTAGTTCTAGTAACGATGAACTATAATCAATTTCAAAAACGAGCCCTTTTAAGCATGTACACATAGAAATATATAAACCTAACCAATTGAAAACTACAAGTGACATGCCCCTCATTCGAATACTTAAATACACTCTCTTAATATAGTTAGTTCTTACCTTAAAGTGCTCTCTTAAATTATACTTACCCATATTTATCTTTACAATTCAATTTTAAATATTTTATTTATTTATGTAATGCCACAATTTCAAATAATCTATCTCTATAAATATAAATATTACAGGATTTTTAAAATCCCTTTTAGTTTATAGCCATGATAAACATCTACATAATTGATAACTTCCAAGCCCATTCTCTCTTTCGAATCTATAATTGTTTTCGCTCAATATCATAATCCACGTCATATATGATAAGTACATTTTAATCTCCTCTGTTTTTAAATTACCCATATATATGTTTTTTAAAATTTAACTTTTCACATATTTTTTAACAATTTATAGTACTAACATCTTAAATTAATTAACTCTTTAATTTTATTATATTCCACTTTAATATATATATATATATATATATATATATATATATATATATATATACATATATATATATATATATATATATACATATATATATATATATATGAAGAAGAATGGAAAGGAATTAGAGAAGAAAAAGCTACATACAAATTTAAATTCAATTGCTCAGAGCAAGGTATATTCCGCAAAAAGGCAATTTATTCAAGTAAAATTTTCCTTAAGCCAGGCTTTTCAAAGATCAAAATCTTATCATCAGAGGAAGTCGCTGGGATAGATAAGTTGGCAAAGGCCAAGATTTAAAATTTGACAAAATTAAAATAAAAGATGTAGGGAAAGAAACACAGGGCAAAACTCTGCCCGAATGCAAGCAAATGTCCGATTGCTAAAAAGTCCGGTGTCGAAAAGTCCAGCTTTTGCTTCTCTAATTCCTTTCCATTCTTCTTCATATCTACCTGCTCTATTCTGGATATTGAGCTGTATACTTTTCACAATAGGTTTTACCTTTCCTAAAAGTTCGCTTTTAGTACACCACTTTATTTATATATATATATATATATATATATATATATATATATATATATATATATATATATATGTGTGTGTGGGGGGAGTGTATGTGTGTATGTGTGTGTATTTATCATAACAGTTAAATATTGCCTAATAGTATACGTAAATATAATCTTTTTGTAATATCATAGTGCTGTCATTATTGTATATATATATATATATATATATATATATATATATATATATATATATATATATATATATATCCATTACTTATGTGGTATCACTTAATATAAATAATTGTCTTTTTAATTAATTTTATCAAATATTATTATTCGTACTTTATTAATTATTTCAAATTTAAAAGCATCTATCCTTAAACTTAAATTATTTTAAGAAAATCAATAAACATCATATATTGTTTAATTTGTAATAACATGCTTTTTTATATTTTTACTCAGAAAAAATATGTCAAACTTTAAATTTTTTAAATTTTAAATTATTGCTGAACATTCTTATAAATTAACTTATTTCAAAAATATATTTATAGTATATCTAATGATTTTAAATCTTTTCCCGAACTTATATGATTTAGATTCCTATTTTAACAGTTTTTTATTTTGAAATGTAAACTTTTCGCCTAATTTTGCTATTTTTCTTTACTTCTTATGCCTTTTCTTTAAATAATTTTCGCCTTACTTTTGCTATTTTTCCTTACTTCTTATGCCTTTACTTCAAATACTTTTCGCCTTACTTTTGCTATTTTCTTTACTTCTTATGCCTTTCCTTTAAATACTTTTCGCCTAACTTTTGCTATTTTTCTTTACTTCTTATGCCTTTACTTTTAATACTTTTCGCCTAACTTTTGCTATTTTTCTTTACTTCTTATGCCTTCACTTTAAATACTTTTTCCCCTTTTACTGCGCTCTTGCAACTATGATTTCATTTAACGTCAATTTTTTTTTTCCTTTTTCTTTTTCTGCTTTACATTGTCTCTATCGCTTGTATACACATTAAAATTACATTTCAGACTTTACATTCGATACTTTACACTGCAGACTTTACATTTGAAATTATATATTATTTTTTTCCCTTGGACTACCCACATGTATTCTTGACGTCCGGTCTGCCATGGAAACTATATAGATGACGTTGGCTTTAACTGTATATTGCTCTTTTACGAGTTCTTTGGATATTGTTTGGCGACTAACTAAATTGTAATAAACTATCTATTTTACTTAGAACATCGTTCTAGTGTGTCGTCTCATGTTTCTGATTCCACACTTTCCTATCTGAACTCTATTAAATTATAATTCAATGATCAACTTATCTCCGATAGATTTCGAACATAATTACATGGGCACACGATATCTACTATCATTCCGTTGTATTCCGTTGACAATTAATTTATTGATCACTTTTATATTTACACATTATCTGCCCTCATTAAAAAGTTTATATTTGCAAATTCATTGATTAAAGAAAACAATCATGTTTTTTTAAATAATTCTACTGATCGCTGTGTTCTTATATATATATATATATATATATATATATATATATATATATATATATATACATATATATATATATATATATGCATTCATGCATATACATATATGTATACATACACACGCTTATATATACACACGTATACACACATACTAAGAAACATATATATATATGTATATATATATGTATATATATATATATATATATATATATATATATATATATATATATATATATATATATAAGGAATAGGTAAAATAAATACCTTTTGAAGCATTAAAGATGCGATATCAATTTAAAAAAAAAAAGAAAAAGAAATCGAAACCGATTTTTTTCTTCTTTTTTTATTATAAACTTCCATTTTTTTGTTAGTTTAAAGTGATACAGATAGTTCGCTAATAACTTGGCATCATCGGTGTGTAATATATCCTGATGTCATCGGATTTGTATTTTTTTCTTACTGGCTTCTGTTGTTGCAGCCGGGCCAAAGGGGTGTGTTGTTGTTTCCCACTATCAAATATGAGATCGTGGATGCGCACGTGATCGGTGTAAAGTGTTTTAAGGTTCATATTTTTTTAAGAAGCATCTATTGTTAAATTTAATAAGGAATAGGTAAAATAAATACCTTTTGAAGCATTAAAGATGCGATATCAATTTAAAAAAAAAAGAAAAAGAAATCGAAACCGATTTTTTTCTTCTTTTTTTATTATAAACTTCCATTTTTTTGGTTAGTTTAAAGTGATACAGATAGTTCGCTAATAACTTGGCATCATCGGTGTGTAATATATCCTGATGTCATCGGATTTGTATTTTTTTTCTTACCGGCTTCTGTTGTTGCAGCGTGGCCAAAGGGGTTTGTTGTTGTTTCCCACTATCAAATATGAGATCGTGAATGCGCACGTGATCGGTATAAAGTGTTTTAAGGTTCATATTTATTTTTTAAGAGGCATCTATTGTTAAAATTAATAATGAATAGGTTTTGATGCATCAAAGATGTGATATACATTTTTTTTTTTAAATAAAAATAAATCGAAACCGATTTTTTTTCTTCTTTTTTATTATAAACTTCCATTTTTTTTTGTTAGTTTACAGTGATACAGATATTTCGCCAATAACTTTGATGCCAAGTTATTGGCGAAATATCTGTATCACTTACCATCTAGACAAACCACATATTTTTTTCACACGAACTCTTTTCACTCAATTTTTAATAATAGTTTTTCAAATGTTTGAACGTCGGCTTTTCCACAGCCAACTTATCTATCTGTATATCTCCTCTGATAATAAGATTTCGATCTTTGATAAGCCTTGGCCTGAAGAAAGAATAATAAACATTAGTGTAGTACAGAATATTCCTCGCATTGAACAATTGAAGTTTGAAATAAATCTGGACATTCGTGCATGTTTATCACTCTTATTTCTTCTATCTTTATCTGTATATATATATATATATATATATATATATATATATATATATATATATATATATATATATATATATATATATATATGGTATTTTGAATATTTGGTCAGGATTTACTTGTAGAGCAAAGTATCCTCATGTCAGGGTTTTTAACATACACTTTTACAGAAATGGTGTGTCTAGTAGGTAATTAAAACGTGTTGTTATATTTCTTACTTGAATATCGAATGAAGTGATAAATGTTGTAGTTTTTCCAATTTTTATTTTTATAATGTTTGTGTTATTATATATATATATATATATATATATATATATATATATATATATATATATAATGGAAATGAAAAAGGAAAAACCAAAAGAGGATGTTTTTTATATATTCATCAACGTTTCGTCTTTATTGTTAAAACTTCTTCAGGATGATAATATGAAGAAAAATGTTATGCAAGTACATTAAAATATTAGGTTTACATGATGGGTTGATATTTTTATGTATTTGCATGGTATTTTACTTAATATTATCATCCTGAAGAAGTCTTAAAAATAAAGACGAAACGTTGATGAATATATAAAAAAACCATCCTTTTTGGTTTTTCCTTTTTCATTTCCCATCACGTCGGATTACCTTCATCCTTCCTTTCTTATATATATATATATATATATATATATATATATATATATATATATATATATATATATGTGTGTGTGTGTGTGTGTGTGTGTGTGCATTAATATACGTGTGTATATATGTGTGTAGGTGTGTGTCGGATTGGTGAATAAACAAGTCTTGAACGAAGTTTTGTACATACACCCATATTAATTAGTGTAGGCTGATTTAATGTTTATACATATTTAATGAAGCTCTACTTTTTATTGAGCCTTCTTCAAAAATATTCGTTTAAGGTCATTCTATCAACGTATGATGTTTACTTGAATATATATATAAAGATATATGTGTGTGTGTGTATATTTATATATATATACATATATTTATATATAATATATATATATATATATGTATATAAATATATATATATATATATGTATATAAATATATATATATATATACATAATATATATTATATACATAATATATATTATATACATAATATATATATATATATATATATATATATATATATATATATATATATATATATATATATATATGCCTGAAGGGAAGATGAAATTAACTCTTAACAAGTCAACAATCGAGAAGGTGACATTGCCTTAGGACCATTAAAAGCCTGATCGATCTTTTCAATAAAGGAATCTATGAAGTTGTTTCCCCTCTTTTTCCTCGTTGTCTACGCATCCGGATTATGTGAAAATGTCGACTCATCACGTTATCTAGTCAGTGAATCATTAACCTTCGCACACATTTATCTACATATTCATATTCAAATTCTCTGATTCGTAATCACCGAGTAAGACGTATGAGCCAGAATGCTCGACATATGACTGCATCAAATTAATGAAACATAGTTGAGCATGGTATTGTCATTATTATTTTTTTTAAGAATTGGTGATGGAATTATAATCACATCTAACTTTCAAATTAGTGAACTACATCTTGAATGTTTAAATATTTTAAGTAATCTAAATCAGCATTCCACACATTTGTCCTAGGCTTATTTTCCTGTGTTGACTAATTTATTTCTCAGATTATTATTTTTACTCTATATTCTGACGACATATTAACTATTTTAGTGTACTTAAATACCGAATTAAAATACATATAAAACAATATAAAGATTGTTTAGACAAAATCAATGATTGCTTATTTATTCTTCACTCTACTTTTAAGTTATTTACTAACACAATGAAGTAACTGCAATTTATTGAATGAATAGTTTTCTTTTATCATTTAACGGCATATCGACCGGCGTTGCCAGTCATGCAAAAGCATAATTACCATTCAAAATAAGTCAGATATTATTTTAGTCTGTGTAAAGGCGTATGAAGACTTTTTACGATATTTATGTCTAGGCACGATATATTTTGTATAATATGCATTATATACGTGTAATTGTAATGCACGAATGAAGTATTCAATGTGAAAGAGGTGCTATACATCAGAGAAGACTTGACTATCATACGCTGATTCGTCAGTCTGTGTCGTCAATCCACTTCACCGCTACTTCCTAGTATATTTGAAATTTCAAGGGTTAAGACATTAAAATGCTTCAAATAATTCCAAAAACATATATATAGTCATGGTAAATCGAACAGTTATACGTATAATTCGTCTAGACATCCTGAACTCGTTTTGAAGAAAAATATTTTTCGAATTCAAGCGTGCCAGATTTAAGAACAAACGACCGAAATATACATAGACAGATCGTCCTCTAGCGATATATTGACGCATCTAAAAATGCTATTCTGAAAGTAAGTATAGCAGAGGGAATGACGAACATAACCTCAAATAAAGATGTAAGGACTTATTTATAACGTGTGTGAATACAGAGAGCATCCAACCAAACCTATAGATTTATAACATTTTATTTTACATATTTAATTTACAAAAAGAACAATATCTTAGAATAATTAAAATTGATTCAAAAAAAAGTAAAGTGGAAGGTCATAGTTCATGGGGACCCGAAGGCTCCATCTTTATAAGCTACTCCAACAAGGTGTAGAGAAGGGAGGACACTCTATTCTCGTAGTTTATTTAATTAATCCTTTAAACCCACATCATAAGATAATTGTACATCATTCCTCCTTGCTAACCAGGATGCATGATATACAATTATCTAATCAAAATGGCCCAAACTGTTATATGATGACTCTTTTAATTAGCCAATGGTTTTATGTGTGGAATATCTGATGTTGTTTCTTTAAAGCGTGGTTATCGAAGTGACATTTTTAAAAATTAATAATAAACATTATTTCTACGTGGAAGGTTTAAAAACCCGAACAATTCTATGATATTAACACATGCTTCGAGACTTATATAGTAATATATTCAATAATTGTATTAAAATTATTGCAGATGCGCATAATTAAATATGTTATTAATTACACTTTTTACATGCTACTTATATTTTATTGTAAATTCTACATCAATTATTTGTTTCGATTTTTGCGTAACATTAACTTTTTGTGTGACGACAACAGTAACTCAATTGTTATAGATAAAAATAACTGACCTACTAGTCCCCCGGACAATGCCGGGCAGTTGTGCTAGTGAAATCAATCAATATGGAAGTCGTAATTTATCTCATAAATGGTAAAGCCAAAACGACTTATTTCAAGTTAATTTTACTTAAAATATTAGACCAACTATATTTTCTATATAATATTTTCTATATACTGTTCATATATATGCGATATTAATCGTAAGTGAAACTATTTTGCATATTCGTTTTTAAAACGCTCATTTTATTTATTAACTAGTATTTATTATTGTTTTTATTCATTTATTATTTTGCTTTTTGTTACACCGGCCGTTCTTACACAGGAGAAACTACACCGGTTGTCACTATAAATAGTGCGAGTCACCAGAGACACTGAAGACAAAGCACAGTCTTGTAACTGTCTAGCCAAGAGCTAGTCAGTTTCTTACTTTGTTAATACACTTGTTAAACCAACCCTCGACTTGACTTCCTTTATTTATTATTTACCGTGGAACAACTTCACAACACTTTTAATAGAACAAATAGTTCTGTTCGATATATTTGTTTTAGTTTGTAACACAATATTTAGTATTTGTGTTAAAACTTTTCTTTTCTTAAGAAGAACCGATTACATTTCCAAGTCGCGATCTATTTCTAAATTGTATGTGAACACGCAAATTGATTTTTTCTTCAAAATAAACATGTATCAAAATTACCAAAATGTTAATGTGTATATCAATTTATATGAATAAATGAGAAAGATTGTGCCTCATGTATACAACAAAGCGATCAATGAAATAAATATAATTTTAAACTAATGTTTTAAGTATTATAAGTAGTGAACGTTTTGAAGCCAGCCAGCAAAGCCAGATTGTAAATAATGAAAACAAGGAAAAATAAATTCGATTTTGGAAAATCTATTAAATTATTATATAGAAACATGGCCGATGTCATCCGACAAGTTTGAGTTCCATGCGATACAGGTATAAACATCGTTTAAAAAAAACACACATTTAGTTTTGTCTGATTTATATTTACACATGTCAAGGAATAATATATATTGTGAACCATTCGTCTTATAAAATAAATTAAATATACGTTTTACTTTTAATAAAGGGAATATATTGGGTTAAAAAATGTTCCATTGCTATAACTGCGTACACTCACCGAATAAATTCGAAATAATCTGAACTCGCCATAATAGATTCCATAGTCCTCAACCTTACCCATTAGACCGATTTGTTACTCCATTCACGCACGTAAGTCCTACTCCGTTCAAACACGCAACATATAATAACTAATTAAAATATGAATTTAAAGTCCAAGTATTTCATTTGAAGTTGAGATCTTTTAATTTGCAATTCTGCTGTTTTGAAGTTGAACTTTATTGATTTGAAGTTCATCACATTTACATTGAAATTAAGCTGATCAGAGTTATATTTGAACATTTTTAATTTGAAGTTTACTTTTAATAATTTGAATGTTAACTTTTAAAATTTAAATTTAAGAATTTTACAATTCAATTTGAAGTTGAACTCATTTTTAAATTTGAAGTAGATCGTTTTAAGTTGAACTTCAACGTTTTTATTTTTAGGATAACCCTGTGTTATTCCTTTAAACAATCAACTTGATCACGATGACAACGACGACGGCAGACTATGCGTGACATAAATTTCAACATGAAAGTATTGGCTGATGAACAATTTCCTAGTCTCAAAGGTTATAGAGTTGATCAATTACTCTCATTTAAACACTTTATAAATATTAACGAGTCTAATCTTTGACCGTTGGGTCAAGTCTAATTAGAAACGCAGGCCATAACTTTGACGATGCTAAAGTTGATACGGTCGGCTAATATAATATCAAGTATATAATGGAAAGTAGAGAGAGAACGAAAGTAAATAAGAAATAGCTTCCCGTTTTAGTTGGCGATAGAACACTTATAATCATAAACATAGTAGATCGTTTCTCATCTTTGTTAGTCATGTTTATGCTGTTCGGTTTCTTTTCCTCGGGCCGCTACTTTGAATGCATGACGAAATCGACGACGACCGTTTTATCTGTAAATATAGTTACTTATACTTGTATATGGGACTCTTTTCCATTATTATGAGTTGTTACTGAATGGATTATTCTCAAAGAGGTATGTGTCCCTTACATTTGCGGATATTCTAGGAAACATGTGTCGGTAACTAAACATCTAACTCCTATTCTTTTACTAAACAAGATTTGGTATCTTTTTTAAAAACATAGTTCACCCCAAACAAGGCAGGCCACCACTGTAGATATAAAGGGTTACTGAGAAAAAGGGTTCACATTTGAGAAGGTTAATCTTAATCAGGATCTGTGCAACGAGATGTCCGTTTACATTAGCTTTAAATGTCTGCATGTCAGTACCGTCAGGAAAACAAGAGGCAGGGAGGGAGTTCCAGAGTCCAGCAGCACGAGGAAAGAAGATTTTGGAGTAGAAAGCGCTTCGGCATCTAGGAACCTCCACAGTGAATGGATGAGAGTTGGCAGATTGTCGGCTTGTTCTAGTGAATTTACGTCGAGTAGGCACCAGAGCAGCAGGTTTATCAGAGCACAACCCATTGAAGTACTTGTAAAACAGGCAAAAGAAAGCAACATTGCGGCGATGGGACATTGGCTGGAGCTTGGTGGATAGTAAGGTACCTATTAAGTAGTCGACTCTTTTTTGGACATTGTCTAAGAGGGAGAGACTAATGGATGATACCCCAGCCCAGATGTTACACAAATACTCCATGCATTGGCGAATGGTGGCTTTGTAGATATATATGATAATATCAGTAGTGAGAAGTTTACTACCGCGATAGAGGGAGCCCAGTTTTTGCAATAGCCCTGGCAATGTCTTCAATATATTTGTTCTAAGTCATGTTATCTGGGAAAGTTAAGCCGAGGAGTTTGTATGATGAACTCTCAACTAGCGAATGTTTTGCTATGACAATCGGTGGTTGAAAAAGTTTCTTGTGGCTATTTAAAGAAACGTAGCTTTGTATTTGCGGCATCAGAAGTTACTATCCATTTCTAACCCTAATCCACGACAGACTGGAGATCATTTTCTAAGGATTCAGCCATTGCCTCAGATATGCGCTCGTCGGTTTTTCACACATGACGAGAGTAGAGTGTGGTGTCGTCAGCAAATCTTCCTATCCCAGTCTCAATTACATCAAGGAAGTCATTTATGAAAATTAGGAACAGCAGAGGTTCAAGGATTGATCACTGGAGTACACAAACATGTATTTCATGTTGCTTGGATGAACGCCCATCGAGGACAACCTGGATTTTTCTTTTTGATGAGAAATATTTTATTATATTAAGTAATTTCCCAGTGATACCATATGAGTGCAGTTTTAGGAGCTCTTCATGCGAGATCTTGTCAAATGCTTTGATATATCCAGCGCTACCGCCCTAGCTTCACCTGCCTTGTCCAGTGTATGATATACGCGTCCAGAGATGACCGGTAGGATATTTGCGGTAGATCGTGCTTATCTAAATCCGTATTGCTGATCAGAAAGAAGTTTAGAATTAACTAGGTTCCAGACTATCGCTAGATTGATTTATGATTCAAAGATTTTAGCAAGGATCGGGAGAGGACTGCGTGTGCGGTAGTTTAGAGGACCAGTTCTATCTCCAGAATTCTTGAAGACTGCTAGCACAGAGGCAATTTTCTAACTATCATGGAAACAAGATTCAACAAGGCATTAGTTGTATTGTTTGGAGATGACAGAGGCCAGCTCAATAGAGCATTTCTTTATTATCATTACTGGTATTAGATCAAGCCCACAGGCTTTAGATGGGTCAAGGTTTTTTTATGATGCTTCTGACCTGACATAGGGGTAATGACCTGGTTCTCAAGTGTGGTTTTAGTCCGCAATGATAATTTCTTGAGGGGTGGTTAGCTGAGTGCAAAGTAGAGTTTAAGGCAAAACGCTGGGCAAGTAGTACATCCTTACCAGTTGCCGTGCAAACAACATCCTTGTGATTTGATATTGAGGGAATTGTCCATTGTTCATCACACTGTTGTAGATTTTCTGGAAATCACGAGTACCTAGTTTCTGTGACGGAATGCGTTTTGTTTGGGTTGTCATTGTATACCTACTATTCGCTTCATTTATTGCCCCACTTAATTGCTTTCTATTCGCAGTTGACTTATGGCGTCGGAATTTTCGAGAATGCCTTCTGTCTCAGCAATTGCAACTGCACATTCTGAGGTGAACCATTGAGGTGAGTGGGGTTTGCTGAATAATTTTCGCGTGGAGATATAAGCATCTATGCCTGCTTTGACCCATTCGGTTAGCTCATTTGCACACTGATCAGCAGTGAGTTAGAAGGTTTCCCCCATGGGGCGTCGCTTTTGTGATCCCTGATCAATTAAAGATCAGGATGCTCATAGATTCGCGTTTTTTTGAGAAACGACACTTAAGCTTTTGGGCAAGTTTTTAAGGTGATAAGTATCATTATCTTCACCTGATCAGAGTTTCGGAGCGGGCTGTGAGAATTCGCCACACACGCCTCGGGTAGTGATGTACAGAACAGCTCGATAATTTAAACTAACTGCTCCGCACGATCAGGAAGGCGGGTCGGAAAAGTGAGAGATCGTGAGCTTATGAGAAATTAAACGTAGAGTTCCCAGCTGCATCAGTAACGTTGGAGAACCTCAACAGTCACGGTGGTGTGCATTAAAATTCCCAAGTACATGTATTTCGGCATTCAAGTCGAGTGAGAATGTTCTATCTAAGCTTTGAGAGACAAAGTCAAGCGGGGTACAGTCCTGGGTTGAAAGAGAACGGTATAATAAATATAACTAATAAACTCTGTGATGTAAGGTCAATTTAACGATCATGTAGGATTGGTCATCTTATTCTTACCTATGTTCTTTAGTCAAGGGGGTGTTCCGAACATAAACTCCTAGCCCATGCATATATTTGACAGAGTCCTTACGGTAGAGTGGTGAGAGGAGATTGAGGATTAAACGTTAGTTTCACTTAGTTCTCGGATATCCGGGGAGTTTTTCAAGAGAAAGGTTTCTACGTAGTTAATGTTTGTTCCCGGATATTTGTGAATGCGAGCCTGAAGGGCAGATGTGTAGATTCATTTTGTTAGGTATCTGATTTAGACTTGAGTTTTCGTTTTGTAAATTAATGTTTGTTGTGAGATAGAGTGGGGAGTTCAAAGTGGGTACTTGTTTGCTTCTAATAAGCTCACACAACAAGTCCATTAGTCGTGACCTGGTCCATGCAGGTTGTGGCCCAGGGAAAGCTCACCGGGGATAACTGTAGGGTTCCTTAACATGTGCGACATCGCACTTACAGTTACCCACAATATTATGCAACTGTTGATGGATCGTAGCGCTACCTAAGAGTTAGGGCTCTTAACTACCAGTTGAAACAGCAGTCAGACAATCTGTCTAACTTGTACCCTCAACCTGTCAGGACGACAGCGACCCAGACTAGTCATGTCGGATTTAGTGACGAAAAAACTTTCCACAAGTTGCCCAGATTGAGAGAAAAATGAGACGGCGTTCATTGCCTTAGTCAGGAAACAAAGCCAAACACTAGGTGTATTTAGAGGCGTCCCAGTTCTCGCACCTCTACGTCTGGTTAATCGAGAGAGAAGGAGTGAGAAGGGTGGGTGACAGGCAGAGCCCATCTACTCGTTAAGCAATTGTAGGTTTGCAAACGAGATACTTTGTTCAAGATTACAGCTCTAGGAAAGGTTGTCGATCAAGACTAAGGAAGCCTCTACCCCAAACGGTTTGCTGCCAAGACGTGTATGTTGTGTAGCAAAGTTTTATTATCAGAGTTTTTTCTTCTCTTTAATGGATGACCTGAATAGGTCTACGGGTACAACACTCCGAGAGATATAGCTTGTACCCGTGTACTAGTTGGGTATTTCCGAGCCCCCGCGGGTAAGATATTCCATCGACATATGCACATATTTATCTACATATATATATATATATATATACATATATATATATATATATACATATATATATAAGTTCACTGTACAGTTTACAGAGTGAAGAGAAATTTTAAGATATGTTTCCTTCTCACAAGTTAGTACAGATAAGATGTATACAGCCAATAGGGTAACACCTGAGAAAAAACTAGTTAACTATTCATACAATGAAGGCTACGGAGAAAATCGGGTAAATTGAAACTCAAAATTAAATTAATAAACACAAGGTAAATGCAAGTAAATTTCATAACAATATAAGAATGTGTAAAATTTAAGATAGAGACAATTCAGAAATTAAAAAACATGTTAAGTAATTCACTTTAAAAAAAATTTCACCCATAAGCTTTAGTGTAAATTCTTGTCTCCATTGGCGATGGTGGCAGATATAAATATGTCTTTACTCGTGGCTTTTTTACTACGTCATGCTAGTGCGTTTGGTTTGGACTACACTTTCCTTTTTAATTACATTTGATAGTGGGTTCCTACCCAGCCTTTTTTTCTCTTTCAACCTCGAACGTGTTGACCCCTCTATCACCTCGCGGAATATTAGCAAGAATAAAAAACAGACAAAGAAAACAAAAACCTAGAAAAAAGTGTTTAACTAAGTAGTCATCGCAACGTTAATACGTAGATTATTTAATATAGTGACAGTTCAGAAATTTAAAAAAATAAAGAACCATTAAAAAAATTTCACCCATAAGCTTTAGTTGAAATTCTGGTTTTCATTCGCGGTCGGTGACAGATATAAATATGTATTTACTTGTAGCTAATTAACTACGTCATGCGTCTGAGTTTAATTGGGACTACACCTTCTTTTTTAAACGACATTTGATAGTGGATTACTTCCCACCCCGTGTTTTTTCTACCGCGAACGCTTTGACTCCTTTACGACCTCGCAGAATATTGCCTTACTCAAGTCAAAACTCTACTATTACTTCTATTAATATTTTACTACTCTATAATTTTGTAATGCTCAATTCAGTTTACTATACTATTTCAGACTTATATGTCAATGCTTTATCCGAGTGGTGGTAGTGTCGTTTGAATTATTTTCAATATACCACCCATATAGGCAACACCTCTTTCTTGTTTGTTGAGGCAGTATTTCAGTATGTGTTTTGTGTTAATGCGATCATTCTGTAGGCATTACTTCCTGTTAGGTAGAGTAGTTCCCAAAACATCATAATAATCGGCATTGCATGAGCAAACTCCACACTTACATTATAGATTCTTGCAAACAGATTCGCATACTCTTGTAAATCTGTATAAATAACATCAGTAAAGTAAGCATTCATCTATCAAGTTTTGTAGCGGCCAGTAAGTGTAAATCGTTTCAAACATCGTCGATAATATCTATCGCACATGATGACTCTTCTTTATAAAACTGAATGTCTGTATGTGTGTGTGTATGTGTGTGTGTGTGTTACTTATTGAAAAAAAATTAGAGAATATAGATAAAATCTAAAAGTGTATTCTGATGTAAAATTGACAGATGGAGTTGATGGGAGTATTGCTGAATCACTAAACCCACCCCTTAGGAGTCTATGCGGCAGATTTTATCAGGGAGGGGGTTCGTTTTCAGTTATTTTTAATCTTATTTTATAGTAATTAGAAAATGATGAGTCATATGTTGCTTTAATTACGTAATACTTTGAGATAACTTTTAATTTTATGTAACGTTTCTTAGCGTCAATTCTATTTACATGGAGGAAGTAAGAACCCATGCGAAGGGCCGCTACTTGCCGCCACTGCCCGCCACTATGTACGTACACAAATACATGTACATGTACATTTTATAATATCTCATATAAGAAAAGTATTCGGAGTTGTCCGGCAAATGATACCTCAAGTACATAAAACAATTCATGGTGTTTAATGAAATTTATTTGTTAGAAGATAGCTAAGGGAACACGATAACTGACGTTTAAAAAACACAATTTAGGTTTTTGTAAAAAAGGTTAGAGAATATAGATAAAATATAAAAGTGTATTCTTAGGTACAATTCACAGAGTTAGATGATAGAAGTATTGCCGAATCGCTACATTCAACCCTTAGGGGTGTATGGGGCAGATTTTAGCAGGGAGAGGACGGTTTCAGTTATTTTTCATTTTATTTTATAGTAATTAGTAAATGCTGAGTCATATTTTAATTTAATACTTTGCGATAACTTTTAATTTTATTTAACGTTTTTTAGCGTCAATATTGTTTACATGGAGGGGGGGCAGATTTAATCAGGGGGTCGTTTTCAGTTATTTTTCATTATATTTCATAGTAATTTGAAAATCTTGAGTCATATTATAATTAATTTACGTAATAATTTTAAATAACTTTTAATTTTATTTAACGTTTCTTAGCGCCAGAGACGCACCTCTAAATATTTATTTCTTTGGAATTGTTTTTTGTTAAATTAGCGACGAACGCTAATCAAACTATTGCTACTATTTTACGAAAGAAAATTATAAGAAATTACAACATGACCACCAGCGATTAAGCCATTGCATTCAAGTTTGATTTCAAAATCTTTAAAAAATAAAATATAATTTTATTTCGAGATGAAAAATACAATGTAAGAATAATTAATAACTTTCATCCAAAATGTGTGTTTGTTTACATAGCATATTTCTTTAAGAAACTCCACAGTTACATAAAATACATATTTAGTAAAAGGAATTTACATGAATTACATTATTATTAGTTTTTACAACATTTAAACAAGAGAAGACTCATATGAGAAAAAGGGAAATAGAGGGTTGAAGGAGGAAGGGATATAATGATGACGAGGGAAAGAGAGACGGCTAGTGAAAGAAGAGAGATTTGAGTGTTTATATAAATATGTTACAGACACTCTTAGATTTCTACTACTTTGTTTTTTTATTGCCCCGGTCAACGATAGGGAACCCTATTAGTATATTATAAAAGCTTCGGATAGAGATCGATGCGACTACATATTTACACGCAAGTCTCGTTTCGTTTATTTGTCAAAACGCCCTAAAATGATATCCGACCTATGCATCCGGCAAACAAACACTCGTACTTACATAACATTTGAACATCTTTTCTTTACTTTTTCCATGTCAAAATATAAATAAATGTAGCAAACTCTTTCAATGCAATCATTGAACAACATATGCTGTAATGTTTATTTCAAGGGAAAACCTAAATCGGTGTGTTACAATTACAGTTTAAAACGTACTTAATTGAGTTATTCTGACAACTAGAATTATCTTAATTCTTATTCCAACAATATTTTGGCCGATGAAGCATCCGGAGTTATTCAGATTTATTTCTCGAACGTGGTACGCGTTATGTTGAACTCGGGAACCAATACGAAAATTAGAAATGAATTTATTTAATCCATGGATATCATTTATAACTTTTATGCAATTCTTAGATGTTATCGCCTGCAGTAAGGATTGCACCTTCACATACAAGAAGACTGTCATTTAGAATTAGTTGTTTAGCAACGCGTTTAAAAAGTTCGTTATGGTGATTGTAGTATGAACTTTAAAATCTTTGGACTTAATTGTATGTAGATATGTAGTATGACTACACACTACTATGCATACACACACACACACACACACACACACACACGCACATATATATATATATATATATATATATATATATATATATATATATATATATATATATATATATATATATACAGGGTGGGCCAAAATAAGGGTCCTATCTTTAAATTTGAATAACTTGAATTTGAATAACTTCCACAAAATAAAAGTTAAACTCACCAAACTTTATGTGTGTGTAGACTGACCCATCCGAGATTTCTTGAAATAAACAAAACAAATTTTAGCCGAAAAACACTTCTTAAAACTTACAAAAACTAAAGTATTGTTTTTTACACTGTTTTGAGTTTTTTAAGCAAAAATAATGTTTTCTAAATGAGGGTACGTTCCTTAGGGCTAATACGGCTCATGCTTGCTTCGGAAGGGGTCCTTTACTTATTCTAAAAAAAAAAATCTAAAAAAATCAATAAATAAAAAAGTTATGAATTTTTAAAAATAGGACCCTTATTTTTGCCCACCCTGTATATATATATATATATAAGTGTTTTACGGTTCATATTTTTTGTGTGTGACGCTTTCTTTAAATATCTGTGTATCGGAACCTAATGTGAGAATAAAATGGGGAATCGGAGATATGTGGATGGGTACACGTTAGTCACACGCACACATCTCTTAATCTTATTGGATCCACTCTATTTCTCTGCTGCTACACCCCATAGAACACACACATCTATCATATTTAAAATAAACATTTTATATTACTATACGTCGACAAATAATAAAAATATATATATAAAAATGTACACATATACACACACTCACACACACTACCACACACATATATATATATGAACATATATATATATACATATATATATATATATAACCATATATATTTATATATACACACATATATATACATATGTGTTTATATATATATTAATGATGTTCCAATTGTACCATATCCAAAATGCCGAAATATTATACAATATATATATATATATATATATATATATACATATATATATATATATATATATATATATATATATATATATATATATATATATATATATATATAATGTTCTAGTTCCGTTAAACTGCAAAAGAATTACATCTTATACGCCCGGCCAACCGGTAATTCAGCTCGCAGATTCATATATTATTATATTGAACAACGATGATGATAAAAGAAGAGAGGATGAGTAAGAGTGAAAAGAAAGATGATACTTTAAGAGATGAACTGTAGTGTGACATGAAATGGTGTATTGCAATATTTGCCGATTAACTGTTGTTCGAAGTATCATAATTAGATGTTTGATCCTGCGATGGAGATACTATCCAGATCAGAACGTCGATAAAGATCCGCTGATAATAAAGCCAGTAATAGTGCTTCATCTGACAAGGAAGACAGCGTAATGGAGACGTGTCTTCTAAAAGTGGAACAGAAAAATGTGTAATAATATCTGGTGCCTCGATGTCTGTGAACTCGACATGAAATTATTTCGTAAATAGCATCCGTTTAAATATAAATCGAAATGCGAGGTGTACATTTGAAGAAAGTGCATCTCGGTCCAGTTTTATTGTCAGATTAAAGGAAGTAAATTTCATAGCTTCTTCTTCACTATTATGACTGTTTACCTTCTCTGTCAATTCATAATTATACTGATCGACGTGCAACGTACTCAATAATCCCAACAGATTCAGCCTGTCAGTCTGAACCAACGTTTGAATTCTAACTTGTATGAGTTTAAAACTAAAGGAAACTGAACATTAATAAACAACATGATTTTTTAACGTAACGTATATATCAAATATGCATACCACACACACATAATCATACACACATATGCGTATACATATGAATAGTTCACATGCAAAACGCAATATGGCCAATTGGCTTTCATTAAGGCATTATACAATAAAAAGACGAATATATGAAATCTAGACTTCGAATAAAAGCTTTTTTTAAAGATTGAAGACACACCACAAGTATATTAGAATCATATTATGGAAAACATGATTAAGGGACAGCTCGAGTATTAAAATGCAACAGTTTTGCAGCGAGAGCTTCGTAACTTGGATGATGGCGTTTTTCACGTTCTACATTCGAACTCTTCACACATATATATATATATATATATATATATATATATATATATATATATATATATACATATATATATACCTATATATAAATACATATATATATATATATATATATATATATATATATATATGTATGTATATATATGTGTGTGTATTAGCCGTGCAAATTTACTTTTCCCAAGTATGGTTTGAATAGCAATGCATTTGCAAAATCGATGTTTTACTTTGACTAGCCAATATATTGTTAACATACTCACTCTTCGTGCCATTTCCCCCTCCCTCCAAAACACGATATTCCACTTTATTATTGATTACATACTCTATGCATCCTGATACTCTTATTTTTCTGCATACAGCGATTTTGACTTGAAACCGTTACAATACTAGTCATAGATTTCCATATTTCTATATGTTCAATTGTTATCATATATTACTTTTTAAAAATATATACCTCAATTATAGATTTCCGTCACTCTAAAGAACAATATTATCTCAGTCCAACAAACGACATCGCAATACTTGTATGAGCTAATTAACTTACATATAACATTTGTCAAATTAAGCCATCACTTCTAAAGCTGTAAAAACACATTTTATATTTTTTATATTTACTCTTGTTAAATAACTATAATATTTTATTATATCACATATAGGCGTGTGTCTTAAATTTATTAAACATTTAAAATGGGAGGTAAGTTACGTATAAATTTACGTTACTTCAGATATACAGACATCAAGTAAAACAAAAAGAGATAAATAACTTAGAAAAACAACAATACTCACTCGCCTATAACCTTTTTCTATAAGAAAAACAATAAATACAGAAAAATGCAACAATAAAAAGGTAAAAAGAAAAACAATAAATACAGAAAAATGCAATAATAAAAAGGTAAAAAGAAAAACAATGAATACAGAAAAATGCAATAATAAAAAGGTAAAAAGAAAAACAATGAATACAGAAAAATGCAATAATAAAAAGGTAAAAAGAAAAACAATGAATACAGAAAAATGCAATAATAAAAAGGTAAAAAGAAAAACAATAAATACAGAAAAATGCAACAATAAAAAGGTAAAAAGAAAAACAATGAATACAGAAAAATGCAATAATAAAAAGGTAAAAAGAAAAACAATAAATACAGAAAAATGCAATAATAAAAAGGTAAAAAGAAAAACAATGAATACAGAAAAATGCAATAATAAAAAGGTAAAAAGAAAAACAATGAATACAGAAAAATGCAATAATAAAAAGGTAAAAAGAAAAACAATAAATACAGAAAAATGCAACAATAAAAAGGTAAAAAGAAAAACAATGAATACAGAAAAATGCAATAATAAAAAGGTAAAAAGAAAAACAATAAATACAGAAAAATGCAATAATAAAAAGGTAAAAAGAAAAACAATGAATACAGAAAAATGCAATAATAAAAAGGTAAAAAGAAAAACAATGAATACAGAAAAATGCAATAATAAAAAGGTAAAAAGAAAAACAATAAATACAGAAAAATGCAACAATAAAAAGGTAAAAAGAAAAACAATGAATACAGAAAAATGCAATAATAAAAAGGTAAAAAGAAAAACAATAAATACAGAAAAATGCAATAATAAAAAGGTAAAAAGAAAAACAATAAATACAGAAAAATGCAATAATAAAAAGGTAAAAAGAAAAACAATGAATACAGAAAAATGCAATAATAAAAAGGTAAAAAGAAAAACAATGAATACAGAAAAATGCAATAATAAAAAGGTAAAAAGAAAAACAATAAATACAGAAAAATGCAATAATAAAAAAGTAAATAGAAAAACAATGAATACAGAAAAATGCAATAATAAAAAGGTAAAAAGAAAAACAATAAATACAGAAAAATGCAACAATAAAAAGGTAAAAAGAAAAACAATGAATACAGAAAAATGCAATAATAAAAAGGTAAAAAGAAAACAATGAATACAGAAAAATGCAATAATTAAAAGGTAAAAAGAAAAACAATGAATACAGAAAAATGCAATAATAAAAAGGTAAAAAGAAAAACATGAATACAGAAAAATGCAATAATAAAAAGGTAAAAAGAAAACAATGAATACAGAAAAATGCAATAATAAAAAGGTAAAAAGAAAACAATGAATACAGAAAAATGCAATAATAAAAAGGTAAAAAGAAAACAATGAATACAGAAAAATGCAATAATAAAAAGGTAAAAAGAAAACCATGAATACAGAAAAATGCAATAATAAAAAGGTAAAAAGAAAAACAAGTGTGTTAATATTTTCGAAAAAATACACCAAACTAAGAGACAGATGTTGTGACTCCGAACGTTAGCAGTTGCGTAATTACATTTCTGATTTTTCAGCAATTAGACTTTACCATTTCAAATAACAATATTAACTGAACTTTATCACACTTAGTTTCATTCTGTTTTGTACTTTTCGTAGTTTACGGGTATTAAGGCGTCGGCAGAATTCGGATATCGCCGATTGATAAGAGTAGAGTATGATGATTAAAGCAACCGTGGTAATAATGTTATATGCGTATATTATAAAACAACAAACACATACATGTGTATTTTGAGAGGCAATTAACATTTCTTACTAGACACCGTCCTCGAGTGTCTTCAGTCTCTCTGTACAACGGTTTGCAAAAAATATTTACATGAAGATACTTCACCCTACAAGTAAACCTGACTAAATATTTTTAAAAAACATTGTATTCGACCCGACTATACACTAGATCATACGAGGAATGGTGCACTTTCTCAAAGTGATGTAACCTCAAATAACTAAACTTAGCTGGATGCTCCACCAAACCATACGGATTCTTGTCCTTAAATCAGATAATACCAAGGGACCACAAGAAAGATATAATCTAACATAATCAAGTGGTCAATTGAGGAGAGGATAATTAATGTGTTTAATTTCTTTACTTACTCAACGTTAGAGAACTTAAAAACAATATTCATGCAAAGATCAAGTGTTTACCCATTGATTTCTGAGAATTTCGACTGAAGTCAAATGGAACAAAAAACATGTATACTTACATAAACATATATATAAATATATATATATATATATATATATATATATTATATAAAAATAAATATTATATTTAACTAAAAGTGTTTTATGTTGTAGGTCAATAGTGCACGACTAGAGCTCTCGATTGAACATACTGTAAACCTTTGTTATTCAGTTTTACATGATTTATATATATATATATATATATATATATATATATATATATAGCGATGCAACATTTTTGTAAAAATCATTTACATTTTTTTTCCTTTTTTACTTTTTTTCTTATTAATTTCGAATAATAAAACATTGTTCTTCAGAGAAAGAGAGTTCGAATCAATTTAAAAGCAACACTAGTATTCTGTGATGGTAGCTTATTTCCTCGATCTTTTTGGAGTAATATTCAGACTTGGTCGCATGGTTGTGAAATGGCAACTAATGTGTGTAATAAAATGTGTGTATATATATATATATATATATATATATATATATATATATATATATATATATATAATATCTTTATTTAGTTATCTCTTTATATATATATATATGTATATATATATATATATATATATATATATATTAATGTAAATGAACTTGAACGATGTTAATGGAAAACACGAATTCAATCTCTTACAGGCCTTTCCGTTCGATTCTATGAGATTAAACACGTCAGAAATAGTGCCGTAAAAACTAAAACAAAACGTCAAATAAGAACATGAATAGATATTTATATATTAAAGATACAATTTAAGTAAGAGAAAACACAAAATAGAATGGTGCATAAACCTAATTCATTGATATATTTAAGTCATGACAAATCTGCAACTTATGATTAAACTCTTTTTGCTAACATAGGATTGGTCGCTAGGTCATATTTTGTTGATAATGGATATGCCATTAAACAAAATATTGAACCGAATATTACATGATTCCATAGTAATACATTCAATCGCATGCCTCGTTCCTATATTTATTTTAAATGCCCATGCTCTTTACCTAAAAGTGAAATAACAAACAATGTTTTTTACACAGTATAAATGTTACTGTAGGATACAATACATAAGAAAAAATATTTAAATACAAAACTAAAGTAAACTAACACCTAAACATAGAAATAAAATTCCTCCATACACACACGTTTTAAAGTAATGTCACCTATTAATTCGACACATTCATAAAAAAAGACTAGTCACCCTAATACAAAACAGCACAAACGAATAAAAAGTAATAGTCAGCAATACTGTTGTTTGTGATAATCCCTGCCATTGGATTATGGGAACATAATAATGACGAATAAATCCCGCTCATTACCTATGAATCGTAAGTTACTATTTCATACATGTTCTTTTTACTTCCGGTGACGAAAAGATTTTAAAGTGCTTTTTTAGTTTTGTTTTAAAGGAAACACAAATATTTTAGAGAGGAAGAGTGTAATTCCACTTCAATCCATTTTATACCCGAAATATATTTTTAACAAATTGATTTGTTCGCAAAGTTTTCTGCAGTAACCACTGTGATACATGGTAGTCGTTAAGTGCGCTGTGCCCATTACTTTTCAGTGAATGTGTAGAAAAGTATATTATTAAGTTTTGGGTCGTGGTGTTCGGGGGAAAAGCAAAAGTACATTTAAAGAGTGGATGAAGAGTAAGCCACTTTCCGTTCGTTATATAGAGCACTTTAATATTAAGCAGGACTAAATATGGAAATCTCAATAATTGATTAAAATAACATATGTGCGTTTCTAACACCACAAAATGTTGCTAAGCTGGCAAACTTAATTGATATGTTAAAAATTAGAACCAGGTGTTAAATATGATGTGTTAATTTGAATTCACTGTATATAATGTATTCTTTCAATATTTATATACGACACATGATAATTCTATGGAAGCGACTGTGCATTAGTTTCTTCTCATAATAGTTTCAACAATAAAAATAAGGAAGTCTCCAGAGTACTGCAAATCTATCATTTTCGCGGAAAACTTCATGGAAATATGTTACTGCTGTTAAAAGACACTGTATACAATATCATTACAAAAGTCACACAGAATAAAATTAAAAAGGCTTGCAGAGCATTGCCGAAACCATCCTTCTCGGGGGAAAAAGACGTGACCGTACACAGGGATAATACGTTGTTTTTGTTACTATTTAAAGCGACTGGGCATACGTTTATGATACAATCATTTTGGTACAGTGACAGAAAAAAATGTAAGGAGGCCACCAGAAGATTGTTTACACCGATATTTACGGGAAAAACAATTTTTGTTATAATGTATAATAAACTCTCTTAGTACGGTGAGTAAAAATCAAAATTAATAATGCATCCACAGCGCTATCCAAAATATCGTTATTGCGAAGCAAATCCAGGCACACACTGTGAAAATATCGCTGTAAAAATTCACAGTATACCATTTTTTTTGTAAATAAGTATGATGCCACAAAATTAAACTAAAGAAACAACTGCATCTACATTTTGATTACAATATGTTCAATACATTAACAAAAATATAAGTAAAGAAGAATCCGTGCCCCAGTGCGATGTCGAAATTATCTTTTCTTGAGAAAGAAGGTGTGGGCCACCTACTGTGGAAATACATTTGTTCGTAAAACCCTACTGTATATGATTTATTATTACAATATAGAACAAACAGTGACACAAAATAAAAAGTAAAAGAACGATCCAGAAATCATCCTTACCAGAGGAAAAACTGTATTAGGCTCATCCGCTTCCGAAATCGTACAATTCCTGGGAAAGCCAACTTAACTAACATATAGAAAATATGATATGCATGTTAATATTCAGTTTATATAATATTGTATTTCAATATTTAAAGTAGAGTTACACAAAAACATACGAATCATTTCACAGTTCTGTTGAAACGATATTTATCGTGGAACCACGTAAAACTATGTAATTGCTGCTAAAAATTACTTCATGTGATGTTTGCTACAATATCTGAAGTAATGCGACACTAAGTAAAAGTGAAATACTCTTCCGACCGTTGGCGAAAATATCATTTCTGGGAACTCATGCTGGGGCATTTCGTCAAAAATTGGTATAGCTTGTAAAACAGCAAATGTATATTTTTTTGTTGCTATATTCTTAATAAGGTTACACAAATAGAAAACAAGGCAGCGTCTAGAGTGCTGCCGAAATCATCCATTTCGGAAAAAAGCATGCCTGGGCGAACACAGTATTTATTACTCATGATTTAAATACGCTAACGCAAAATAATTGTTAAAAGTATTCGAACGTAAACGTTTTACTAGAAAGAAAAGCGTCTGATCTTTTATGTACTTGTTCATGACTATCCTCACGACTATTTGCAATGACAGTTTTTTTTATTAAGAAATAAAAAGGCTTAAGATGTGATGATAATTAGTTAAAAATTGTGTCATACCAAAATGCTCCCAATCGGAATACGTATTATCTAACATACAATGAAGCGTAATTCAATGGAAAGTAAGAAGAATCAGAATCAAAAATTAAATTATCAGATCAATTGCTATCAATGACAAACTGAATATATCCAACAAGTTCACTATATATACTATATATACAAATAGATAATATAGAATATTCTTTGAATAATACAAATATAATAAAATAAAATGATCTATCACGTTTAGAACATGGAATATATATTCATTGCTGACAAGTTTCAAAACTTATATGTTTCTTTGCCGTTTTCTAGTTTTTCGTCTTCCTGATATCTCCCAGTCATCAATCATTGACTATAGGCAAAGAGCTGACTTCGCTTTCCTAATTCCTAACACGTCCGAATATATCTTCATTACGTATGAGAGGCGGTCGACGCAGCCTCACCTACATAGCCAAGCTCATCTTTGAAAAGCCCAGAGCAGTATTTACTTTCAATATTAGAAAATCATTCGCATCTCTAGACGCAGATTGTGACAAGTATATGAATGATCGATACCGGACATGCAAAGAGAAGCGTTCGCTCATTTGAGCAATGATCGATTCATATTATCAGATACAATTTCAGTGTATTGTATTTCTAAAAACACCCACTTCTTTCATATGATGAAACAATGCTTGATTCGTATTAATTTAGTACAGCACATCGAAAATATGTTATGCAATGTCGGGTCAAATATATATGACATTTCCGTGAGTTTAATAAAGAATGGGGAACACCATTGACTCATTTTAGACAATTAAGCGATAAATCTATATAACGAAAGTGAACGTACGCGGGTCCAGCCAGTTTCCATAATCACTTATGCTAATTTATTTTTTATGAAATTTAAACGAGAGGTTAATCTTAATAATAACTGATAATAATAAAAAGAAAAAATAATTCCGTAAGCAAACATAGTTTTATGAGCAAAGTAGAGAATACTAAATCTAAATAAGCTCATGGAAACAAGAAAAATAATGTATTTCACTTTCATTAGAGATAACATCCTCATCTTTTTTATTTCATATTTTGGTGACAAAATATGAATTAATTTATAGACACCCACGCACGTTATTTACAGATTCAGGATAGCGGGTGATTGAGAGAGAAAGAGAGAGAGAGAGAGGGGGGTGTATATGTGTGTCAGAGAGAGGGGGAGAGCAGATAAGTTTTGTTCTAAAGTAAAACTTATCTCGCGTATTTAAAAAAAAAAAAACTCGCATATTGATTTTGAAGCAAGACCTTACTCGCGTATGTTTCGGTTTTTACAGTAAGGTTTTCATCCGATGTGAAAACAGTAAGAAATCAATTATTATTGATAAAAATAGATTACTTATTACGCCTCCGGGACACGCCGAGTAGCCCTGCCCGAAATATAATCAATAATATGGTGTTTACTGATATTAGATAATAAACAAAACATTGAGAAACATTTTTAAATATGTTCAAATAATATACGTATTCGAATTTCTAATAATAATCTTAGTATGAATCTCGTTGACCAATGTTCTATGGGCATACACAACATCAAATAGAAACACGCATCTTGATTGGATACGAATCGAAATATGAAAAAAGATATCACAGCAAATCAGTGGCACGCTAATACATACCAATAAAATACATACCTTACGAATGAAAACACATAGAATTTCAAATATCTTAGACCATGAACAACAACCAGTTAAAACACACAGATAACACATAGTTTTTTCCATCATTGGAATATTTTGATTTTTCTACGAAAATTGACCCAGAAAAAGAGTGTTATAGAACCCATCATCAATAAATAGATAAAACCGGAAACGAATATAGTGTAAAACGCATCTTGATTAAATAAGACTTTAAATATATAAAAACATCGTATTCAGTAACCAAGTAAACTTACGCCTCCGCATATCCAGAAACATGACGTTTTAATTCATCCCGGACATCTGCTGGGATCAGTTGTATTCATTTGTAAACATACGCGAACGCTCGAAAATCAGTCTCTTTAGTACAGCCCATTGTACCTGTGAACGGTGACTGACAAAAATGAAGAGTCACTGACTACTATGAGTTTACTCAAAAAGCCACAAAAGATGAACATATATACGCACATATTTATCCAATGACGAATTCTTTTTCTCATATTTAATATCTACAGAACAGTATAAGTATTTCACTCATGATAAAAAATATCTTCCTTTAATTCGTTGCTAATGGAATCAAACTTAAAACTGATGAGAGTATCACTAGCTCTCCAAACGAGTCAACTAATCCTTAAAACAAAAGAAAATACACATATGACTAAACGCACGAATGTAACACGGCTCTTGCTGCTGTCAGTGTGTTGTATTGCTTTTTCAATTCAACACGAAACACACCCCATAAAGTGCAACCCTTACTAAGTATAGTAGAAGATGGAGGGGGCAACGTCGTAGTGTCAGAGATACCCGACTCTAGTGAAAATCGAGAAGGGGTCAGCATCAAAATCCGTCGTCTTTTGCTCATCTATTCTTATTAATGAAAGAAGCAAAACCGCGTCAAGAGCAAGACAATAAATCAATAGCTGAAAGTTCCAACGTTGATTCTTCGCCATTCCTTGTGTGTTCTATGCTAAACGCACCCCAACGACTAACACATCCGCTGCACCGTTGTGTTTTTAGGTTTAGGGTGAAAATATCTAAAATCCTGCAAGTTTACTAGGAGGACTTCACGCAGACCAAACAATCATGAGGAAGGATCTTCGTGAGCTCTATGCAGAAGTACGCCTCCTTTAACAAACAAAATACAATGAAAATACAAACAAAACACGAGACTTTAATGTACAAGTATACAAGCATTTAATTTTCGAAGTTCTTAAATAATTGTAAATATAATTGAATATATATTTTGTGTAAGTATCTTTCGCTTCATTTGATATGTGTTCATGCAAATTCAAAGTGGTGACATTTACGGCATTTCGCGTGACTTTTAAGCTCATATGAAGCTATTTATTTATTGAAGTATCGGTGGAAATAATACACGCTTGTTCTTCTATTTACTTTGACTTCGGTTAATTTTTCGAAACATATTTCGTTAATATTCACGGAAGCTTAGATGAATAACAGTATATCTAATCTAAAGGGGGAATATATTGGCGTTACAATGACGGCTGTGAGGCGTGGATGCGTTGTTATAGACAAAGATCGACAACTAAGGCTGTATTCGCCTAATCGAATATTCATTAGCTCAGACAGATTGGAGACCTACAAGAACAATATATATATATATATATATATATATATATATATATATATATATATATATATATATATATATATATATGTATAATATTGGCTACTGCATCAGAGAGAGAGAGAGAGAGAGAATGACAGAGACAGAGGCAGAGACAGAGACAGCGACAGACAGTTATACAGACAGACAGACCGACATAGAGACTGAGACAGAGACAGAAACAGAGACAGAGACAGAGACAGAGACAGAGACAGAGACAGAGACAGAGACAGAGACAGAGACAGAGACAGATTGAGCGAGCGAGATGTATAGATAAATATAAATATATAAACAGAGAGATACATGGGGTGTGTGCTGCTCTTCATTTAGTTAACATGGTGCGCCCACTTTCTCCTTTCACTGTTATTTTACAACAACGACTTTGTCGTCTCTGCCAATGTGTGTCTAGCCGGAAGTTCCATTATCCCCGGAAATTGCGTGAGTCGTCACTTCCATTTTACTACGGTCAATATTGTTAACATAAATCCGTCAATGATTCTCTCAACCCAAACATTCGACTTCCGTTATTTAACATTTGCCTTTTAATCGTATCCGTATTACTGACTGTAATTGATATATCTTTCTTGCAATTATAAATATATTAATTATATACAAAATGTATCTCTTTTCCGTAAAAAAATAATTATTTTCAGCAAGATGTATCATCAATATATAACACGAATAGGTCTCTGTTTTATTTATTTATTGAAAATTACAAAATCTAAAATCTTTATAAAAAAAAATATTAGTTTTTATTTATCTGATCAGGAAATGTTTGCCAGTTAAGATTGTTTAAATAAATAAATCGAATATCACTATTTTAATTTATTGATCCAAAATTGTAACAATGAGTGTTATTAAAATTAGATTGACATTACAATAATGCAAACCGCAGGTTTGAAAATATGTTTTAGGCGACGAAACAACAGAAATCGATTCAGGTACAGTATATGTTAAACTGTCTAAAATCAGAATACTTTACTTTGGCAATTTCTTGCACTGGTATCAGGCGATCTCATTTATTATAATTTGTGTGAGAATGTTATAATATACATACAAATAGTAAGGTTATAATATAGATACACACAGGAAGGTTATAATAAACATACACACAGGAAGGTTATAATATACATACAGGAAGAGATCATATGATGTGCATACATACGGAAAGTTATAATATACATATAAACGGTAGGTTAAAATATACATAATACTGTAAGGTTATAATATAGATACGAATAAAAGGAAATACCATGCATACACACAGGAAGATTATACTATACATAACAATGTAGGTTATGATATACATACTAACGGTATGTTATATATGTACATAGAAACGGAAGGTTATAATATAGCTACAAACGGAATTGTATAATATACATATAAACGGAATTGTATAATATACATATATATATCGGATTGTTATGATATACATGCACACAGGAAAGTTATGGTATACAGACACAGGAATGGTGATGGTATACATACATACAGGAAAGTAATAATATACATACAGGAAGTCTATAATATCAATAACAAGAAGGTTATAATATACCTAGAAACGGAAGGTTATAATATACAAACATATTGGAAGGTTATAATATACATACATACAGGAAGGTTATGGTATACATACATACAGGAAAGAAATAGCATACATAAATAAATACACACAGGAAGGTTATAATATACATACAAGAATGTTATAATATACATAACAACAGGAATGTTATAATATACCTAGACACGGAAGGTTATAATATACATACAAATGGAAGGTTATAATATCCGTACCCACAGGAAAGTAATAATGTATATACATACAGAAAGGTTATAATAATATACATACAGACGGAGGTCATATTATACACGCAATCGGAAGGTTACAATATACACACACCTAAGGTAATAATATACATACACACGGAACGTTATGCTATACATACAATCAGAAGGTGTTGATATACCTACAAACGAGAAGGTTATAATATACATACAATCGGAAGGTTATTATATACATACAGACGGTAGGTTATAATATACATACAATCGGAATGTTGCAATATACATACAATCCGAATGTTATGATATACATACAAACCGAAGGTAATAATATAAATACAAACCGAAGGTTATACTATTTATGCAAATTGGAAGCTTATAATATACATACAAACCAAAGGTAATACTATACACACAAACTGAAGGTAATAACACACATAAAATAGGAAGGTGTTAAGATACATACAAACGGAATGTTATAATATACATGCAATCGGTAGGCTATAATATCCATGCCATCGGTAGGTTATAATATACATGCAAACGAAAGGTTATAATATACATACAATCGGTAGGTTACAATATACACACAAACAGACGGTTATACTATACATACAAACTGACGGTAAAAATATACATGCAAACAAGAGAGTATAATATTCATACAACAAGAACGTTATAATATACATACAACGTTAATTACGGTATTATTATAGAGTTGTGTCATGTTAACCGAATTGTATTTTACTTCTATAATAATTTTCAAAGAAACAAATGTATATGATATATGTTCGTCATTCCATGTTATTAATTGTAGCGCGTTACAAATAGGCGGATAGATATATTATTTATCGATATAACTATTGTGTGCTGTGATATTTACTTAGACAGATATAAAAGTGGTATAACAGTCATTGTCATTGTTTCATGGAATATTTCGAGCTGTTAATTAAATCGTTTCTGATCGATATTGTAAAAGTGGACGTATGTGTGTTTGGCTCGCATCATTAATACTGTATGCAAATTTAAACGTTATACAGAAAGAAGGAGAGGCTCAATCTCAATAATCTGGTGATACCAGATCAGGCTGCCCTGTGGCTCCCTGAGACGAAATTCACCTACATTGACATTTTTTTTTTGTTTTTTGTTTTTTTGTTTTTTTGTTTGTAAAACTTAATTATGTTCTACAAAACCAAAAACAAAAACAACAGCCCCTCTCATTTTCTCCCTCCCCTTTTTTATTTTGATTTTTCCTACCCTACTCCCGGTCCTGGATATGACCTTAAACTACATCCGATGGTGAGATCCGGCTTACGGACTTTGGGGAATGTGGAGCCTCCTCTTAATTACCATTGCTCCCAGGTCCACCCTGACCCGGAGTGGTAGTACCTGTTAGGGTCCCAACTATGGGTTAAATAGAAACTGATATTAAAAGGGGAAAGAAACAAGAAAGAGAAGAAAACAAGACCAGATTCGGCATTAAATAACCCAAAAAGGGTTGATATGCCGTAAAACAAAACTACCAAACCAAAAACCGTGATTAAACATTTGAAGATATAAAGAACTTGAAGCATAAAAACTTTCACTATAATGACCAGATTCGACATTAAATAACCCAAAAAGGGTTGATATGCCGTAAAACAAAACTACCAATCTTAATAATAAATGACTACCGGGACCCGTGTAAATTACACGAAATGATGTTTTGAATACTAATTATCTATCGTATTAATGTTCTTCCCGGGCGTCCCCTCTCCATTTCGATGTAGAAAAAAATCTTAGTGGTTGGTTGGGATCGAACTATAAACCAGTCGGGCCGATGTCAAAAACCGAAGTTAAAATCCTACATCGTTAACCGTTGCGCCAAAGGAAATACTTGTAAATATCACGAAAATTAGGTGACCTCAATGTTTTTCTAAATGTAGGTGCGGCTTTTGATGTAAGCATGACACGCGACCACACACGCTATCGTATTAATATACAAATACTAATAGAAACAAGGGAAATAATGATTAAGTTCGCAAATTTAACATGTTATGGTAATTAAGGAGCGGCTTAACTCAATCTTATTTGATAACGATGAAAAAGAAAACAAACAAATAATTTATTTTAGTTTTAATATAGATACAAAAATATTCTATTAATATTATTATTATTATTAGTAGTAGTAGTAGTAGTATTATTATTATTATTATTATTATTATTATTATTATTATTATTATTAACACAGACTGAAGGAATAGAGAAAGCGAGAGAGAGACAGAGAGATATATATTTTATTTTAATCGTGTAGTTCTTTTTTCTTCTAATCGATTGATTTTGTCTTATTTCACTTATCGATTAATTTTGTGTTTTTACCGAAAATGTTTGTCCTTTTGTTTTATTGATAGAGGGAGAGGGACGTGTGTTTTTGTCGTCTTATCCATTAGTTTCCTTTCTAGTAGTGTATGTAACTAATAGAGGTTTAATTGCGAAGCGATAGCAAGAAGTGGGCGAAACCTGCTAGTTCTAAATAACTTTGGCATCAATTCGCAATCCATGAATAAAATCGTGATATTGTGTAAACATTTTATTTATTTATATGCGTGATATTTCACCGTTCTAGTTCAGAAATAAATGACAGCAATAACGCAACCTGAATTAATCACCAAGTTCCGACATCTTGACTTGCTTGTCTCGATTTTGTTGGCATCGGTTTCTCAGATAAAAGTCATGTAATCACAGTTAAGAGAACCTGTAGTGTCCAAACATCTCGACTGAAAATAATACTATGGACCGACGGGAAGTGAACACCGCACGTCGACTCATCACGCCGTTCGATTATTGACTTCGCCAGAAAATAACATAAATATTACGATAGCGCGTCATCTGTTTTTGTTTTTCTATTAAACATCGGAATTGAAGTTAAATTGGATGCAGATTATATAGATAAAACAGAAGAAATATCATCTCTATGGCGTTTAGTGTTAAAATACGATCAAAGCGTTGCTTACATAACGATTGAAATTTTGAAAGTGGATATTGCCAAAAAAGGAAAAGATAACATATGTATAGAAGTTATTGCACATAAATAAATAGATAAAAGTTAATTTTTCATCAATCCAAGCTGAGTAATTCGTGCAAACACTGTGTAATTACTTGTAAAAAAAACTTTGAGAATTGCATCGGTATATTAGTACACATCCAGTAAGCAATTTAATTTCTTTGATGACTGAAGTTTATCTTTATTTCATTTCTTATCAAAACAATCACTACGAGTTTTCTCGGATACTCATCTTCTATTCGATGTTTTCAGAAAATGGCAAAATTGTTATTTTCGGGAGATCAAAAAATAACATTAAATTTATTAGCAAACATATATATTTTTATATATATATATATATATATATATATAAAATATCTCGTATATTGAGCTTCAATCATTTCACTATAAGTTCAATTCTCTAAAAGTATACTCATTAGTCTCATCTTTAATATATATATATATATATATATATATATATATATATATATATATATATATATATATATATATATACAAGAAGATTTAATGAATTATAAGATTCCAATTGTTCAACAAATAAGAACAACAAGTCTATCATGGCGTACGGTTGTTTCCAAAACATTATAGAACTACTTTATTTTATTTTTTAATTTAAAAAAAATCAACAAAAGCTACTCCAAAACGCGACTTCATCAGTGCCTTTAGAACCACTTCTGACAGAAATTCAAGGAAAAAATAACAAGCTCGTCTTAGAGGAACATCTATTGACAGGAGGGCGTACAATAAGTTACAGATATAAAATAAAAATATAAAGATAAACTGATAATAATAATAATAAAACCTTATAAACATTATAAAAATTATTAAGATGAAATGAATATAAAAATAAGAACAAAAATAAAAAGTAAAAATGAAAATGAAACTAAAATATAATATAAAAAATAATATAATATATATAGGAAAAATAAAATAAAAAGGATAAGAAATAAAAATAAAAAATAAAAATAAAAATAAAAATAAAAGTAAAAATAAAAATATAAATCAGAATAAAAAATAAAAAGAATAAAAAATATAAAAATATAAACAAATATAAGAAAATGTAAAATATTAAAAAAATTAAAAAATTAAAAATATATAAAAAATATATAAGATAAAGAATGAAGTATAATAGAGTAAAATAAAATAAAAATAAATAAAATATAACATTTAAAAAATAAAATAAAGTAAAACATAAAAAGGAAGTATTATAATAGAAATGTAAAGGAATACGAATATATGCACAATATAAACATACATATACATACACACATACATATGTACATATATATATATATTCATATACAAACTCACATATATATACACATACATAAAAATACATAAGAAAATAATACAATTATAAATAACTAAATAAAAATTGTTAACTTATAATATAGAAATAAGGTAAATTAAGAAACAATAGAGGTAAAATTAATAATAAAATTAAAGAAAAAAACAAAGGTACCAATAAGGAGATGATATTAAAAATTAGAAATACAAAATGAAAATATAAGATAAATATAAAGGCGATAATTGATGATAATAGAATGTATTAATAAGGACTTAGAACTATGAACAAAAATAAGATAGAAGCTTGAATAAGTTTAGAGCATGAAGGTTGAGTATTGTCAAGGCTTTTTTACTAAAGGTTTTTTAAGAAAACATTTCGTAAGGAGATGAGTAAGGTAGGAGGGGAGGAGGAACTGCACATGGGAAGGTATGGACAACGGTAAATTTTAGGGAGAGAAAAACACCATATGAAAATTATTATAGGAGAAGGGTCAAGGGTGACTAGGAAAAAAAGGGATGTAATAGAATAGATTAGGAGTATAGTTGGGACTATATTAACATCCGTGCACGGACGGGTGCATGAGTACATGTGAGAAATGAGGGAGCAGAAATAAGTTTCCTGTTAATTCGGCTGGTTTTTAAGGAGGAGAGAACGCATTTCATAGGAAATAATTATCATCAATCTCCCATTGGGGTCCTATACCAATTCGGCGTTCAAACCAATAAGTCAAACTGGAATGACATTAGATGTGAGAGGGTGAATCATATCAGGAAACGTTATAAATATGGTCCGGGCGTTATGAGTTATTTAGGAGAAAATCGAAGTAAAACAGAATGTGTGCTTCGATGAACTAATATAGTTCTTGGATGAATTGGTTGGAGGAAATGAATAAATTGATTTTAACCCACCTTCTATTAGAGAAAAAAGTCGTCATACCTCCGAGGCGTTAGTCCTTATATTCTTAGAATTCCCTTTTACATGCGTTATATGTATGTAATCCAGTTTTTTAGGAGATTTAAAACGGTAATTTGTAGATATTTGCTCACAGCATATTTTCGCCGTGGAAGTCAATCGAGTGTTACTGCTATTGGTTTAAGTGTTAGAATGAGGGTGCTTGACGTTTAGGAGTGTTGAGTTATTAAAGCTAAGTTAGGGTGAAGGTTAAATGTTAGGGTACGAGGTCGTTGGTAATGGTCAGAGACGCTGAAAAGTGGGGTTGGGAGATGAAATTCCAGCTTTATGGCATTGGGATAAATTGACTCCTATTTGTGAAGGTGTTTATTACAAGACTAGAGTCATTAGATACTTTCTATAGATGTTGTGCGCGTGGGGGGCTGATTTTCTTTGAGGTTAATTCCTTATAGTTGGAGATACGCATTCACACACACGTAGACACACACATAGAATTACACTCACATACTTACAGTCCTGTCGAAGTACTTTCCTTGGTCACTTGTAAATTATTTTAATAAATTTGGCATTACAGCAAAAGGCTTATTTTGGGGTTGTTAAGAGGTACTTTTATGGATCGGTGAAACAGGCCAATATTATTGAAAAAAGGGGGGGGGAATTCAATTTCTTTTAATGTAACTAGTTATATGCCTTCAAAAGTAATTAGGAAATGGTCTTGATTTTGCTATCAGTTACCGCCTTTGTTTTTATTAATGATAGTTGAGGGAAGGGTATGGTTTATCAATAACAATAATCATGAACATAATAATAATAATGATAATAATAATACTAATAATAATAATAATAATAATAATAATAATAATAATAATAATAATAATAATAATAGGAACAATTATAATGTTCAAGATAATAATGATCATTATTATAACATTGATGTTAATAATACTTGTAGTAGTAACGCTGAAGAACATAATCGTATGAATCGCAATCATACGAGTAATAGTTATAATAATAATCACAATAACTATAATCATGATAATAATAGTAATAATAATCACAACAATAATACGAAAAGTGATAATGATAGTGATGATGACATCAATAACCGTAATAATATCCATAATAATGATAATGGAGGAGAAATCGTTGGATAAAGCATATTATAAGAGAGGGCTTAGCCTTATACACGGTTTTCTATTAACACACTATTTATATGCTTAAACAGGAACACATCGTAGATGTACAGGAGAATTGATCGAACCATGGTATCGAAGTCGCTTCTCGGATTAGTAGCAGTATATCAGTTCATTTGTTTCATGTAGGGTAGGAGAGTTTGGAGTTGGTTAACGTGTAAGGATAATATCCTATTTATTCTGGGATTTAAAAAATAATAATATTTATAGTAATAATAATAATGGTAGCAATATTACTACCAATAAAAATAATAATAAATAATGATGATATTCTCAATGATAATTATACTTGGTGGGATTTAATTTATAGGAAGAAGAGTTTACTAATTTTATGTTTCTTTTTATCTCGATCAAATGAGGGACTTATATAGGTTTCTTGGAATTATAGTAATGCTTAAAGATATTAGACTATCTGGGGAAGTAGAGAGGAGATATCTGGCGTCTGCTCATGAGTTACGGTGGGGTTTTGGGGTTTTGGGGTTATGGCTGTATGGAGATTATTAGAGAGTTATAGGTTCAGGGCTTATGGGGTGGGGGTCAAGGTATAGGGAACAAAGTATTAACTTTAGGGAGTATTGTCGTTGGAGGGTGTGTATTGAGGGGGTAGGATCCTCCAAAGTCGAAATTGATCGAAATATCAATCTGGAATTATAAGTGGAAAGGCTGTAATATTGATGTGGATTCATAGTATATACTTATATATTGGTGCTAGTTGATATGGACAAGATTGTGGTATCTTCAGGTTACTTGGCTAATTCTTACCTCGGGTTGTACTTAGAAAGATGTTAGTTGATTAAGAGATATTATTGCTTAGGGTTATCATTGGCCTGGTATTGGACTTGGGATGTCTTGGGATCTATATGGGGATTATTACTATTACTCAATTAACCGTATGAAGGGGTAGGCATAGGGGGATGTAGAGGAGAGTAAGAGTTAAGACTTAAGGTACCTTAAAGTTGTTGTATTTGTACCAGGTTTCGTGTAGACAACTGGATAACATCTTTTTTATTTAGAAGAGCTCCTTTATATTTGATGATAGCTAAGGCTTGTTGCCTACACGAAGAACAGTACCTATTTAGCGGTTATAGGATTTACTTTTCTTGGTCACTTTCCACTTAAGTCTATAATAAATGTGTCGATCCTTTAGGTACCAGTTATGCGCAGCTAGAGAAGTGTAGGTAGCCATGTGGCGATTATTGAAAGTATATATGTGTCTGGAAATTCTATTCTTAATTTTACCCGCAGTGGAGCCTATGTATACTGCCTCTCCAGGTAGAGTTACTATATTAGTTTGGTTAATATCAACAGTATTAACGAGGTTATGGGAAATAGAGTGGTTATCCATTGTAGTTTCGCCCGCTGTGGTAGATCCAGAATCACTATTGGTGCTTTGGTTGGTGGAGAGTATTACAGTGCATTTATAGACTACACTTTCATGTGTTCACGAGCCATTCAGGGGGCAAGACTCCCTGTCATTACAGTTACATATGATAGGCTGAGTTGAAGAATTTTGGGTTAGGGCCGCGGGGGATGTTAGATTGGACGTTTTTGCTGAATGGAGGATACATCCAGAGACAGGAGCGTCGTCTTGTTCTCCCTCCACCCAGGTAGGGCACCTGAGGGTTTTCATCATTTATATTGTGGTTAGGATAAACCATAGGTCGGTTAATATGATTATTTCGATTATTAGCGGGACAACGCTTTCGTTTTTTTTTGTTGGACATAGTATGGGTAATAACTCCACTATTCGATAGAGTAAAACCTTAGGTATTTGGGGCGTCATTAGGGTTTGGAGAGGTATTTAAATATCTGATAGTTTCCTTATATCCTGAATTCTTTAGAGCCTTATTGTAAAACTCCGAGTTGAAGTCGAAGATTAGTTCAGTAGAGGAGATGCTAGAGATTCGTCTGGAAACATTCGGCATTATAGAGTTTATTATTGGTTTGGGGTGGTTAGAATCACTATGGACATAGTAAAGCAGTTGGTTAGGTTTGTGGTAGGGTTCATAAGTTTCTCTATTGAGGTTCAGAGTTAAATCTGGGTAGTTTACCACTTTCTTATTTATGTCAAAGGTAATATTTAAACCGTAATTTATAAAGTTAGTACGTAGCTTTGTTTTAGACTTATTATACACTCCATCAGTGGATCTTAACGATAGTAGAGCATCATATATATATATATATATATATATATATATATATATATATATATATATATATATATGAATAAGATGATTTCAAGTAGATTCCATCTTTTGTTTTCGTGGTTAATGAAAATAGAAAAATTAATTCTAAAATGGTGAAAAATAATTTATTTCATGTATTTACCATATATAAAACATTCTCTTCAATAAAACGGAAAATAATTATCAGAAATAGATGTTGATTGCTGAGACATGCGGTAGTCTAAATGATGGCTGCTATGTCTACAATCAGGCTAGTACCCATGACACTTTTTGCCACTTGAAATGTGGGTGAATTTCACCGGGTTGTTTTTTATAGGTAAATAAATAAAACCACGTAATCAAGTAATTAGTCATATCGGAAATAGAGCGCATTCCTTCTTTACAAATAACAAGGATAAAGGATCGAAGTGTACCCGTTATCAAGTTTCACGTGCATTTGCCGATTTCTTATTTCTCTTTTCTCTTTTTAGACTTCATAAGGATATTAATAGAGCATTTTGAAATAATATTCTCTCTCATTTAATTAGGATAACGTTGACGTCCACCATAATGAATCCATTTATTAAGACTTTCGGAGTCAGCTGCTTTCATCCATAAAAATAAATAACACACTCATTCCCGTGTGTGACGGAACTTGATAACTTCTTCTTTTTACGGTTATGTGTTAACTATGAATGGTTTTTACTATAAATGTGTTTAGTAAATAAGTATTTCGAGGAGTCATGCCGACACCCAGTTTGCTGTCAATTAGTCGGATAACAGATATAGAAATAAACCGATGCATATTTACCAATCAAGAGAAACTTTGAAATATATTTTTAATATTTAAGATTTTATATATATATATATATATATATATATATATATATATATATATATATATATATATATATATATATATAATTTACTTGTTACAAATATCCAGGGGGTATAAATCCGAATGAAGTTGAAACCGGGTTTATGAGAGTGCTCAATGAACATTCAGAGCAAAATATATTTTTTGTTGGTGATTTTATTATTCCATTAATTGCGGCAATATATATGTTGTTTCGTTAGCATTCATAATGAAAGCCAGCTCTTCAAGCGTTAACGGAATCACTGCCTAAAATCTTAAATTCAACCTCAACCGGAAATTGAAGTTACATAATCATCGATGCAATAATTTATTTCAAACTTTGTGGTTTTTTCAAGCATCCGATCCAGACGATTACATTTTTGAAACTGAAAAAAAGAATTAAATTCACACTCAACAATTCAAATATAATTGTATGTATGTATATATATATATATATATATATATATATATATATATATATATATATACGTAGCTATAAGGTTTATTCCGACAGCGTTCGTAGCATCGTAGTCAGTCTTCTTGAAATGCCACACCTCGGATAAATAGGACTTAATATACTAAAATATTTAAGTTAATAGCAATACGTAAATAATTAAAGTAAATATACAATTTAATGATAGTGTTTGTTTTGCTAAATATAATACTAGAATCCGCGATTCAACGAGAGTGATTAATAGGAAATAAACAAAAAAAAATGGTACAATAAATGTTTAAACTTTTATATACTATATATATTAAGCCAACGCGGTGATTAAGCTTCATGATACAGGAGAAGGACGCCTTATATATTTTGAATGTATACACAAGTAATGCGATATATATATATATATATATATATATATATATATATATATATATATATATATATATATATATTGGGAGATAGAACAATATTTAGAATCGCATTACTTGTGTATACATTCAAAATATATAAGGCGTCTTTCTCCTACATCATGAAGCTTAATCACCGCGTTGGCTTAATAGTTACTGTTGTC
>OY744519.1:39530300-39640300 GCA_963556195.1 Sepiola atlantica | reverse complement strand
GATTTAAAGTACATGCATTTAAATCGAATAGACATAACTAAAAGTACGTGAATGTTAATTTAAGATATATCGCTTTGGATTTAATATATGTTACTAATTTCACTAATGTGACACTACTGTATACCTACTTTTGCATCCATTATATATATATATATATATATATATATATATATATATATATATATATATATATATATATATATATATATATGCATATATATATATATATATAATATTATGAAAGTAATCAGTAAATGATGCTATTGAACTAATACATCTACAAGCAAGTAAATTAATTAATTTGACCACAGTTTGAAGGTACATCGAACATGTTTACTTTTGATATTTAAGATATATGCGGTTAGTTTGATTAAACAACAGAAAGGAATAGCTTTAAGCGAAACATCGTGGTCATGTTCTTAATAAATGGATTTGCTGGTCAATTCCCGTCTGGATTCACTTCAGTATTGGCGAGGAAACGCTCTGTTTTCATCTTTGTTTAAACTATGCTAACTTTATATAATTGGATTGTGTGTGCACATCATGGCACAGAGTTGTGGGAAATTAAAAGAAAAATAATAATATTGGAATTTACGGATCGAGTCATACATAATAAGGTGCCGAAAGATAAACATTTTTTTTTGCTTTTTTTAATCATCTGTTTTTGTACTCCAGCTTAGTCAAGAAACACTTGTTTCTTTAATACCTTTTTGATGTAATCATAACAATGCATGCTAAAATAGTCCACTATTCTCGTATTGAGTTATGTTCTAAACACGTCTGTTTTTATAGTTCTAATTTTTCGTAATTTGCAATTGACTCCCAATGTGACCAATCTTTTAGTACCACGTCCACCCCCTTTCACTGCATGTTTTACCCACTACATGTTCTTATTTTATTAGTTGTGTTTCTCTCTCGTGTCTGCCTGACACTGGCAGAGTGTTTACTTTTAACCTCTCTCTTTCACTGAAGACAAGAGACAGCGAATAAACAGTAATAATACAATTTGACTCATAACCGGAAAGGGACATAAATGAATTGAAAAAGATAGAAAAAAAGAGAAGCAGAGTGAAAAAGCAGACATATTATGGATTTAGGAATGTGTCGTTTATTTTTCAAAAACTAGGAATATGGGTCCAACAGAATAAATTATAGTGTATATTTAATATCGAGTTGTTTTTTTATGCCAATACGTACTTTAAGAAAACATAAATTATTTTGCACTATTTTAATCATTTTTAACGCTATTGATAATGTTTACTCATTTCTTTGTTTTTATTATAGCTTATGTTTTAATTCATGTTTTGAAACATGAAGAACATATTAAATCTATGACTTTACGCCAATGCTATGATTATTTCGTTAAAGTAATGTTTTAAGTTCGTTTAATAAGAAAGTCCAAAAACTAAGTTGGAAAAATGTCACACTGAAGATATCAAGGTTTCAGTTTCGCTTTCTGGTCATGGCATCGGCATTATTTGTTGATACATTTAGTATTAATACAATTTTTTCAATCACTAAAAGTAGTTAAGATCTATGATATTTCAAAATGCCACACATTCCGTTATGTATTTATTACGTCTAAAAGTTGTGACAGACATACGGACAACATCTCTATTTATATATACGATAACTTGTTTTGCTAACTCACTTCTGAACCGATCTCGATGTGTGGCCCAGTACTTAACAGTTTTTCTAGTGCTATCTTAAAATTATATATTTACTACTGAAGATAAGTGTAAAGACACCTATCGTGATTTTGATTTATATAGATGATTTGTTATAATCTTAATATCTCTCTTAAAATATAACATTTGTGCCAGGATTTTTAATAATTGAGGAGAATTCCCACTTCTTCCGTCATAATTGTTGTAATTGTCAGGTAGATATTCTTTGAATAAATCAAATTTATGTGTCTGCCACTCATTCATATATTTATTTTAAATTGGAATGATTAATATATGGAACCAGAAAAATATGCATCCCAGGACAGGTAAGTGTAATTCATCGAACAGAATAGTTTTGCACCATTCTATTTCGCTGAGTAAAATCAAGGTATGTTCATAATGTCTAGAATCATCATTCTAATTTTGATCATAATCCATCACATATCTTTGATTCTAGAAAATGCCTTACATTTTAGTCTAAAGCTTAAGGGGTCTTTAAAATAAATGTAAATTCATGTAATCTTGCTAAATTCGTTGTTTGTGATTATGCATAAAATTCAATGGAAATCTAATATATTTAAATTTTCAAATTCGAGGTAATAGCCATATTACGGCTCTTTAAAAAAATAGTTAATATACTCCAAATAAAGTGGAATTAAGGGAATATATATTAATTGAGGTCCCATAACTATTGTAAAAAATTCAGAAAATCAAACGTATGTAAATTTTCACGAATAGTCTCGACCCTTTTTACCTCAATTGCACAAACTATATCTCACGTTTGGATTCCCTATGCTTAGCCAATGTGTTCACAAGTATATAATAATCAGTTAATTCTTTTTTTTTTATTGGGGGGGGGTGAACTTACCTATAAATATATAAACACACTTAACGTTATATAGATTGAAATTAGTGGATAAGAATAAAACAAGCAATTTAAAATAATGACAGCAACACATAATTAGTTCGCCGATATGTCGGCCTTGAACTCAGATCTTATCAATGCTTCCTTATGTAAAACTGTCACAATTAAATGCAATTCTTTGTAAAAAAAATATGCACTTTATTCAGCCAAACATTCTTTTAAACGCATAAAGTGTGAGTTTTATCTTTTGTATTATTCATTTATTGTAACAATTTCAATTTATTTAATATTTAAAATAGCATTTGACGTATATTCTTTTTCATCAAATGATTAGAATAATTGTCAACTAAATCTTTAAGAAAATTAAAACTAATTTTATTTAACAAATGTCTTAGAGGAATCCCTGTCTCTGGACGGGTACAATTAATTCACTAAACAAAACAGTTTTGTACCACTTTAATGCCACCTTACAAAAATAGAAAATCTAGATATAATACGACTAAATATTTTATGTAGAATACTTATACCAATTTGCATCAAAATCAGTTACTTTATTTTGATTCTTAAAAATGTCTAAATTACAAAGCTTTAGCTTAATTGGTCTTAAAAATAACTTAAATTCAACAAATGTTGTCTTATGATGTTTAGTGACGATATATCCAGTTTAATGCAAATCTAAAATGATTTTTTAAAACGGGATGTTTTATCTATATTTCACTCCCTTAAGTCATTTAAAATACTCGATAGAAACGGAAATTAAGACATTTATTAACTGATGCATGTGCCCTTGTGATAAAGTTTCACAAACATCGGAGGCATCTAAATTTCAACGCTTTTTTATTAGTTTGCCTAAATCTAAATGAAACTGCATATAGTCAACATTCCAATACCTTACCCCCTTGCACCTACTTTCCTAAATTATATAATGATCTGTTTAATAGTTAAGAAATTACATCCAAATACATTAACCACAGAAGAATAACCGTCCAAAGACGAGTAAAATTTATTCAACGAACAGAACAGTGTTGTACCAATTTTTTTTTTCATGGCGATATAATGTCCAGAATTCTTATACCAATTTTAATCAACGTCGATTACATGATTTAGATTCTAGAAAATGTCTAAAATTAAAAGCTTAAGGTGTCTTGTGAAGGAATTGAAATATATGGAATCTTGATTAATTGCTGTCTACTGTCTATGGATCAAATTTAATTTCTTTAAATATAAACATATAAACATATAAACATAACTTTATATAAAATAGTTTCATTTAAAATCTGAACAACTAGATGCATTAAATTAAAACGAATTCCAGTTAATTCACTGGGACGACAACATTCGATTTTGGAACAATTATTTTAAAATTTGGTAAAGTCAGAATATTTTCTTACTTCAGTGACACCATTTAATTTACTAATTACACTTTTATATAAATATTATGTTTGGTAATCTGCCAACTCATTTTTAACATGTGTATGGAAGGTTATATCGTACGCGTCAACTTGAATAAGCGTATTATTATACACATTTTAAGCGTCGTGTATATCATTAACTATTTATAGAATGTATGTAATCTTAAATGAATAAATGTGAAATTCTCAGGAGATTTATACATGACTACCAACATCAACACACTTTGATAACTTATCAATTAAAAACAGGAACCCTCGACGTTGCCCGTGATATAATGTATCTTTTTCACTTATGCTCATTAGGCCATATGACATTCTTTCTTGTTTTACTCCTCTCGGAAAAAACTGAATTACAAAAAAAACCTCTTTGAATTAGTCTTTGCACATATAGAAAAATATTCATTTAAATTCGATATACGTATTTAAAGTTTGAAAGCAGTCGTCCATAACAGCTCACATAGTGGGGCACATAAAAATCTAACAAATTCATGGGCACGTTGAACTTCGACCACCTCTTCCATTGTCTTTCCCTAATAATTATATATATATATATAATATATATATATATATATATATATATTTGTGTGTGTGTTTGTTTGTGTGTGGTATTTGCATTACATCAAAATAGGATATATTTGAAGTTTTAAGGGAGGTTCAGTACTCATATTCTCTTTGATGGGGCACTTCAAAATTCGTGACTAATTAAAATGCCTTTTCCGAAAAATATTGTACATAGGAGTTTAATTTCATCACAATAGAATATATTAACAGTTTTAGTAGAGGTTGTTCCCCAATTTTATTCCTGAATAGGGTACTTACTGATGTGGGACCATTTCCATGTACGTACAAATTACTGATATTCGACTTGTATTCGATTATTTACACGAGTAATTAGCACAAATGTCTACCTCATATGCATAAAACAGTTTTAATACGTGATTTGCATATATAATTCTCGTCTATAATTCGTTTTATTTGTATTTTATGTTTGTTTACTCTGAACAAAAACTAGTATTACTCATATAAAAAGTTAGTGTACCTGTCAAATATGTTTGTTTATTAATGTTATTTATTTCGTTAGGCAAATATGGGAACAGTCGAGCGAACTTCTCGCTCTATATTTTCGTGGTGATTTTTGTTTACCTATCTGGAATATTATAAATTGAGCGCCACATTTTCAGATAATAACATTTTTAAAAGCTAAACTTGTAATATTTACCGTCTTTTCACGAAAATATTCAGCAATTCGCATTAAAATGAAACTGAAGAAAACGACGATGATATAAATAAGAATGACAAAGAAATCCTTACACAAATCGGTGTAATTTATTCACAACAGGTAACATTTTGGAGACATAACTAACATAAAGATTGAGTGACGAGACATATTCTTCGTGTGTGTAAGGCACATTATTTAGAGTAGCAATATTGATGTACTGCGTATAATGTATTTTACGAACATCTGTTAAGTCATTTCTCCACGTTCAGTAGAAGTCGGTATGATTGCCAGTGGTTCCTTGTGGCAGGTTTGAAACAACAATGACAGACTGGTTTGTGAGTTGCGATTTATGTATATAAATATGAATTTGGTCAGTTTCCAGCGCTAAGCCCGAATATTTAAACAACTTGATGTAATTTCGAAGCTGTATATTTTCTACAACAAAATAGTCGTGATGGGTCTGGGAGAATGGAAATGCTGTGGAGGGAGAGCCCTCACCAGATCTCCACTGGAATGCTTAAGAGAGGACTGTCACCTCTTCGCCCTTTTTCGAAAATATCGGTCATAGTACGTGAGGACCAATGGACAACATACAGGAAGCGAGAGTTACAATGATAAGAAAGAAAGTCCAATGCCCACTTTCTACTTTTCTGATTTGCATCCATTTAATAGTTATCGAAAGAAGCGGAGAGTACTTTATACTTTAGGAGACTTGTTGCCACTCAGACTCGAATGTACAACATCGCTGATTATCAGTGAGCAATCACTGATAATGATTGTGTGAGTAATCTTAGTAATTACACGTAATAATGATAAACACAACACATATTTGGTATCTGTCTGTCTGAATCCGAAACTATGCTATTACTATCTTAACTATGGTTTAATATCTCCATAAAGTGTATTATGATATTTAAGACTAATGCACTATGTTTATTGTTCAATTCCTGATGGTGTCGTAGTATATGATATATTGTAACAGTACTCTCTTCCCAGGAATAACATTCTCTTTTCAAGGAACGTTTATAGTGTGTATTCAGTTGTCATGATACAACCACAACACGCATGTACGTCATTTTTGGAGGGATATAGCATTTGTTTAGTTGTAATAAAAACATCCTCCGAGGCCTGCCCCCCTCCTCTGATGGTGGTGTGTTATATGTCCGTTCGCCATATAAAATAGCAAACATATGCGATCATATTTCTGCTGCTGCTAATAAACAATACTTCTACTACTACTAATAATAATAAATGAAGAAAGAAGAAAAAGAAAATAAAAAATGAATAAGAGAAAAGTAAAGGAGATGTAGCAAAAGATAAAACAAAGATTTAAATAATAATAATAACCATAATATAAATAATAATAATAATAATAATAATAATAATAATAATAATAATAATAATAATAATAATAATAATAATGTATCGGAATAGTTAAACAGATGTGTCGCCAAGATCAAGGCTAAATGAAAGTTAAAATCTCTCTCTAGTGTAACAAAAAAAAAACGTCGTACAGTCCAACATAAACACATCCAGCACTATTCTCTCTTTCGTCTGCTTTACGATCCCACGTTCAGAACGATCTCCACATCGCTCTCCGAATGTTCATTTTCTTTCTCTTATTAAAAAAAAAGCGACTCATACAAACCAACTTAATTTGCATAAATCTCTCTCTGACGTCGTTGCCCGGATCTTCAAATAAAAACCTTATTTGACTTTCTGACGCCTTTCTCCTCCTACTTTTTTGTCGTTAGCGAGCATTTTCGGGTCCGCCCCCACCCTCCGCACACAGCATACCAGACGCCGCCTCTTTTAACGGCGCCGACAAGTGTCTGCATTTACATCAGTAAGCCGCTCTCCGTTACATTCTTCGCTTTGTCGAGGTTTCTTAAATAATGGTAAGAAAGGTATATAAACACTTCACAAAGCCGGAAATACAAGTAACGACAGAAATATACGGTAGATAATTTGAGCGGGAAGAGGCAAAACCCAGCAAATAATATGAATCCACAATAGAAAGTTATTGAATGGCGAAAGCAATATACGAAGATAATGATGCCAATGTCGAAGCTCTAAGAGACACTCACTCACAGGAAATTGCTCAACAAAAAGGCTATATAGAAGGCAACCTATAAGTAAAGAGGTGACAATGGTAAAAGGTAATATTGTGAGTGAACGAAACGTTATTATTTTTACAAAACACGCTTTTTGAACACAAAATACAGAAATGGAAGCATTGCTGAACATCTATGAGAAAAGGCAAGATGGTTGAATATATCACAAAAGTTTAAATAGGAAATTGTGAAACAGTCGGTTGCTTGTTGAGAGAAAATTAACGGTAAAGACATTGTGCGCATTTTGTAGTAAATAGTCGATGAGAAACAATTGCCTGTTAAATGAGATATACAATTAAGAATACCATATAACTGAAATGTTATCCTATGCACACTTACTCGTACAGATAAAGACAACATATATGTACGTAGTTAAAAGTATAACTAATCGAAGAATATGTATAAATAATAGTTTCAAATTAGCGTTAAGCATTACTTTTCTAAATAGAGTAGCGTCGAACGTACAATATTTAAAAAATAAAGAGGTATATCTTAGTTTCTATATTGAGTGTCGTGGTGTAAAATTATCTACTGTTCCCTTTTCGAATTTTAGCATGAACATATTTGCCATATCAAGCATCACTGAAAATGCGCGATCTTGCGAAATAGCTGCATGTAGATGGCAATATATATATATATATATATATATATATATATATATATATATAAATATAAATGTAAATATTTATATTGCAAATGTGTATATTTTCCAAATCAAGATGTTAATAATGGGCATGCATAACATATTCTAATGATTACAGCTGTTTCAAGGCAGTGTTTATTTCAAGTCATACAATAAAATATATTTTTAAATACAAGTATATCCGCAGGAGATAATTTTCGAAGTTTCGATCCAAAAAGCCAATATCCATGTCACAAATTCCAGAATAAATAACACAAAAATCACAGCTCCATTAACTTTATGTGTGGTTTTGATTTGGAGTTTATTTTTTTTAATATTTTAAAAGTCGATATTTATATATATATATATATATATATATATGTGGATTATTATTATTATTATTATTAATGAATAAATATATTTAACTCTAGACATATATACATATATGTGTTTCGCTTTTTTATACTTTATATCAAGTAGAATGGAATTACCTAACCGTACAGCTGATCTAGTAATTAAAACCCCTGATTAATATATTAGGAACCCTGCCCTCGTAACCATAACAAAAGCGGCGATTACGCTTTGAAATTCGAAAGAAACACGCCTTGTATCATTATTTTTTAATGTAAACACAAATAATGATATTCTAAAGAGGGTTCTATCTCCCATGGAGAGACTCATGAAACGGAGCGTATTTATGCATCATCAATTTATTAGCTGTCTATAATATATATATATATATATATATATATATATATATATATATATATATATATATATATATATATATATTTATATATATATATATATATATATATATATATGGGACATGAAAAATGAAAAACCAAGAGTTACTTTTTTATATATTCATCAACATCATTTTGATGTACTTGCATGACATTTTTCTTAAAATTATCATCTTGAGGATGTCTTACAATAAAGACGAAACGTTGATGAATATATAAAAAAAATACCTCTTGTTTTTTTTCTTTTTTCATTTCCCATTACGTCTGAGTAATCTCATACTTCCTTTCTCATATATATATATATATATATATATATATATATATATATATATATATATATATATATATATATATATATATATATAAAGAGATTTTGATTTTTCATTTAGAAAAAAGATTATTCAGTGAAAACCGGGATTAGCCCAATAAAAACATATAGATAGAGAATGTCTTAGAAGAATATCTCGCACGATTTTCACAAAATTGTTGTTACTAGGCGAAACAGCAAAAAATGTGTCCAAAACAGCAAAAACAGCAAAAAAAATAGCCCCGATGAAACATTAATGATGAATGAAAACATCTTTTGTGGTGTTGAGTGGGCTCCTGACCGGAATGCTTTGGTAAGCTTTAAGAAAATCACACACACACACACACACACACACATATATATATATATATATATATATATATATATATATATATATATATATATGTCTATAAACAAATATATGTATATAGACAAATATATATATATATATATATATACATATATATATATACATATATGTATATACATATACAAATATATATATACATATATATACATACATATATATATACATATATATACATACATATATATACATATATATACATATATATACATATATATACATATATATATATATATACATATATATATACATATTTATACATATATATATATACATATATATATGCATATATATACATATATACATATATAGATATATATATACACATATATATATATATATATATATATATAAATATACCTTTTTAAGCATATAAAGATGCGATATAATTTTTTTTTTAAAGAAAAATAAATCGAAGCCGATTTTTTTTCTTCTTTATATAAATCGTAATCATTTTTTTTTGTTTATAGTGATACAGATAATTTCGCCAGTTGAAAACCTGGCCTCATCAGTGTGTCTGTATCCCGATGTAATTTGATTTGGATGTTTCCCGACTACTGTTGTGGTAAACGGGCTTAGTGGAAGTTGTTGTTATCCGTTTTCAAATATGAAAGGCGCGTATGCTCGCAAGACAAATATAAAATTTAAAGTTCATATTTTTTTTAAGCATCTAGTTGACGTTTATTAAAGAATAAGATAAAAAGAAATACCTTTTTAAGCATAGTAATATGCGATATCATTTTTTTTTTTAAAGAAACATAAATCGAAGCTGATTTTTTTTTCTTCTTTATATAAACCTAAATCATATTTTTTTTGGTTTATAGTGGTACAGATAATTTCGCCAGTTGAAAACCTGGCCTCAACAGTGTGTCTATATCCCGATGTTATTGGATTTGGATGGACCTTTTTAAGAATATAAAGATGCGATATCATTTTTTTTGTATATATATATATATATATATATATATATATATTGAATATTGAGCTACTGGCATTTGAAAGTTGCAGCATAACTCATTCAGAGGGTTCTACCTGCTCCAATTTTAAGGTATAAACATACGTGTACATTTATTAGTGTCTATCATATATATATATATATATATATATATATATATATATATATATATATATATATATATATATATATATATATGAAGAGTTATGTTGGTGCTGCACCAATAAAATTCGTTTTGTTCGAGGGAGAAAGTATTTTAGAATTAAAAAAAGAAAATACGATTTTAATGAAACAGTAAAATAGATGTAACACCAAGGCGCCTTTCGACCGACTATTTTTCAAGGGAAAACGTCGGTATTTGTTTTAACAACAGACACATTCAAAACCAATAAATGGTATAATGAAGAAGTTAAACAGGTGGCGGGAGGGAGAAAATATATATATAAAATATAAAAAAAAATTATGGGGGGTATTAGTGCATGCATAGTTATGTATAAACATATATATATATATATATATATATATATATATATATACATAGCCAAGCACAGATGACATGATCCCCCATCAGAAGCAAAGGAGTCTCCAAAGATCAACAGTTTGTGTTTAAAGTCTATATTAAAGGGAGAAGTTGTCGTCTGAATAGAAATCACGACACCTCTTTTTACCAAGCAAATGTTCGCATATAGATGACTCGTGTGCTTGTAGATGTATATATATATATATATATATATATATATATATATATATATATATATATATATATATATATATATGTATATGTTTATACATATTTATATATGTATATGTTTATACATATTTATATATATATATACATATATGTATATATATATATACAGATATATATATTTATAAATATATATATATACGTATATATATTTACAAGTATATATATATTCATAAATATATATATATGTATATGTTTACAAGTATATATATATATATATATATATATATATATATATACGTATGTTGCATAACTACCGAAATTAAACGTCACGAGAAGCGAAGGGGGGGGGGAGAGCTTATTTATTACTACAGGCAGAAATCCTTCCGACTGAGGCAGTTCTCCAAAACCACCTCAACAGTTCGCTATTACATCCTCTCCGGCCGAAAATAACGCGAAATGTTCACGAGAGGATTAATAGTGATTTCAATCTTTTTTCTTAATACTTCTGATGATACAATTTTCATAGAGATTCTCATAGTCATTCTTTAAGCAACATGTTTCTCAGTAATTTTAACACATTTTGGAGAGTCATTTTTCAACAGGGACCCTAAACACACTTTTCTTAAGAGTCATTTAAACAGATTTCTAAACACCTTTTTCAAGAGTCCAAAAGTCACTTTGAAACACAGTTTCCAGATATTTTACATTATAAGAAAGTTACCTTTGTAGTTCTCGTCCGTCGCTGGCCCTCATCTTGTTACTGGCTGTGATCGCCGCGCGGCACCTGTTTTTGTGGGCAAACTCTATCTTTAAGCGGAGGACAAAGACACTCGAAGTCGGATTTTCTGAGAGATTTATTTTGTTCTTTTTATTTCATGCTTTCATTCGAGTGGAGGGGTTTCCATTATTGGTTCTTCATTCACATCTTCCTAAGTTCGTACTGTGTGGGACGTTAGACGCTGTTAGTTTTTCTTAGTAGCTTTGGCCCATATCTCTTCGATTCACACCCGAACTCTTGCATTCGAGAGCTACCTCATGCGCTCGCCACAAGCTTCCATGGTGATCTCTTTTGGATACAGCCCTTATCGCGAGCGATTACATTTTTGGGAAAACTTCGCTCGCTTTTCCGAAACGACGTTGTCGCTTCGAGCTCCCATAGCGGACTGATCTCGATTCTCGCTCCGACAACAACAAGTGATGTCATAATCCTTTGTCTTGTCATGAACGAAAATCCCCACGTCATATCTGACCTTTACTAACCCCAAATCTTTTGAAGCAAGCCAGGTCCTGTCAACCCATTATGATTTACAAAACAAATTATTTGTGGGAACCGACTTGCTCATCCAAAATTGAGGTCAGCTCAACCTGCACCAAATCCGACCAATTCACACCGGTCACAATTAATACTAGTTGATCTACCCGTTTAAAATACAGAGGCCGTCATAATATAACACTCCTCTCCACCTTATCTTTCAAAATTTCTTCCCTGAAGAAATTTTCACAAATATCTACATCCATCACCAAAAACTCTTCTTTTTTTTTTTAAATACACACGCACATATTCATCTAATCATCGGCACACGACCGATTGCTGATCGGGCGTATTGCCGCAATATGAGGGCACAAAAACAGAAACCCCTTTCCTTAACCTGTAAACTTAAATGGTCAGCCTCTCAAGATTACAAGAGGTACCGTTTTCCTACCACTGTCTAATCTGGACCATATACTTCGAACATCCCAGTGCCCCGGCGCAAACGTCCGCGAACAATCACCCATGTCCCTAGCTCCCAGCCCTTTTCATTAAACGTGGAGGACCCCATCCCATGTATCTATCTAGTCGATACGGTATTGAGCGAAATGTCACATCGAATCATCTCTGCTCCCGGAACACGTCGAATGACAAAAAACTAGGCCCAACCTATAATCTTATAATTAAATCACATTAACACCCGGTACCTCTTTTTTTTTAAAATCGATCCCCATGGTTCTATCCGCTCCGACGCGCGCACCCGAGTCACACCACACCCCAGCTTAACTCCATCCCCACTGGTGTTGAGCTGACACCAATTCCATGCGTTCCCTTCCCGTGTCCCTATCTATGCGGTGAGGGGGTGGGGTATCTTCGCAGCACACTCGTCGGCAAACATCCAAAATCCACAAAAAAAAATGGGACCACAATTTCAAAGCTTAACATTTTACACAACTTTCACACACTCTATCGGCGCAGTTGGGCACACCTAGGTCACAAAAACAACAATCTCCATAACTGACCACCGTCCTTTTCTCGTGGTCCCACAGAATGACCATATCACCGTCATTCTCCCGTTCGCAATTTTAACGTATGCAGGCTTTACCACAAGCCTCGCCACTAACCCATGGGTACTCTATAAAAGAGAGCATACGAGCAAACGCCGGGAATCCCTCATTGACTTTCCAAGCCTGTACATACTCTGTACACGAAGATTATTCCCGATAAAATCAACCCTGTCCAAGGGTTTCCGCGATCCGACCCAAACCAACTCTAGCTGCCGCCAGCTGCCCGAACCTAATCAACTCAAATCGCCCGGCTGACCCAAACTCATACCCATTAAATTATCTGCCTTTTTTTTTTTTTAATCTTTTACGTAACTGGTATAGCATTCTCACTTATCCGACTAAACTTCTCCAAAATTCATTCAAAAACAACAATAATAAAAAAAATAAAAGTCGAACCAATGAATTAATGGCAAACCCTCTCCACAATACCATTACAAATTATGCAGTACAATATTATATTAAAAAAACAATTTCATGCAATACAATTCAATTGAACAAAAAAAACAAAGACAATTATCCCGGGGCGACATCAGGCGACCCCGCCAGCTGTTCGCACGCAGTCCTTTCCCTCTCTCTCTTAAAGTTCCGTTACCTCAAAGTCCAACCGTTTCAACCAAACAACTGAAAACCTTTTTTTTTTTTTCTACAGCCGTGCGTCCCGAAACAAAACAGGATTCGTAGACAAAACACTATGCGGCACCAGTCAGCACATGTGCCTCTCACTCGCTCTTTTTTTTTTCACATTCCTTCTCCCTTTCTCTCACCTTTTTTTTTCTCTTTCCATCTCATACTTTTTTCCTCTTTCTTTTACCCTGCCTCTCTCTCTACCAACATATAACTCATCACTCTCACTTTTATCCTCTCTCTCATTTTTTTCTGCATCAAACGCCACCCACAACATATACGTAAAATAAAAAAATACATTTAAAACACAAATTAACACACAAATGAAAACCACAACCTATTCTTCCTTAAGGTTTTGTTACCTTAACAATCCAATCGTGTTTTTTTTTGGTTTTTTTAACTAAATAATTTACTCATACAATTTGAACGGCATATCACCTTTTTCTCTGTCTCCGACTCTGTCCGTCTCTGCCTCTCTCTCTTTCTTTTTCCCTTTACTTTATCGGACCGAACGTGTTTTTTTTTCTTGTTTTTTTTAATATTTACTTTTTTATTTTTAACCGCAAACGTTGTTAGTACCCATGGTTCGAATTCAATCTGTTCCATGTCGAAACAGCTGGTCACTAAGCACCAAAATAAAGTATTTATGTTGCACAAACTACCGAAATTAAACGTCACGAGAAGCGAAGGGGGGGAGAGAGCTTATTTATTACTACATGCAGAAATCCTTCCGACTGAGGCAGTTCTCCAAAACCACCTCAACAGTTCGCTATTACATCCTCTCCGGCCGAAAATAACGCGAAATGTTCACGAGAGGATTAATAGTGATTTCAATCTTTTTTCTTAATACTTCTGATGATACAATTTTCATAGAGATTCTCATAGTCATTCTTTAAGCAACATGTTTCTCAGTAATTTTAACACATTTTGGAGAGTCATTTTTCAACAGGGACCCTAAACACACTTTTCTTAAGAGTCATTTAAACAGATTTCTAAACACTTTTTTCAAGAGTCCAAAAGTCACTTTGAAACACAGTTTCCAGATATTTTACATTATAAGAAAGTTACCTTTGTAGTTCTCGTCCGTCGCTGGCCCTCATCTTGTTACTGGCTGTGATCGCCGCGCGGCACCTGTTTTTGTGGGCAAACTCTATCTTTAAGCGGAGGACAAAGACACTCGAAGTCGGATTTTCTGAGAGATTTATTTTGTTCTTTTTATTTCATGCTTTCATTCGAGTGGAGGGGTTTCCATTATTGGTTCTTCATTCACATCTTCCTAAGTTCGTACTGTGTGGGACGTTAGACGCTGTTAGTTTTTCTTAGTAGCTTTGGCCCATATCTCTTCGATTCACACCCGAACTCTTGCATTCGAGAGCTACCTCATGCGCTCGCCACAAGCTTCCATGGTGATCTCTTTTGGATACAGCCCTTATCGCGAGCGATTACATTTTTGGGAAAACTTCGCTCGCTTTTCCGAAACGACGTTGTCGCTTCGAGCTCCCATAGCGGACTGATCTCGATTCTCGCTCCGACAACAACAAGTGATGTCATAATCCTTTGTCTTGTCATGAACGAAAATCCCCACGTTATATCTGACCTATACTAACCCCAAATCTTTTGAAGCAAGCCAGGTCCTGTCAACCCATTATGATTTACAAAACAAATTATTTGTGGGAACCGACTTGCTCATCCAAAATTGAGGTCAGCTCAACCTGCACCAAATCCGACCAATTCACACCGGTCACAATTAATACTAGTTGATCTACCCGTTTAAAATACAGAGGCCGTCATAATATAACACTCCTCTCCACCTTATCTTTCAAAATTTCTTCCCTGAAGAAATTTTCACAAATATCTACATCCATCACCAAAAACTCTTCTTTTTTTTTTAAATACACACGCACATATTCATCTAATCATCGGCACACGACCGATTGCTGATCGGGCGTATTGCCGCAATATGAGGGCACAAAAACAGAAACCCCTTTCCTTAACCTGTAAACTTAAATGGTCAGCCTCTCAAGATTGCAAGAGGTACCGTTTTCCTACCACTGTCTAATCTGGACCATATACTTCGAACATCCCAGTGCCCCGGCGCAAACGTCCGCGAACAATCACCCATGTCCCTAGCTCCCAGCCCTTTTCATTAAACGTGGAGGACCCCATCCCATGTATCTATCTAGTCGATACGGTATTGAGCGAAATGTCACATCGAATCATCTCTGCTCCCGGAACACGTCGAATGACCAAAAACTAGGCCCAACCTATAATCTTATAATTAAATCACATTAACACCCGGTACCTCTTTTTTTTTAAAATCGATCCCCATGGTTCTATCCGCTCCGACGCGCGCACCCGAGTCACACCACACCCCAGCTTAACTCCATCCCCACTGGTGTTGAGCAGACACCAATTCCATGCGTTCCCTTCCCGTGTCCCTATCTATGCGGTGAGGGGGTGGGGTATCTTCGCAGCACACTCGTCGGCAAACATCCAAAATCCACAAAAAAAAATGGGACCACAATTTCAAAGCTTAACATTTTACACAACTTTCACACACTCTATCGGACCAGTCGGGCACACCTGGGTCACAAAAACAACAATCTCCATAACTGACCACCGTCCTTTTCTCGTGGTCCCACAGAATGACCATATCACCGTCATTCTCCCGTTCGCAATTTTAACGTATGCAGGCTTTACCACAAGCCTCGCCATAAACCCATGGGTACTCTATAAAAGAGAGCATACGAGCAAACGCCGGGAATCCCTCATTGACTTTCCAAGCCTGTACATACTCTGTACACGAAGATTCTTCCCGATAAAATCAACCCTGTCCAAGGGTTTCCGCGATCCGACCCAAACCAACTCTAGCTGCCGCCAGCTGCCCGAACCTAATCAACTCAAATCGCCCGGCTGACCCAAACTCATACCCATTAAATTATCTGCCTTTTTTTTTTTTTTAATCTTTTACGTAACTGGTATAGCATTCTCACTTATCCGACTAAACTTCTCCAAAATTCATTCAAAAACAACAATAATAAAAAAAATAAAAGTCGAACCAATGAATTAATGGCAAACCCTCTCCACAATACAATTACAAATTATGCAGTACAATATTATATTAAAAAAACAATTTCATGCAATACAATTCAATTGAACAAAAAAAACAAAGACAATTATCCCGGGGCGACATCAGGCGACCCCGCCAGCTGTTCGCACGCAGTCCTTTCCCTCTCTCTCTTAAAGTTCCGTTACCTCAAAGTCCAACCGTTTCAACCAAACAACTGAAAACCTTTTTTTTTTTTTCTACAGCCGTGCGTCCCGAAACAAAACAGGATTCGTAGACAAAACACTATGCGGCACCAGTCAGCACATGTGCCTCTCACTCGCTCTTTTTTTTTTCACATTCCTTCTCCCTTTCTCTCACCTTTTTTTTTCTCTTTCCATCTCATACTTTTTTCCTCTTTCTTTTACCCTGCCTCTCTCTCTACCAACATATAACTCATCACTCTCACTTTTATCCTCTCTCTCATTTTTTTCTGCATCAAACGCCACCCACAACATATACGTAAAATAAAAAAATACATTTAAAACACAAATTAACACACAAATGAAAACCCCAACCTATTCTTCCTTAAGGTTTTGTTACCTTAACAATCCAATCGTGTTTTTTTTGGGTTTTTTTAACTAAATAATTTACTCATACAATTTGAACGGCATATCACCTTTTTCTCTGTCTCCGACTCTGTCCGTCTCTGCCTCTCTCTCTTTCTTTTTCCCTTTACTTTATCGGACCGAACGTGTTTTTTTTTCTTGTTTTTTTTTAATATTTACTTTTTTATTTTAGACCGCAAACGTTGTTAGTACCCATGGTTCGAATTCAATCTGTTCCATGTCGAAACAGCTGGTCACTAAGCACCAAAATGAAGTATTTATGTTGCATAACTACCGAAATTAAACGTCACGAGAAGCGAAGGGGGGGAGAGAGCTTATTTATTACTACAGGCAGAAATCCTTCCGACTGAGGCAGTTCTCCAAAACCACCTCAACAGTTCGCTATTACATCCTCTCCGGCCGAAAATAACGCGAAATGTTCACGAGAGGATTAATAGTGATTTCAATCTTTTTTCTTAATACTTCTGATGATACAATTTTCATAGAGATTCTCATAGTCATTCTTTAAGCAACATGTTTCTCAGTAATTTTAACACATTTTGGAGAGTCATTTTTCAACAGGGACCTCAAACACACTTTTCTTAAGAGTCATTTAAACAGATTTCTAAACACCTTTTTCAAGAGTCCAAAAGTCACTTTGAAACACAGTTTCCAGATATTTTACATTATAAGAAAGTTACCTTTGTAGTTCTCGTCCGTCGCTGGCCCTCATCTTGTTACTGGCTGTGATCGCCGCGCGGCACCTGTTTTTGTGGGCAAACTCTATCTTTAAGCGGAGGACAAAGACACTCGAAGTCGGATTTTCTGAGAGATTTATTTTGTTCTTTTTATTTCATGCTTTCATTCGAGTGGAGGGGTTTCCATTATTGGTTCTTCATTCACATCTTCCTAAGTTCGTACTGTGTGAGACGTTAGACGCTGTTAGTTTTTCTTAGTAGCTTTGGCCCATATCTCTTCGATTCACACCCGAACTCTTGCATTCGAGAGCTACCTCATGCGCTCGCCACAAGCTTCCATGGTGATCTCTTTTGGATACAGCCCTTATCGCGAGCGATTACATTTTTGGGAAAACTTCGCTCGCTTTTCCGAAACGACGTTGTCGCTTCGAGCTCCCATAGCGGACTGATCTCGATTCTCGCTCTGACAACAACAAGTGATGTCATAATCCTTTGTCTTGTCATGAACGAAAATCCCCACGTTATATCTGACCTTTACTAACCCCAAATCTTTTGAAGCAAGCCAGGTCCTGTCAACCCATTATGATTTACAAAACAAATTATTTGTGGGAACCGACTTGCTCATCCAAAATTGAGGTCAGCTCAACCTGCACCAAATCCGACCAATTCACACCGGTCACAATTAATACTAGTTCATCTACCCGTTTAAAATACAGGGCCCGTCATAATATAACACGTATACATATATTATCATATATATATATATAAATATATTGATATATGTATATATATATTTACATATATATATATAAATATACATATATCTCTATATATATATTTATATATATGTACATATATATGTATACATATGAATATATATACATATATATAAATATATGTATGAATATATATATATATATATATATATATATATAGATATATATATATGTATATATATATTCTACGGTTATCTAACGTTGTCTAGTTCTGATGAGAATCCACCACATGCAAGAGGATATAGAATGTATGTTTAGTTTTTTAACAGAGTAATTTCTTCAAAGTTTGATCTCAAACATATAAATAAAACATCGCTCGTGACATTACTTTTAATATGTACTATAGTATGTTCTATCTATGTTCATATCTATATCCGTTCATTCAGTAACACATTTCACAAAAAATATGTCGAGCAAAAATATCTGTATAGTCATCATGATCACCATTTATTTACTTTACCAAAGTCAGAGTCGGACAAAAGATCGATTACTATAGTATCACTCTGGATTGGAACATGAACATTGTGACAACAAATACTTTTATGAAAATCATACCATAATTTGTAGTAAAATATATTATAGATAAAAAACGGAATAGAACTCACTAGGGATACTGTTTTTCTATGCATCGTTTTATTTGATGCCATAGTAATGGTTTAGAATAGACATAACCATATACTTGCCTTCTATTGACCATTACACAATTGAGTTATTAAATAATAGATTGTGATGAAAGAGTGATCGCCCGGGCTAATTCTTTCTTCTATTTCTTATTAAACAGAAGTAATTGGTGATGAATCAATAATCTTATTTAAGAATGTAATATATACGCGCCTGGGCCAGATACGTTTAGGGTATCGGTATTTAATTTTCATACTTACGGTCTCCCCAGTTTTTTTTTATTAATTAACTCATATTAAAAATCGATTTAAACTTGATAAGTTAGGAGCACACATTGTATGTGGTCGACCAACTTTTAAATGTTGTTAGGATTCACTGGCAATAAGGGTTGGAACAAAGAATTAAACAATACTTCAGGAAGTAGAATTATTTAAACTCTTTTTTATCTGTATTGGTGGAAAATTATCCGTGGAAATATGTGATTTATTCGATTATCATTCGAAACTTGGAATTGTTCTTTATAAACTTCTGGTGTGTAAAAATAGATACATTTTGCATATACTGACGAATAACATAATTTTCATTATGTATCATTTTGTATCATTATGTATCATTATGTATCATTATGTATCATTTTGTATCATTTTGTATCATCATATTTCTAAAAAAGAGCTTTATTTGTAAAATCATATTTTATGTAAGTTTATAAATAAAGCTTTTTTTTAGAAACACGCACATATAAAAAGAAATATCGTTGAATGTATATTATCACATGCATATATATATATATATATATATATATATATATATATATATATAGTCTCGGATGTTTTTCATCCATTAAAACTATATGAAAAGAAAACAACTTTTTCCCAAGTTCTCTGGTTGAAAATTACTTTTCTTGTAAGTCAATTTACTTTTTACAGGCATTAGATTAGTTTGCGTCCAAAGAATTTACGCTAGTCTTCACATTATTTAAGGGATCATTAGGTGTTTACCATGAAAACTGTTTCGGGAATTTAAACACCAAACAGTATTTTATCTCATGACTTTACAGCAGAGGTGATCAGACCCCATTTCCCTTAAAAGACACGAACAAAAACGTTCCGAATATTAGATCAAAGTTTATTTTCACATTAATGTTTTCCTAACTTATTTTGTTATTAAAAAATATCATCCTTACTTGTGTTGTTTTGGTGTGTCTAAGAAATTTAATTCCTTCCCACCACAGGAATATGTGACACAAGGTCGGAAAGTGGGAATGGAGGAAAGCCATCGCCGTTAAACAGGGTGGACTCTGGTTTAGCAAAAATAGCTTGGGAAGCCCGTCGGCATTCTCCGGTCAGGGTGCCTCAGGAAGTAAGCGATAAACTTACCTCACCCCAAAGAGGGGAGGCAATGCCTGGAAGGGTTGACCTCCTAGAACTGCACAGGAAAAACCTACATACCGGCCGAATCATCACCCGGAGACCAAGATTATACCGATCTATAGGGTGTCGTATTCATCAGAACAGATACTACACTTTCATCTCAGTCAAAAGACTAAGAACATGTATCTGTTATTTACAAATATTTGCTGTATATTAAAGTTTTCGGACAAATCCATTGTACTACTTTTTAGGTGATTTATAGTGTTATGTATTTGTATTATTTTATTATATTTAGTTTCATATTAAAAATATTTAAAATTAATACATATATATATATATATATATATATATATATATATATATATATATATATACATATTCTACATTATTTATGATATAGTTTCAGATTTGCTCTACCAATTTACTTTGATTAATTTTATATGACTTAAAGGCGTCAGGATGGCGAGTAATTGCCTTATTTAATTGTCTAAATATTTTATTTTGATCGCCACTTTGTTTAATCATTCTTATTATTAAGACACAACTTGGGGGTATACAACCTACTTATGTAAAGGTCACACGACCAATTCTCAGAAATTCGGACATAATGTCCCCGTAAATATTTATACATACATACACACATACATATATATATATATATATATATATATATATATATATATATATATATATATATATATATATATATGTGTTATAGCGACCATTGTTACAAATAACATAATTCACTGTATGATTACCGCTTTTCATTTTTTCGATTTTTCTTATAATCTTGTTTTGTATCATAATAAGAAAAAAATGCTCTATAAGTATAGCACTTTTGATTCCCCGTCGAATAATGTTTAGGTTTAAAAACAAATGCACAAAGCACTGAATAAAAGAATAGAACTTTAACAAACAGCCGATGACGTCATACACAAGCCGTTAGACGTCAAGACAACACACAGGTTCAGTTCCGGAATTTAAATTACAAGCGCACTGCCGGAAATGCATCGGTTTGCTGCTTTGAAGTTTAACGACTTTACATATCGCGTTCTCGACTGTTTTTTTTTATTCTTTTTTTTTCTCCAGCTTTTTTTATTCATTTGTGTTTTGTCATCTAACGATGGTTCGGTGAAGAATAAAAAGTGTGAATGATACTTATTGCATTTTGTTTTTTTTAAATTTGACACACACATTTTATTATAATTTTTTTTGAAAAATAAATAAGTATAATCAACAAATAAATAAACGAATGCTGCTTTAATATACATAATATATATATATATACATATATATATATATATATATATATATATATATACATATATATATATATATACATATATACAGGGTGCCTCAAAAAAATGTACTCACTCGTAGAATGACGAGAAAACTTTTATTTATGAACATAGAGTGAAATGAAATAGCATCGAATACATGAGACAGATGTAATTGAAGAATCATGTTCGCAAATGTTTAAACTGATGACCATTATTGTTACAAACAAAGCATTTCTCTCTATGTTCATAAATAAAGGTTTTCTCGTCATTCTAAGAGTGAGTACATTTTTTTGAGACACCCTGTATACATATACATACATACATATATATATATATATATATACATATATATATATACATATATATACATATACATACATATATATATATATATATATATATATATATATATATATATATATATATATATATATATATATATAATGCAACATATTTTATAAGGAGCTATGTAAGAACTCTTCATATCGGCATTAGAAATACTCCAATGCACAATAACCCCCTTTTAATAAAAATATAGACACATGCAGGTGTATAACCAAAGCCCCAAGCATTGACGCTATAGACACATATGAGAAACTACATAATAATAAGAACAATTGGTAATAACGAAAAATAAATGAACATAGAACACATAATATAAAGCAGATATCCATATTTAAAACTTTCATGCATATACACCGTATAGCATGAATATATAACCTGCGACTAGCGATAATAGCTTTCTAATAAAAATATTTACCAATCATTCTGTTAACAAATTTCAGCAATTGTTTTACTGAAATTCTGGCACATTGGGATAATATTATCTAATTGGTTTATATGTTGTGAATATGCTGTACAATCATTATTCTCAATTCAGTGTGGTCATATTAATAGCTTTTACTACTTCTTAACAAAACCGGACGTTCACAATCACTGAGAGAAACAAAATAAATTCTAATAAAAGAAACGGCTAAAGTGACTTCCCTTGGTGCAATTGCTTGAAAATTAAATCGTTGTGTGGATATCGTAACAAGATTTCTGAAATAACCCTTCTCAAAGGTAGAAACGATCAGCTGCTAGAATTTCCAAAACTTTCACCAACAGGGATTTGAGGAATATTCGGTGTCAACTCCGTAGAAAATCCGGATAATCAAGCAAATCAGTATTTACAGCAGCTGGTTGTCCTGACGTATAAACATCAACAATTAGTGCAATTCTTCAAGCAATGGCTTCTTTAAAAATTTCACTTACAAAGTCTCCTCTTACACAAAGACACAGCAATCTTATAATTGGAAAGGATCAAGAATGATATAAAGATTGATATAAGTAAGCTTCATTTTCGCTAATGAGACCTGCGCAAACCTTGCTGGGCCTGAGAGTTGGGTAAAGCAATGAGTTTATTCCGGAGCTGAAAGTCACCATGTTTGGGATGACAGCAAAAAGATTTCCAATGATTCCCGCCTAAATCACGAGTGCCCCACTCGTGATTTAGGCGGGTATCATTGGCAATGGAAATGTTGGTACTATAAGAGTACTCGGTAGTGTCAACATTACGTATGTTGCCCATTGCAATCTCTTTAGAAGATCATATAGTACCTTGGCTAGAGGAGATACATCTTGTAACACGAAGGGGCTTTATTTAAAGGCACAACAATGCTCTTTATCAATCTGCTTATTCCACTCAAGCATTCACAGCATCTTTGGGCATCGAAGTTACAAAGTTGATTATCTGGTTGGCAAGCTCTCTAGATTTAACCTAATAGAAATCGTTTGAGCTATCATTACACCAGATGTTTATACCAATAGACGTAAATTTCCTTCTAAAACATACTTCTGGGAATACATTGATACAATAACAAGGCAGTGCCACTAGCGTTTATTGAAGAATGACTAATTCAATCAATAGAGGAGTTTTTGAACTTATAAAGGTCCATAGTGGTTATATGGGTAGATAAAGAATTTGTTTATAATATGTATTGGACTATATATTATTATATATTTAGTATATCAATTAATTGTTAAATATGATCGTCATTCCTTTTCATTGTATTTATTTATTTCTCATTTCCACAAATAAACGTTAAGTGTTGTGATTTTAATTGCAAAGCTATTACCATTTTCTAGTAAACATGTAGTGATTTCAAGAAATATTTTATTTTTCAAATACTAGCTATTAGTGTATGCATATTTCTAGCAACACTTTTATAGCAGAGTGCTAGATTACCAGTGAAAGAAATATCCGAAATTGAGTCATGGAAAATTGAGAAATAACTATTTTTGTTAGAAAGCTATTATCGCTGGTCGTAGTGGGTATATGTAACATTCAATGTTTGTCTGTGTTTGGATTAAAGAAAGCGAAATGTTAAGAGAAGATTGGAATACATTCCAATAAGGGCTACATTTTTCAAAGAATCTAAAGGCACCATTGCTGTTTTCATTCGATTCCATCTGCGGTCTACTAGGGGCAATTATAGGTTCCTTCCATACAATGAATGATATACATTAGATAGTGAAGAAACAGAATTCTTTTTTAAATAGATTTTATTCGCAATGTAAGACAAAAAGTAGAGACGTAGGAATGTTATTAAATGTTTAAACATGTGAATAATTACTTTTATTAGTATTTTTTAAATTTAAAAGTGTTAGGTAAAAACAATTCACCCAGAAGTCATTAAATCAATTTGATTTTTCAAAAAAGAGGGATTCAATTTCCAGGTAAACGCTTCGACCGCGGGCATGTGTTGTTTTTTTTGTTTTTTTACTAAATACTAAACTTGCACTAATTTTCAAATTAAATTCAAACAATAATTTTCTTTCACGATCTGTCTTAACGTGTAGTTTGGGTAGCATACACTTGGGCGGTTTAAATCGGCTTCCTTCAAAATAGGAAGTTTCTAGGGAATATAAAATGCATAAAATTTCACCAGTCGCATGTATATCCCAATCGCGGTTTTTATGCAGAAGAATGTTTCGTCCGCCTCACACGCAGCGCCTTGTATTACCAAATGATATACAATCCGTTTCTGAATAGTTAATGTTTATCTTTTAATGCATAAGTAGTTGTATGTTAGAATATACTTCCTTAAAGGACATAATTATAATATGAGATTAGAGCATGTTGTCTAGTCATGACAATATACACTATACGTGAATTCAGCAATATATTAAAAGTGAACATATGTGTGTCCGGCTAGCTTAAATAAGCATGTACATTCAAGCTAATTTATAAAAGACTGTCCGTTCGTTTATGCTGAATATTATAAACATAATTTCTTTATATATGTCTGTTCCTCATTCTTTAGGCTGACATCAACAATAGAATTTGTTTAGATACGGGCACACTTTTCTATGAGAGATATGTTACGCTTACTTTGAAATATCATTCGATTAAATACGACCAGAATTCTTTATAAGATACTTTGTCCGTTCATCGTGGCTTAATGCTTAGTTTAAAATAGCATTTGTTTTGATATGCCAAGTATTCTCTATAAGAGTGTCAGTCATAGTTACGTTTGAAATAGAATTTGTATTGATACGTCCCCCTTTTTTCATGAGAGACTATATCCGTTTGGCATCGCTTATGGTTACATTTAAATGATTAAAATTGTATTTTTCCAGATACGTCCAACTTTCTCAATAAGCGATTCTGTCCGTCCGTCGTCTGTTATGCTTAATTTTCAAATAACATTTATTGAGATATCTCTAAGCTTCTCCATGAGAGTAAACAGTTACGCTGAAGTTGTAAATAGCGGTTGCATTGATTAACGCACATATTGAATGACCACCTTAAAAAAAACTACAAATGTTTGTTAACATATGATCTAGTCATGAAAAACCAAGGCTCGTATATAAAAAAAAGTTGCATATCATATTTTATTTAAGTTGAATGTTCCCACATAGAGAAGTTGGCAGATTAAACATTAAACATTAAAGAAGCGTTTATATCTTTTATCGATTGCATTTGTTGAATTTTTTTATGTGAATATGGCGTGATCTAATTGTGTTGCTGTGTGAATTGCCTGACACCAAAGAGTCCCTACGGCATAATTAATTAATGTCATGTTAATTAAATAACACGGCTTTTTAATCGAATTGTTTAATTCCATTTAATTAATAGGAAGAACAATCAGTAGAATAGATATGGTGTTCAGCTGATATCTCTGCTCGTTGAAGAGAAGGAATATCATTTAAATGTTCAGGGGACGTTGAAAGATTTTTGTTTGCTTCCGGGAGATTTGTCAGTCGTGTTCGACAACAAATAACTATGGATATACTCCTCTATCTATCTATCTATCTATCTATCTATCTATCTATCTATCTATCTATATATATATATATATATATATATATATATATATATATATATATACATAGCTATGTATCTATATATTTGTATATACATATGTGCATACATATCAATAGATGGATAGATATATATATAGATATATAGATATATTAATGCATATATATATATATACATACATAGCTATGTATCTATATATCTGTATATACATATATGCATACATATAAATAGATGGATAGATAGATATATAAATATATAGATATATAGATGTTTAATGCATGTTCGTCATAAGTTGAACATTGTTGACGTCAGTGAATAATAACCTCTAAACAGATTATTCAGTAAGGATGAAACATATTCGTATATATATATATATATATATATATATATATATATATATATATATATATATATATAAAACTTCTTTGTAAAATAGGAGGAAAAATCCCAGCAGAGAGCTCGATTAATTAAGAATTAAACTTAAAGATTCAAGATTAAGAGCGTAATATTTATTCATTTTAGTACAGAAAAATTAGTACAACATTCGTACCGCCGGTTTCAAGTACAGAAGAACTTAGCCAGCCGGCTCTCTTCAGCTTCTGTTGTAATGTCCGAAACAGATGACAACATAAGCTGAAGAGAGGCAGATAGCTAAGTCTTTCTGTGCTAGAAACCGACGGTACGAACTTTGTACTTATGTACCAAAATAAATACATAACTATATATATATATATATATATATATATATATATATATATGTATATGTGTGTGCACTTAAAGAATACCCGTACTCATATGAGTAAGATTAATACTCTGAATAGAACAGATTTGCACCATTGTTATGTCCCATGACGATGATTATCCATTACTCGAGAATATTTATTCTAATTTTACTCAAAATCCATTACACAATTTTAAACGTAAAGCTTACGGTATCTTAAGAAACAATTGAAAATTTGGGAATCTTGTTTAATTAGTATCTAATTACTATATATCAAATTCATGGCACTTTCAAATGATAGGTTGTATCCGAATTATACCCTTTATAAAATACTAAATATAAACTAACATCTATATTTATTAATTAATGTATATATAATACTGATTTTATAAATTTAAAAAACACAGAACTATCTCATTTTTAACAAAGGGCTTGTTCAACTTTTGCATGGAACTAAATTAAGCTAAATAAGCCCTCATTTAATATCTTTATGCTTAACAATTGTGTTTCGAAATTCATGATAATCGGTAAATATATAAACATATTAAAAACACCCTTTATTTATTTGTAGCTCTATTCAGCTCATATTGAACGGTTTAGATTAAATTAGTCTATTCAGGTGTCCGATGATTTCTAATGGTAAATAGATGTAATGTTTCTCTATGTTTGACAATAAGTATATAAGACTTGCTGGACTCATTCCTGTTGAATTTTCACGGCACTGGATATGTTGTCTCTCAAGTACACAAGCAGTGCAATTGTTTTTATAGTCAAGTCTCCTCTCATACGAGCTTCATTATCTTTTGTATTTTAACACTCACGTAAGTCATGAATTTATAATCATATTTTCCTACTATTTGTATAATATTCACATATATAAAGTCAATTTCAAAAATATCTACACATGGATATGCACTTTCATAATTAAGTTTTGTTCAGTATTCTAGATATATGGGTTATTTAAATACAGTAGTATTATACATATACATATATATATATAAATGTGGGAAAGTTCATTTTTTTAGCATAACAAAAATGTAAAACGTAAAGAAAAAACTAAAATGCATTCAGAAACGATTTGTTAGATGCATATATATTTTAGTAAAATCAAAACAAATATTTTAATTTTGACTTTTTTTACTAATATTTCACTCGATATAACGAGCATCATCAGAGCTTTAAACATATATAAGTTATATATATATATATATATATATATATATATAAATATATATATATATATATATATATATATATATATATGTATATAATTAGTATTATCATCGGGGTGCATATATATATATATATATATATATATATATATATATAAATATATATATATATATATATATATATATATATATATATATATATATATATATATATATGTATATAATTAGTATTATCATCGGGGTGCATATATATATATATATATATATATATATATATACACACACACACACACACATATATATATATATATATATATATATATATATATATATATATATATATGGGATGAATGGGTCCTGCAGAATGATTGAAGTAAATACGACAATGAAAATAAATAATTTAGTTAAGTAGTCAACTGAGGAGAAGGAAATTAATCTTCTTCACGTGATTAAACGCTTGAAAGTTAAAGGAGAACTTTATATGAACACTCGGATATTTATGAATCTTTTATAGGAATCAAGTGTTAGCCTCATGATATCTGAGATATAATTGGAGTGCAATATATATATATATATATATATATATATATATATATATATATATATATATATATGAAGCAATCCAACAAAAGATATAAGCGTCAACTAATATCTTTATATATTTGTGTATATAATTTTATATATTTTCAAAGCGTAATTTTATTGCCTGTAGTAGTATAACTGCGGTAATGGTCCTCTGAAGAGAAGAATTATCTTTGAAAACTCATGAGCTAAGGACTTAAGGATGCTTTGCATGAACTTTGAATTCTAATAAAATTTGATTGACACCTTATTTTATTACTTCATTTTATATTATAATATATATATATATATATATATATATATACATATAACTGCTTATTGCATGTATCTTTATATATTTATATTCTATATATTTAAAAGTTCTAGTTTGTCGCTATATAGGCTATAGGAATATTTATGTTGACGATTATATCATTCGAATAAGTTTAAAAAAAAATGTAATTCTCCACTGAATCGAAAAAAATCATTAATTTTTCTGCTCTTTCTATCTGGAGTAATTAGGGCAATTATCGCTTAGCACATTAAAATAAGTAAAATATGGTAGAACGAAAAGTGAGGAAATTACTTAGTAAGAATAGATTTTTTCCGTGTTTTAAAACAAAAATAGAAGGTAGTTCTACAGAATTTGTACAGGACTGAGTCTATTTAAACAAAGCCTAATTTTAACCCAAGCCTTAACTAGGCCTAACCCAGCTTTACTCTAACCAACCTAGTCCTAATCCAACCCTGATCTGGTCTTAAACTACCGTAAAATAACTCCGAACTAACTCTTACATTTGTTATATGTTAATTCCGACAGAAATAGATTTGAAATGCTATTCCAAGAACGTGCAATGATACTAAGAGCTTTTCGAAGATTAAGTTTGTCCAAACCTTCAAACATCGTCTTCTGTTGTCGATGTTTCTTCAGCAATTAATTTCATAATATCTAGTAAATGAGATACATAAATTATATCTATAAACACACATGTACTGGAAGGCATATTTTAAATTTTTATATGTGGACAATTGTTATAAATATCCCTAGAGGACTATTAGCAACCTGTACCGCCATGTTTGTTGTGTTGCTCTGTAATTAGAACAAAATTATTATTCAACCACTCCAAAAATAATGTTTAATTACCCAGACCTTTTTATTGCTGCAGCCAATAACTGAGAGCTGATTTGTATTTACATTATTTGATGCTCTGGGACGTTTACACAATAAATAAAGGTTTCAACTTCAAATCACCTGCATCATTACCACCCAATATTAAAGTTAACATATTCTTACTTGTTTTGATTCCAGGTGCAGCGTTCTCTTATTATCTTATGTATGTACGTGATGCCAACGTTTTCAAAAAAGGACTATTAAATCAACATAAGGCACCTGTTTAGGGCTATATCTTCCTTCTAAAATGCGCTGTAACGTAGCAACACATGTAGACACTAATCAATATGAACTTGAACCTTCCTATACCAGTTAGTACTAGTAAGCGCTATTTTGGATGTATAAGGGATTGTTAAAAACACAAATATAGAAAATGAATATAAACGATCATACCCTTTTTACTTATATATGCTCTCGGTATAAACGATGTAACTATATATGTAAAATCATGAAAATAATTGCGTAAATAGTGTTAAACATTTAAAATGAAAATCAAAAGAAAACTTATTACTCAAGTCACTATTACGTGTACATATTTTTAAAATAATTTACTTTAGAAATGATAATTGTCTCAATTTTATATCGAAATGAGATGAATTATTAGATACACATGCAATTTAATTGTGCTATTTGTAATGAATTGCAATATATATATATATATATATATATATATATATATATTTATTTATATAATATTGCTCATCCATTAACCAATGAATAGCTTTCATTTCTTCCGTCATGTTTTAGCAGTGCTTTTATGAAAAGTTTTATTTGCCAAGTGTTTCTTTGTTTTACGACGTTTTTATAAAAATTGGTTCAATCTTGTGGTATACTTAATTTCCGCTTGCAAATAAGTGCATTTATTCAAGCATTGACACATGGTGTTTAATAGCATATTAATCATTGCGACAGTGAATATCAAATGAAAAATCTTCGAGAAAAAACCATCAGCGAAACAAAAAGTAGTCATGCGGAAATAAATACCTTTTGAAGTGCTATTAAGTAGTGAAACGTAGACAAATAGTATTATACAGCGAGCAATTCGCATTGTTATTAGCAATCGTAAGAATATTTTCTTTTGTTACATTTTTAACAAGAGTTCTGGTGCCAGAACGTGTTCAACCAGATAACTCGTAAATTGCCTTATAAGTGAAGTTAGACATAAAAAATAAAATAATGTAAAACATTCTGTTCAAATCAATGCCCCAATAATCAATGATGCGAAATATGCGTGAGAAGAATACTTATGAAAAAATTAAAGCAACTGTAAGTATCACAATGAGAATACATAAACATACTGCATTATATCTATCTATATATATATATATATATATATATATATATATATATATATATATATATATATATATAATGCAGTATGTTTATATATATAAGTGTCTGTAGATGTTAATCCGTTAAAACTGCAGTGTTTATAAAAAAGTGTTCAATAACAAGTGGAGCTGTTCTTTAGTAATTGCTTTTATTTATAAAAAAACATTATTAGTTACATATGTGCATACATGTTTCGGTTGTACTCTTCACAGAGAGTCAACCTCTTCAGACCAAAGAAAACGAGGAGGTTATATGAATTTACTGAACTTTCCTATTACGTATGTTTTTGAATTTATTCGTTATACACAGAGTGTATATACACATGCAATACACGTGTGTAAACTTTAACTCATCTATATGCCCTACTATAGCATGTACCTTCATCCATACCTACGCATATATATACATATATATATATATATATATATATATATATATATATATATATATATATATATATATATACATATATGTATATATATCTGCATACATGTGCAAATGTTTTTACAACTGATACTTTACTTGTACTATGAAATATTGTAATACCAGTTATGTATGTATATATACACCCCCACATACATGCATACACATATACATCAAACGTACAAACACAGTGACATATAACTACACCCACTAACCTACGATTACGTACACATGGAGTAAATACAAAACTAAAAATACCAGCTGTTGCACCCGTATAAACATACCCATACACATAAGACATACATCGAAATATTTATATACATACGTACGCATACATCTGTGCCTATGTATTCCTTAGTTGTCTACATTAATTCACCATAATACACATGCACACACGTATGCATTTATATACATATATATGTATATATATATATATATACATCTATAAACACATACATACAGATACCCATATATACATACACGTGCAGATACAGAATTACATATATATATATATATATATATAAATACATACCGTTGTATATATACACACATAAACATACATACATACACACATACACCTACATACACTCATGTAAATATATATATATATATATATATATATACATATAAATGCACATACACATACATGCATGTATGTATATACATATATACTATTACATATACATATATATATATATACATATACATACACACATAAATATACACACACACCTCTTCATATGCATCCACACACCCGCAAACACCCACATACACATGTGTATAAACACAGTTGCAGGTATGCAGACACACACATTAGTAAACACATATCCATATTTCTATCATTACAACTCAAGTTCTTATATTATTCAGTATTGCTTCTATCTAGCTATCTCTGTTCTATTTCCTTACATGTATACATGCTCTAATATTAAAACAAAGAAATTACAAATACCATGTAGTTGTAATAATTGATTATATATATGAACAAGTGATAACTATTAGGAAGTACCAACATCAGGACATCTTAGGGATAGGTGTAATGATTTTGGATGATATAGATAACTTAATGTAAAAATACAAAATAGAAAAAAGAAACAAAAATAGTAAAAACTAAAATGAAAATAAACATAAATATACATATTAAAATTTAAAAAATATAAATATAAATAAAAATAAAAATAAAAATTAAATTAAAATAGAAATAAAAATCAAAACACATGAAAAATAAATAAATAAAATTGAGTGACGCAATAGTAGTCATTCGACCTAAACTATGTGTAATCTAAAGTCGACTTAGTGTATGCTCTTTGAAATGTTTGCAGTTTAAACTCACTCCTTGTTTCACAGCTAACCTAGGAGGAATAATATAAAAACACAACAATAACACACTTAAAAAGAATGATACAAATAGTGAAATTGACAGTAATGTAACTACTAACAATTGTCATCATCAGAGACAGGATAATTGCCCTTTACAAAATAATTGCGTCACCGCATCAGTAATATATTGCGCTAAAATATACACTGCTGAAAATGCAGACGAAAATAAATTCTATATAAAAAGCACGTCAAATAGTTTAAAGGATAGGTATTACATGCAAAACGGATCTTTTAGAAATAACAACTACGGTAACACTTCATTGTCCCGATATATGATAAAAAAACATAATTAGATGGGGGATAATAAGAAGAGTTAAACCATGCAATATATATATATATATATATATATATATATATATATATATATATATATATATATATATACATATATATATATATATATACATATATATATATACATATATACATATATATACATATACATATATATATACATATATATATATATACTTGTGTGTGTATTATGGTGAATTAATGTAGGCAAATAAGGTATTAATAGAGCCGGATGCATGTGTGCGTATGTTTATAGATACTTGGATGAATGTTTTATGTATATGAGTATGTTTATACGGGTGTAAAAGTGTGACACTATGGATGCCGCAAAGGTCGGGGCCCGGTCAGGAATAGGAAATGACTAATGAATGCACACAGAAGAAAAGACAGGATAGGAAGTGACTAATCGACAGAGACAAAAGAAATTTGGGAGTGGTCAATTTCCATTGTTCAGGACAGGTCACCAAGAAAAGAATACTGGACACTTTCAGGAGTGACAGTGTTTTACGACACCTGACTACAGTAAAATAGGATAGTTTTACGACAGTTGACGACAGTAAAGTTTATGGCAAAAGTTGACGTGTTTAGTTTTCGGAGAGAAGCCGAACAGTTAGAATCGAACTTCCCGAGAGTTAGGATCGAGACTCCCGAGAAAGCAGCTCGGATCGGGAAAACGATGAGATGAGCTGACGACTTGAGCATCGACAATGGGGGGGCTCGACAGGACAGGGTCACACACACTCATACTTCGAACTAAATTATACACAACGTATATGTGTTTGTGTTCTTTATCGTGAGTTGCGTTTCTTTTATAATTAACTTGTGGACCAGTACTGTGCCCTCGACGATTCGTCAGTAGATAGACGACTCGGCTGGACGCTGAGGACAAAGAAGAAGGCCACGGAAACACAACGTTGGGGGTGACGGTCGTCGGTGGGGCAGCACGTGGTTCTACAATTGGTGCCGTGACCAGGATGAGCCTAAGAAGACAACAGGAGGGCAGAGAACTCAAGGAAAACCAGAGGAAGGGCAAACGCAAGAGCTCACATGAAAAAAGGACGAAAAAACATAGACACAAAAATGTTCGACAATTGGCGCCGATGACCTGGGTCGACCCTTACCAGAAAAGAAAGACAGAAAGAGGCATATAAGAGAGCAAATTCTGTGTAAGCGATAGAAAAACAAAGAAATTGATCGAAAGAAAAAAACAAAGAGAACGAACAATGAAAGCAAAACAAAGTAAAATATTCCGAACGCAGGTGAAAACAAAACGAGATAAAAAGAAAGAAAGAAAGAAACCATAAAGGAACACACACGGACTCCCACAAAAAATAATTTGATAAAAAGAAACAGGTAAGTGAGGAGGGTTTCTCTTCTTTTAACTCCGCACGCAAAAAAAAAATCGGCTCTTTAAAACATTGTTTTAAAATTCTGTTGATGAAAAGTTGTTTTATTCTTTATAATTGTAATTGAAACATTTTTTTTTACGGGTAGCGATTAAGTTGCGACAAAGAGAGAGAGAGAGAGAGAGAGAGAGAGAGAGAGAGAGAGAGAGAGGGAGAGAGAGAGAGCATACGTTTTCAAGCCCTCTAGATCGGAACACCCCTTGACTTTAACGGTTCGTTACCTATATTAACAAATATTAAGATTATACTAAATATATCATGCTTTTTATAGATATATGTTTTATGTTTATGTTACTGAAATTAGTAGGGTTCACTTTAATCTTATTCGTATTTAATTTAAATTTAGAAAATATTTTAAAAGAATTTAATTTGAAAAAAAGATTTAATGTGAAAAAAAAACACTAGCCGCTAGATGCAATTTTTACTAGCTAGATTCAGTACACAAATTTCCAGATCTAGCGAGAAAACCGCTAAATTGGCAATCCTATAAGTAGTCGCATGTGTACGGATGGTAGTTTCAGACAGCGGGGCTTGAAAAGGTAGGCGCGATCGGCGATTAAAGAGGAGGGGCAGGAAAGAGAGAAAGAAGGATTGGCCAAGATGAGAAAGAGAGAGATAGCCGACAACGGCAGCAGTAGGGGGGGGGAGCCATCCAGAGAAAAATATAAGTTTTTTTTTCTTAATATGATAAAAGTTTATTACAGTTTTTTTTCCTGAATGTTTTAAATTGAATTGCGGATGTTTGGTTTAGATAGAAAAGAGAATCAAGTCGTCTATTTACTTTCTGTTCAAAAATAAGATCGCCACTTGCTGAAGATCAAGTCGATCTCTATAAAGGAAAATCATTTGAACACAAAATGCTAAATGTTTGTCAAGAAATAAAAGAATCATTGAATTGAGAAGGAAAAGAAAGCTATAACAAATAATAGTCAGTTAATGAAATGTTTTTTTTATCCATAAGCAGCATTGGATTTAGTGGGTTTAATGAATGCCTGTTTACATCAGAGGGTACAGACAATATTAACACTTGGAATGTATGGTTGGCCTCAGTGTTTGGAAAAGTAGGAGTGATAAAAGAGAAGAAAAAAGGGGCACCAAGTTAATTTGCTACGATAATAGCAGGTCATATTGCGTGATTTGTTAAGAAATCTGACGAGGTCTCTGACTGTTGGGCGGGCTCATTGTGCGTCCCGTGTAGGTGGAAGAGTGGTAGTTAAGATACATTTAACGGAAAGAGATGAACAATGAAGTGGATACTTGTATTGAAGTCATGGTGATTGACTTGGTTCGAGGATTTGGTGGAACACAAGCAGTTGGATGCTGGGAAAAGAGGGATCCGGTAATTCAAACATTAGATAGGGATATGACGCAGTGAAACCCTGTGGATGAGAACTGTGCCCCCACCTCGCACGGGAGGCGTAATCGATTCTTCGACCTAACAGCAGACGGAGAACGACCGAGAACCATGTGTTAAGGAATAGAAAGTAGAGAAGCATGTATGAGACAGTATCCGGAAAGTGGATGAATGCTTAGAAGAATGGGGGAATATTGGTTAGAGATTGTGTAATTGGTTAGTATGAAGTTAACTCAGTTGGTGATGTTGATAGATGTTAGCTGGTATGAGTCAGGAATCTGAGATTTAATGTTGTTATTTTCTGATATAAGATGGTCCATAATACGTGTGATGGTAAACGTAAAAATAAGGGAGGTAAGCCGATGATTTGTGCGAAGAGGGGAGAGAGAGAGACCCCCTCACTTAAAAAAAAGAAAAAAGGGGGCAATCAGAATTAAAAAAAGAACAGAGACTTATATGTATCAATTGTATTTGTATCCTATGGGGCTTGATTAACATTGTTATGTGTTGAAAAAAAAGAGAAAGAGACAATCAGAAAAAAAAGAGTCCATGTGTGTTATATATTTCAGTTATGTTTTCTTTAGGTTGTGGGTTTTATTGTTTTGCTTAATGTTTTTATGTAGAGTAGAGGTATTGTATTTTTATGTAAAAAAAATGTAATTTGTTGTTGCAAAGAGACAGTTTAATGTTTGTCCATGCACAATTGTACAAAGGCGTTGTTTTTAGTGTTAAAAAAAATAATGGCGGAAGGCCAGAAGAGGTCTCTTGGTAGGAGGTGAAAAAAATCCTCCTGATTTATTTTTTAGGGGGAGGGAGGAAAGCAAAATGGCGGAATGCCTGTTGATATGAGAGGTGCACATAAAGTCCTCTTGGAAGGAGGTGAAGAAAATCTTCCTGATTTATTTTTTTAGGGGGAGGGGAGAAAGCAAAATGGCGGAATGCCTGTTAATATGAGAGGTGATTGGAAAATCCTCTTGGTAGAAGGTGTGTCTCCAGTCCTTCTGTGGGAGGTGAGTTAAAATTCCTCCAGTTTTTTTTTCTACCTCGATGGAGAAGCGAGGTTGATTTTCTCTCTCTGGTATGGGTAGCATGTACCAGTGGACAGGAGCCTGTCCAAAAAGGAATTGCTTTGCTGTTGTTTTATTAAGGGTACTCAAATACCCTTGGGCTGGAGAGAGGGTTAAATGCATCCTTGGGATTCCAGTTCGAAGATCACCCATGCGGTTTTTGATTGTCTGTCCTGTTTCTGCCGTTTCTTAACCTATGTAATATGAATGTATGACTTTGTTTTTAAATTATGTAATATGATTTTTGTTTTGTAATTTATGTAATAAATGACAAGTTGGGCATGGGAGGTGTGTGACACTACGGATGCAGCAAATGTCGGGGACGGTCAGGAATAGGAAATGACTCATGAACGCACACAAAAGAAAAGACAGGATAGGAAGTGACTAATCGACAGAGAAAAAAAAAATTGGGAGTGGTCAATTTCCATTGTTCAGGACAGGTCACCAAGAAAAGAATACTGGACACTTTTAGAAGTGACAGTGTTTTACGACACCTGACTACAGTAAGGTTGGTTAGTTTTACGACAGTTGACGACAGGAAAGTTTATGGCAAAAGTTGACGAGTTTAGTTTTCGGAGAGAAGCCGAGCAGTTAGAATCGAACTTCCCGAGAGTTAGGATCGACACTCCCGAGAGAGCAGATCGGACCGGGAAAACGATGAGATGAGCTGACGACTTGAGCAACGACAATGGGAATCTCGACAGGACGGTGTCACACACACTCATACTTCGAACTAAATTATACACAACGTATATGTGTTTGTGTTCTTTATCGTGAGTGGTGTTTCTTTTATAATTGACTTGTGGACCAATGCTGTGCCATCGACGATTCGTCAGTAGATAGACGACTCGGCTGGACGATGAAGACAAAGAAGGTCACGGAAGCACACCGTTGGAGTTGACGGTCGTCGGGTGGGGCAGCACGTGGTTCTACAAAGTGTATATCTTTATTTGTGTAATTTCTACTTCGCGGATACGTATGCGTAGGTTAATGGGCGTATTTATATGTCACTGTGTTTAGTTGTGTATGTGTTATGTGTACATGTGCACACCTGTGGGTGGGAGTTTATATATACATGCATATCTGGTATGCCAATATTTAGACTATAAGTAAAATATAAGTAGTCAAATCATTTGCGCATGTATACATATGCGTAAGTATAGATGGAGGTGTATTCCATAGTTATGCACATACACACATTTACAGTCTGCACACGAGTTTACCATGTATGTGTTTATAAGGAATTAATTCAAACCCCGTTTGAAGAATGATACAATGTACACATATACATATATATTGGAACTAATCAGTGGAAAAGGGAATGCATCCACTGGCAATCGGTGTGTGTATATATATATACACACGCACACACATACATATATATATGTATACATATATATATATATATATGTATATATGTGTGTGTGTAAATAGATGTGCATATGTAGATTTATATGTATGCATGTGTCTCTCTCTCTCTATATATATATATGTATATATATATATATATATTTAAATAGTTTTAAATATTAGCGGAATTTTGTTAATCTCCGTAAGTGTTGTCTCGAGAGCTATATATATATATATATATATATATATATATATATATATGATTACTTTTATTTACACAGACATGTACAATATCTGCGACACTGGCATGCCGATGTTATCGATCAACAGTTATTATAAACTGAGATCTCATCAGGTAGAGTTAGAATCCGATCTGAACATTAGATTATAGTTGGAAAGAATGAAATGGGGAGAAAAAAAAAGAAGGAAAGAAATTTAAAATTTCAAAATTTGGGAAGTCTCATGGTTGAGACCGTTAACTATCAAAATGTTAAAATCAGAATCAAAACCCAAATATAAAATACAGAATAAAATAAAATAACATAAAATAAAGTGGAAAGAGACATAATAAAAAGGGTAGAACAAAAGATAGAGAGACAGGTAAATAGAAACATAGATAGGTAGATAGATAGACACAATGAAATCATCTGTTTATTGAGACAGAAATAGTGGAAAGGGAGAAGGGAATGTACATTCAACAGAATGTGTCAAAAGACCGTCGAAAGATTTTTTCACATATTTTCAAATCAAGTTGTAATCCGTAGCAGCAAATATGTGTGTGAGCGTGCAGACGTTTGTGTTGGGGGGGGGTAGGGGTTGTTAACACATTGTGTCACTAATTATGTATTTACACTGTTTTATTCCCTTTAAACTTATCAAATAGCTCCTAAAAAGAAACAGCCAAAAAGAAACCTTTAAACAAAAATGCAGAATGTTTATCATTCACAAAACAACAAAGAAGTGGCGTCGCTAAAGTGTGGAAGAGGTGAGAACAAGCAGGCAGTCACCTTCTCCCTTTCTTTTCTTGTCTATGCTTCATCTGTATATCTTTTTATCTAGCGAGCGATAGAGTTTAATAATCAACAAATATGTTAAGCATGTGTTGCACAGCCGTCGCGGAATCGGAAAGGGTCGTGGCAGCTCTCGCTTAAATAACTGGTCACTGTCACCAAAACGGGATTTGCTACATTGCATCGTTCCGGAATGACACCTCGTGACCGACGCTTCCCGCAACAAATACGAAATCATACAAAACTTTCTCGAAAGCGCCGACCAAGGTTCCTCCCACAACATCGATCCAAAGTTCTTAATATATATTAAACAACGGCAACAAAATGTGTTTTTTGGTACATAATCAATGACAGTTTGTCGGCTCGAAATCAATAGTCTCTTAAACGCTTCTCGAAACACGAAACCAACACGAACTCATATTAAAATTCTAGAAGCGTTTTCAAACCTTTTTCTTACACACTTTTAAGACATTTTAAGCGTTTAAACTGACAGCCTTTTAAAACATTTTACATTAACATTTTACCTATTAACACACTGCTTTTTTAAATATTTATTTTTAAGTATTTTTCTTCACATTAGGCATTTTTCTCGTTAAAATATTTTACCTTTAAACATTGTTCTTTTTTTAACATGGTACACTATTTCTTTCCTTCTTTTACACATGTAACAGACTTTTTTTTTCACCTTCAAATTATATTATAATTAAACATTGTTCACTTTAAACATCTTTTCTTTAAAACATGGTGCTCTTTTTCTTTCCGTTTTAACTCTCTCAGTTTATTAGATTAGGACCCGAAAATCTTATGCACAAAAAGTTATCTTACATTTCTGTCTTTTGTCGTCCACTTGTCGTGCTCGCCATTTGTGCTGGCGGCTTCATTGAGTATCTGGCCGTGATCGATTCCGGTGGTCTTTGATCTGTGGATACACTTTATATACAGGCAGGAGACAACACACGGAGACAGTTTTTATTCAGAGAGATTCGATTCTGTTATTCGACTTGGTTCTGGAGGGGTGTTATCCATTCGTTTCTGACATGTTTCTTATTCATACCTCTTGTGGAGTGCGACGATGCACGGGGATCTCTGCTAGATCTCATTCGAGATCCAGCCATTACGACGAGCGACTACATCTTCGTGTTAACGCTCCGAGCTACCAAAAACGTTGTCTTTTTTTTTGAAAGACACATAGAGAGTTCGACCGTCCGGTTCGCTTCCAAACACCCAACTCTTTCAAAATCTCTCGTTTCTTACGAAGAAGGAGTGACGTCACAGATCCACACGTGTGACACTCATGCAAAAAGCATTTCCTTCACTCATGTTTTCTGACCTTCTCTGACCCGAGATTCCCCGTGTAGGCATCGAATTTGTAAATTTGTTATGGTTTGACAAAACATGATTGACTCACCACGGTCCCCTTCGGTGCATGTCAGCTCGACCCGCACTAATTGTCTTCATTTGACCCCAGCCATAATTCACACTAGCTAACTTAACCGTATCTAGAGATCTGGGCCCCATCCATAATGTAACATATGTTCTTGTAATGTAAACATTTTTATTAAATACTTTATAAATTACTGTTAATTTTGACAAAAATTATATCTAGCAAACATAAGAAAATAGAATTGTAATTAAATAATATTAAATATTGATTTCGTATGAACTGTTTTAAAAATAGCTATGCAAATTATGCTTTGATATAGGTGTCCTTGGGCCTTTCGTCAGTAGTATATATACAGTGTTTCCAAATAGTATGTTAAATTATTGAGTTAAAAAAACACTAAGCCGTTTTGAAGATAATAAAAGTGTGATAAATGAAACAAAACTTCTATGCTCATTTATTTAAACTAACACAAAACAGCTATTACAATAGATAAATAGATTCCTTCATATGAACAGAGTTGCACCAACTTTATGCACCTTTTACGAAAATTTAAATCAATGTATACTTATACTAAATGTCTAGATACTTTATTCCAATTTTGATCAACACCATTATATGATTTTTAGTCTGAGAAATGTGTTTTTTAACATAGTTCACCCCAAATAAGGTAGGCCGCCACTGTAGACGTAAGGAGCTACTGATAAAAAGAGTGAAGGTTTGAGGGGTCAACCTAAATTTGGAGGTGTGCAGCGAGATGTATGTTTACATTAGTTTTAAATTTCTGTATGACAGTACCGTCAGAAAAACATAGAGCAAGGAGGTAGTTCCAGAGTCCAGCATCACGAGAAAACAAGCTTTTGGAGTAGAAAGCTCTTCGGCATCTGCGGACCTCCACAGTAAATAGATGAGATTTGGCAGATTGTCGGGTTAGTTTAGTGAATTTAATTGGTTTAGAGCAGCAAGCTCATCAGAGCACAACCCATTGAAGTACTTGTAAAACAGACACAACGAAGTAACATGTCGGCGATGGGACAGGGGAATGAGTTTGTTGATAATGAAGGACTTCTCAAGTTAGCGACTCTTTTTTGGACCTTGTCTAAGAGTGAGAGACTAGTTGATGATACCCCAGCGCAAATGTGGCAACAATACTTCATGCATGGACGGATGATGGTTTTGTTTAAAATATTATACTTAACCTTAAGTTGTCTTGAGAACAAATTAAAATTCAGGGAATTTGGCATATACGTCAAATTCAATGTAAATATGAAATATTTGAATTTTGACATGAGAAAGGGTGTATCCATATTATATGTGCTTAAACCTTTAAACTACTTTAAAAAACATAAATTTAAGTTTTTCCATATTTTACGCCTTACACATAGAAACTGGATTACAAAGTTGATAATAATCGGTTATAGATTTAAGGAGTGAACCTGTATATACAAATATATAAGCTTAAACGAACCTATATTTATGTACATAGATATATCAATATATATACATATATATACATTCTGCGACTTTACATCTACTTTCTCTCTTTCTTGTTTTTCGTTTTCAGCCGATACTCAAACACTGTGTTGTTATGGAAATAATGGTAACCGTCACACCTTTTGTTTTCTCCCCAACGTTTAATTTCAGCTCTGTTTCAACTATAGTGTCTCCGGCTTCAATTATATACTTTGAGTTAAATAAAACTCCTCACCTATTTTTCCATGAAGCCTTTTTTCAGTCAAACACAGCATATTCCACAGCACCCACATAAATCTTTCAAACTTGCACTGTTGTTATTGTTAAATCGTTCCTTACTCTAAAAAGCTATCAAATATTCCAACACTGACCCTACTCCAACCTTCTCCTAAGTATGCCCTAAACAGATTTTATGTTAAAAGAGGAATTTCGAAGTGTTTGAAAGTCTGGAATTATCCCGTGGTTGTCATTACAATTAGATCGAGTCAAACTATCAATATATCGTTTGAAGAGCATTTATATACACACTATATACCTACAAAACAAGTAGCACATCGCCATACAATTATCAGCAAACATCAAGTTGATTAATTACATAGAATACACTTTCAAGTCTGTTGCAAGTTCGATAGGCCTCTTCAACCGGGCTAGAAAACATGTCATGTATCATATATCTCGACAAAGCTATCAACCGCTCATGTATTGAGCAGTGTTGTAACATTTGGGCCGCTGCCCACACCACATATGTTTCTCTCTCTTTGGCAGGGTGTAAAACGCATTTCTAACCTAATAGGTCCCGCACTGTCGTCAAGTGTTATGCTCTTGTATAACTGCTGCAGACTTGCACACTTGTGCTTGTTTAACAAGTACTTCGACGGAATATACTCCGATAAATTTACTGCTTTTGTAGCCATTGAACATAAATAACCGCAACAAACCCGACTAACTTTAAAATCCTACCCCTATAATGTAGAGGGTCCTTAGATTCCGGAAATTGTTCTAATCTAATAGCTCCGTTGCTCGAGCCGCTTGCCTTTGATATTCTCTCCCCCTTCCCTTTTTATCGGCCGTACACTCATGCATAAATTTAAATGTAATGTGTACAAATATATTTATTTCCTACTTCCCACCTGTATGGCTTCACTATAAAACTAACCTCTATCTCAGTAGCACATTCGGCTTCAAGGACAATATGTCTTATGTCTGGCTAATACAATTTAAAAAAAATGCTGAATTTGGTATTAAAATAATCAACAATGTTGATATGTCATCAAACAAACAACGAAAATATCATTGAACGATATAACAACAATACATGTGTGGTAATGAGGTAATAAGTGGATATAGCGCGGACTGACGACTATAGGTCTCATACAGAATGTTATCAATCTTTACGTTCTTCCGATGGGTGCTGGATAAGCTATGGGAAAATGAAAACGAACGAGAACTAATCGTAATATGGTCGTTTATGCGTATCGTTTTACTCAATGTATATTACAATAGAAGTACATTACTGTGAGTGTGTTAGGTAATCTAAAAAGTAGAGTTCATGACGGAAATGTGAATTTACTTTATATAAGTAAACTTTTGAAATTTGGACCTAACTAGAATATAAGATGACATATACAACTTTGATTTTCACTATTTAATCTTCATCTGTTATCGTTGTAACATGACATCGGCATTATAATAACGCGCTTCACTACAGTTTATTTATAATAAATATGTATTCACGCTAGTAATGTGGAAACATATTTCAATTATTTACAAAATAATTAAAATCAATAAGAGGAATAACTTGTACATTAATTGAAAAATATAAAAAGACTTGCTCTCCTTACAACTCAATTATTCTGTCAAATGTTTATTGGACAAAGTTGTTATCTTATATGCATACAGCTTCGCACTTAGAGAAGATGACTGCGTAAATTTACTTGGTTTACAAGGGGAGACAACCTCTGTTATTCGGTATTCTTGATCTCTTGACGTTCTATGTTACCTGACTCTATATACAAGATGTTCAACTTTTATTTGTATGATATATTTAAATACCTTGGCGAACGCCATATTGCTTCAGGAAAAGTCTATCTATCATATCAGAAGTTCTCATATCAATGATTACATTTCGTGCAGTTCTCAAGATTAAACGAAACGTTTTCTTACGCGAGCATCAAAGAACAAACGTGCCCTCAAGACAGATTTATTATAAACTGATATAAATGCGAAAAAGCGTGGAAGGAACAAGCGCAACTCTTTCATCGAGAAAAAAAGCACACACAATCATGATTCAGCAAAACAAGCGTATGTGGCTTTTACATTTTTTAGGTTAATTGTTTTATCGTTTTTTGTCTTTTGCTTATATAATTATTTGTGTTGCCACGATTCAATTCATTCTTATGAAGTAATTTATATAGGTGTAACACTTGCACATATATGTATTTGCAAGCTGACATTTTTTTCATTTATTTAGTTACTTACGTTTCCTCATGCGTAAGTATTGGGCATCATCAATGGATATTCACATATACTTAATAAGAAAGCATCTGCCTACGCAGTACAATCAATTTTGTTGATAATTGAATTCGTGTTTACTTTGAAACATAGCACACTCACACCCACACACCCACACACACACACCCATATATATATATATATATATATATATATATATATATATATATATATATATATATAAATCAACGTTGTTTGGATGTGAGAATATGTATCACTTCATCAAAGTAATACGGCTGATCTAGGACCCTTACTATTCCTATAAACAATTATTACATTTGACCCGATATCCTTATCGGTACACACAATTATTGAACTTAATATATATATATATATATATATATATATATATATATATATATATATATATATATATATATATATATATTAAAACTTAAAAGTATTTAAAGTAAGATTAGAAACAAATGTTCCGACATGTAAGCGTCCTCTTTCCGGACTGATAGAACATACGTTTAGACATTTCAAATACACGAACACTAAATAAATAAACATAAAAAAATAAATATAGAATGTTTTTTGTCGTGAAATCACTTGGGGTATTTGACATCTGATTTATTTTATAAAAAATACATTTGTCTATACGTTGTTGTATTTATTTTAAACAATCGAACTACTTTTATGAATGCGGAATAAGTATTCCTACATCGAACTGATAAACATTTACAAATACAAACTATTTCGGTTTGATGGGATGCCTTATCGTTCGCATTTATTTCCAAATTTTCTACAATCTTTTAGGGTTTGAACTTCCTTCTATAAATTTATTTTGCTATAGCATTCTAGTCGTTGGCAAGAAACATTTCTCAAACACGGAACCGGCATTTAATTAAGTATAAGTAGCAACGTCGTTTCTGCACCATTTGTGGTGTTTACCGAACCATGAAACTGCTGAATTTTTCTGTTTTCTGTGTAAAAAGTAAGCCCCTGCAATCGTGATTGATTACTAATAACTTTGACTAATGACGTATACTTCATGCAGATCAGAGCGACATGGAGAAGACCGCCAACAGAAACCAAAACAGCAACATAAAGGCGTGTTTAATTATAGTACGGACATTTTAAGAGCACTAAAAGAATGTTAGATTGCTCAAAAATGTTATGTTTCATTCCAAAATGATTCAACGGTTTCTTATAAAGGTCACAAGGTGTCCTAATATTCTAAAGATAACGATCTGAGGTTTTAAATTTGAATTTCCAAATATTTTCACGAGTGACATATATTTTAATAATAGTTATTTTTGAATCATTCAAAGGTAACTCTAACTCACAATCATAATCATCAAGTCGTGTTCCTGTCACGAATCCTCCTGTCTCTTACACGCGATTTAGCTATATTCGCCATCACGCCATTTAGCTCTTCATCGTGAGTCCTCTGTCAGTTGCTTGACATGTTCTGTTGGGTCGTCCCACTGCACTACATTCCTACTTTGAGATCCACAAAAGAATATCGTTAACAATTTTTTCTAGAACTCTCTAGCAGTCACCACCAAATCTTGTTCTTCACTCTTTAACTAAGACTGAAATAGGAAGTTGTCCGTTGAGTTTTCTCTTGTAAAGCATTGCCTCCAGATGTTAAAATAACTTCTAAGCATTCTGGTGTTCACACTGTCATGCATCTTCTCTAATGTCTTGGTAAAACTGAAGATGCTACTTCGATATACGAGAACTGATGTAGCAATGGCTTCCATGAAATCGAGTTTTATCTTGGTTGAAAGATTTACCATCCAGCTTTCTTTTATCTTGTTCAGCACAGGTCAGGCTTTTCTATTTCGCACATTTAGTTCAATGTCTGTAATTTTATTATTTGCAACTTTACTGACAAGATAGATAAACTCATATATTTTGAGAAACGTTCTATTTAAAGAAGAGATGTGTCAGTGTGTGTTCAAGAGTATTTGCTCTGTTTTGTTTTTACAAACAAAAATCCTTATTTAATGTGCCATTTCTTTGAGAAAGTATAGTAGTTATCAGTAAGTATTGAGAAAATATACTGAAATGCTTTTTAATGCTTCTTTACGTCTACATTCGTTAGTCAGTATTAAAGCTAATGTGACACAATTAAAAAGAGAAGTTAAAAGAGCGAAATTGAGGGAAACAAAGCGCTCGGATGAGTGCGAATTTGATTGCCGATACATCCGTCATGAGTACTTTGTTTGAATCCTTGATAATTTTAGCAGTTAGCAACTAGCTCAGCAAATGCAATATACTTCATGACAATCAATATGAATTTAGTCATGCAAGACCCACAGCTGGCGTAAGGTAGAACGGAGAGAAGGATGAAAAAGAGTCCGGATTTAGTAACCTGTCTGACATCAGAGAAAGGAAATATCTGATCTTAGGTTTGTTCTCTTTAATTATCTATATAAGTCCTCTCTATGCAATCACAACTATTATTAATCGGGGCGCTACCAGCTCATATACTCTTACACTTGTATGCCCGTATCGTGTTTAAATATCAAATAGTGTTTTGTTACGCCAACTACGCGTTACTCGGGGCCATTTAGAACAAAATAGACAAGTTTTACAGTGTTTTTTTCTTTGAAGTTACCTGTATCACTACTTCTCTCTAGCCTGCATCCATCTTCCTCTCTCTCTCTCACCGAGCACTTTACTGTGTCTTATTCAAATCCTACACCTTATTCATCTTTCTAATATATCGCCTTTCTTACTCAGTCTCTCTATATAACCCTATCTTTCGCTTGCACTCGCAATGAGAAATATATTTGGCGAATTATTACATATAAATACTTACATTACTTCTGCTACTAATAATAAGGGTACATTTTGGTGTCTAAATTCAAAGTGACAGTAATTCTTGACTTACATCTTTATTATTATCAGTTTTTTTTTAAAGTTAAGCGTCCGCTCTTTTCCCATGAAAATTAAATTTGAATTCGTGATTTTTTTTTTTAATTTTCATTATCGGTTATTATTAAGATCAGGTATATACGTGTATTCTCATAAAAATTAAATTTGCATACGTGATTATTTTTCCTTTATTTTATAATAAAGTTTTATTTTTAACATTAAGTCTCCCACTTTCTAGCTTATGAAAAAAAAGTGCATATGTGATTATTGAGGCGAGCCGGACACATGCACGTTCGCTTTTATTACATAGATTTGCATCTGCGCCAGGATCGTAAAAGATCGCAAGTTACGAGCACCCGGCTCTTCGCTGCTTATATTACGCAGCATTATATATGAATAATAGTTATGTTGTTGGTGTAATAACGTAAACCTTTAATATATTCACAGTCTTTGAAAGAGCAGCGTTAAATAAGACGATAACATTCTGAGGAATTGCAATTCTTTTTTTTACTAGACTTTTAATAAATAGTGTCAACATTCAATTTTGATTCCGTTTTCCACGAAGAACGATTTCTAATGCTGATTCAAAAATAAACTGAGGCTTTATTTGCAGTCACTAAAATAGAATAGCCGAAAAGTCTATACATCTCCGTTGTTCATTTGCCAAGATAATCCTCTACAATATTGTGAAGGTGGTGAGAGGGCAAAATGGATGCCAAGAAGTTGCGTTTTATTCCTATTAGACATATTGTAACTATCTATGCGCTAAGAGAGTTGTTAAATGTTTGAACACCCCGCCCATCAAACAATCATCCTTAAAAGCTATTGTTAGATATTTATTACCAGTGAGCGTCTTGATAGTTTTCTCTGTGTAATCATCACGTTTTTATGTGTTCTCTGCTGAAAGATGACGAAGAATGAGTGTATGCTATAACTAAAAACGCATTTTTGAATATATCAATGGGTAAGGCCCAGGTATAGTTAACAACGGAGAAATCGAAAAGAGGCAACCCATACAACAACTACCAAACCTATTAAAATGTTATTATCTACCGACTCATATACGTTAAACGTTCTGAAACTGTTTTTGTTTTAGAAAATAAGATTTAGTTCATAGCTCACGTTTTCGAGTCACGGGGAACAGCATGGCCGTTTGACCCTCTGTTGTGGATGGGCATAATTCTTTAAAAATATTTTTTAAATTATCACTCTTAACTCAACCAAATGCCCTTTAAGAAGGCCTAATCACTGAGTCGGGCTTATCTGCCGACGTCAAGGCGTTTAGTATTATTGCTAAACAGATAAACAAGACAGTTAAAATCAAAAGATTATTAACACGGCGACATCATAACTGTAGTGATTTCTGTCTGAAATTAGGCAATATTTGAATTAGTAAATGTTGGGTATTTAAAAAAGTGATATGTATGATTTTGTTTATATCATTTTAATGGTTGAACACATTGTTGTTTGAAGGTAACACTATTTAAAAAAAAACAATCTTCGACTAAAATTCAAGATGGTTAACAAACCTGTTTAGATAGAAAAGTCGACTGTAGTAAAATAATATTAACTGAGTAATACGGTTCAAACGTGTTTCTTTTTGTATGAAAACAAATGTTTGTTTTGTGTCAAGACGTTCTTTATGTGAGTAAAAGGTGTTGAAACAGCTTAAAATATGTTAAAGGTGTTTAAATATATTATAATATAAAATAAAAGTTCTGAATAGTGTTGAATTCTTTATAACACTTACAAAAATTATGATTTCATCACTGTTTAATTATTTTTTGTTTTACATATACATTATCATTTGTTATTTCGTTAGTTCATCTCATAACTGGGGCTGCCTGTTTTAGGTGTAAAACTAATCAATGCATTGGTACATATATATATATATATATATATATATATATATATATATATATATATATATATATATATATGGGAAAGGAAGGATGAAGATAATCCGACGTGATGAGAAAATGAAAAAGGAAAACCAAAAAATGGATGTTTTTATGTGTACATCAACGTTTCCCCTTTATTTATAAGTCTTCATCAGGATAATAATATAAACCAAAATGTCATACAAGTAAAAACACATGTAGGGTTGACATATTGGGAAAAAAGAAGAAAATAATGGCCACTACTGGAGAAAACAGTAGGGTGAACGTCCGTACTTGGTGAGGACTGAAAAATGAATGTTTATGAAAATGTGTGGGGTATTGCAATGTTTTTAGGGAATTTAAAATGTACTTTATTTCTTCAACTATGTGTTGGGGGCTACATATTCTAAGGGCGCGTAGGAAGAAACCTATAATTATACCTGTTTTGATCTTGCTATGGTGGTGGGAGTAGAAATGTATGTAGTCATTTTTGTGAGTGTTTTTCCGGTGTACCGTAAATTCTAGTTTGTAGTTGGACTTAATTATGAGGGTATCTAGGAAGGGAATAGAGCTGTTTATTTCAGTCTCATGGGTGAATTTTATGGAGGAGTCTACTGTGTTGAGTGTATCTTTAACATTATTGATGTGTATGTCTGTGGGGAGGAACATTAAAATATCATCTATGTATCTAAATTATTCGATGTTAGGGGGTTGTCCATATTTTAAAGGGCCGGATTCTAAGAATTCTAAAAAGAGGCAGGCTAATACACCGCTAAAGGGGGTTGCCCATGGGGAGTCCAAATTTTTGTTTGTAGAATACTTCGTTAAATTGGAAATATGTTACGTCAGAGATGAGTCTAATTATTTCTATAAAAGTGTTGGGGGGAAAAGGTAGGTCGGTTTTGATTTTCTTTAGATGTGTGTGAAGTAAGTTTAGGCATTTTTTAACAGGTACATTAGTATAGAGCGATGTTACATCTAGGCTATGTATATTTTTATTTTCTACGTTGATGTTTTTATTCTGCTAAGAAGGTCGCCTGAATTTTTGATGTGGGAAGGTGCCCATTAGTGGAGTGAGGATGTTAGCTATGGCCCGTGCGATTTTGTGTGTGGTGCTACCTATGCTTGATACAATGGGACGCATGGGGATGTCAGGTTTGTGGGTTTTGAGAGCCCGTATAGTGTGGGAATGATGTGGTGATGATCAATGTGTGATGCCCATTTTTTGTTGTTATTGATTAGGTGTTTGAAAGATTTGTTAAAATGTTCTATGTTTTTATCTATAGTTTTTTGGTCAGTTTTAGTGTATGTGTTTTCGTCGGATAATAGAGTAGATATTTTTTTGATATATGAATTTTTGTCCATGATTACTATGGCCCCTCCTTTGTCTGATGGTGATATGATAATGTTGCTGTTGTTAGCTAGGTGTTTAAGAGTGTCTATGTATCTCTTGGGTAAGACGGAGTCATTAGGGAGATTGGTGGTGGTTGAGATTATTCCTTGAATGAAACCTTTAGTGAAATCTGTGTCAGTGTGTCTGTAATTTTTTAGAACTGTGTTGGTGGTGGGGTTAGAGTGTATTCCAGTGGCGACTTTTAAACCGAAACTGAGAGCTTCAGTTTCTATGTCATCCTTATCTTCCCATCTTGTCGAAATGTAAACCCAAACCCTTCAGCAGAAGCTACACACATTCCAACTTACTTTTTCCCCTTCAGTCTTGACCGCAGCCACCTGTTCAATTACCTCCTTCCTCCCTCTCCTCCACCCCTCCACTCCCTCACTCATTGCCATCATTTTCCAAATATTTCAAATATTTCATGCCCTATCACAACAAATCTTACCTCTCCCCCTCACCCATTCCCCCTCTCAATCACTCCTTTCGTACCCTCACTCTTCCATACCCCCATACTCTTAAATCCCCTCATTTTCTCAAAACCCTCTCTAAGACCGTAACTTTCCCCCATCCACCAAAATCACAAACCCTTCCTTCTCTACCCACCCTCCATTTCTCTGCATACACCCCTCACACACAAACATTCCAACTTACGTATTCCCCTTCAGTATTGACCGCAGCCACCCGTTCAAATACCTCCTTCCTCCCTCTCCTCAACTCCCTCACTGCCATCCACATTATTCCTGCTCATCCCCCACCTCTTTCTCTTACTACCAGCCACAGTATTCCTTGCTCACCCCATCTTTCCACTTCTTTCCCCACTCATTTTCATAAACATTCATTTTTCAGTCCTCACCAAGTAGGGACGTCTACCCTACTGTTTTCTCCAGTTGTAGCCATTATTTTCTTCCTTTTTCCCAATATGTCAACCCTACATCTGTTTGTACTTGCATGACATTTTTCTTTATATTATCATCCTAATGAATTCTTATAAATAAAGACGAAACGTCAATGTATACATACAAAACATCCATTTTGTGGTTTTCCTTTTTCATTTTCCCATATATATATATATATCTATATATATATATATATATATATATATATATATATATACACGAAGGGTGTTCAATAAGTAATGCCCCTGACCCATTGTCCATAACAGTAGATTAATGAAACTTCGCACAATTATTAGTATTCCCCTACATAGTAACCACCCAGAGTTATGCATTTCTTCCATTGTTTGATTCAGCTCTGGACACTGGTGTTTTAGAACACCCAGGTTGGTCTCCAACCACGTCGTAACTTCAAAAATCAAGGCTGCATCATTTGAGAAACGCTTTCCTTTCAAAAACAACTTCATAGCTGGGAATAGATGAAAGTCAGAGAGTGCATGGTCAGGCGAGTAAGGGGGATGGGGAGGATTTTATAGCCACACGTCCGTGCTTCTGGCGACATGCGAGTTGTGGACCGGAGGGTTGCCCTGCAGGAGGAGTACAAGTTTACTGTTTTTGCCCCGCCTCTTGATTTTGATAGTTTCTCTTAATTTCATGAAACGTGAAGCGTAATAGGCCCCTGTAATTTTGGTACCCTTTGCCAGGAAATATGTCATCGCTACTCTGTCCTGCTCCAAGAAGGCTGTGAGCATAGCCTTGTTAGCGGAGGGCTGCACCCTTGCCTTTTTTGGAGGTGGTCAGTCCAAGTGCTTCCACTGCATTTACTGCGCTTTGGTTTATGGATCATAGGTCTAGCCCCAAGTTTCATCCTGTGTAATCAGTCCTTTGGAAAACTTTGACTCATCTTGTTTGCACATCTCCAAATTTATCCTCGAGCACTCGACACGTTCTTGCTTCTGAAAAGGTGTGAGCAACCTTGGAATCAATCTGGGAGACACCTTATGCATATGCAAATTGTCATGCATGATCGTTTTCACAGACCCTGTACTAATCTTGACCTTTTGGGCTCTTTTGCGAATAGTAATGCGTCGATCACTAAAATGTCAGCTCAACTTGACGGAAAGATGCCTCATCAATGGCAGAAGAGAAATGATCCGGTCAGAGAGCTGTTTCCACAGACTTACGGTCACGTTTGAATTAACGATGCCACCGTTTTAGAAGGTCATATGATGGGGCATCACCACTATAAGTGTTTTCAGTTCATCAAAAGTCTCCTTTAGTGTGCTTCCTTTCAAATACTAACCCGGATTACTGCGTGACATTCAACTGGCTCCATTACACACCTGACTCAGTTCAAACACCTGTAAATCAGAAACAACATATAGTTTTTATTTGTAACATCATTCATACAGATATAAATCAGTACACATGCACAATTCCATCTAGATCAGACACCTGGAAGTAAGTCAGGGACATTACGTATTTAACGCACATCGTGTATATATATATATATATATATATATAGTGTAAAGAAGCTTTGAGTTATTTTAAACAAAAAGACAAAAACAAGAAGGAAAATGCAGTTTAAATTCCCAGAGAAACTAACTAAATCCAAAAATAGTGTAGACTTAACATTTGTTGGAAAATTAATAAATAAATAATATATAATAGTAAGTAAATAAAATAAAAAGGGAGATTAAGTATCTAACAGTGAAACAAAAGCAGGAGACCTTAACGTAAGCATCTAATATTAACACGGGGATCTTCAGCTGTTTACCATGTAACTGTTTCGGAGATTAAAAAACAGGACAGTTATATGCATGGCTCTTCAATGGTACAGATAAAACTACCATTTTCCCAATAATCAAGTCTCGAAATAATTCAGTTTAAAATGTGACTATATATATATATATATATATATATATATATATATATATATATATATATATATATATATAACATGTTATATATATATATATATAATGTTATATATATATATATATATAAAATGTTATATATATATATATATATATATATATATATATATTAGTTAAAGCGTTTGTTAGAGTATTGAACATAATGCGATAGAAATTCCTTGTAGGCGATACATATTGCTTCCTGTTTTTTGTATTTTGTTAAATATTAGTAAATGAGGAACCATTTTGTGTTTAAACCAAATTAGTTTTACGAATGTAATCTGAGGAAAAACACTCTTGAAATGTATAAATAATCGCTAACAAAATGGAGTCTTCTAACCATTACTTCTGTTACTATGAAGACTGCACTTTATTCCTCAAGCGAGTATTTACCCGTTTTTTCTTATGATTACATGCGTAAAATTATGATTTCGACTCGAAATCACCCCCTGTTTACTAATATTTAACTAGCGGGGCCCGTGAAAATTACACGAAAGTATGTTTTCAATACTAATTATCTTGTTCCTAACCAACACATGTTTTAATAAAATATGATAAGATTTGACTTGTATATATATTTAAAAAAATCAACAATACATGAAACACTTTATATACTTGTTTATATACAATATTTCTAGTACGGGTAATATTTCGACGACTCCACCTTATTTTGTTAATGCTTCAGATTAAATTAATCTTGGTCTCAATTCGGAAGGTAGTTGCTTTTGATGTAAGCGTTTACAAAATAACACACACGCTATCGTATTAATATGTGTCTCCCCGGTCGTTACCTCCCTAACCTCCATCCGGTGTGGAAAAAAATCTTAGAGATTAGTTGGGATCGAACTATATACCAGTCGGGCTGACGTAAAATAAAGACGTCAAACCCCTACATCGCTAACCATTGCGCCAAAGGGAAATACTTTGAAGTATTACGAGAATAAGGTGAATTGAATGCTTTTCCAAATCTAGGTGCGGCAAGCATACACAGAGCTTTTGATGTAAGCGTGACACACGAACACACACTCTATCGTATTAATATATAGAAGATATTTAACACAACGCAACAACAGGAATCATTGACGTATTATAACGTGTGCTAGCCTGTACTGCATTATTGTAAGCTGTGGGAATAAATCCCTATGTAAGAAAAGATCCACTTCACAGTCAATACCCTGAAAGGGGCCGAGGCAGCAGTTGGGGGTGGGTTGCAAAAGGAATTGTTCCCTTAGCGACCCAACCAATAGGTCCGGTAACAATATGTAATGGGGCAGAGAACGGATTTCTCTGCAGGATTAACGATCCAGTGTCTGGTCTATAGTGAGTCGAATTCTGTACTAATTCTGTTCTCCTCCAAGCTCTGGAACACAATAACACTTAGGGCTCTCATCAACTGAACCACACCGGTGAGAGGTAGAACCTCTATTTATAGGCTTGTAACAACCTGCCACCTCCATCTTAACACATATAAATATCACCTCATTATCTCTGCTCTTGTTGGAATTTTCCCCACCCCACTTGAAGGCCGGCAACAGCAACGGTATGTATTACTTTCTTTTTTTTTCTTACAAAGCATTATAAATAGTCTGCCTCGTATGTGATCATCGATCCATCTAAGGCAAATTCCAGCTACGACGGATGATAGAACAATATATCAATTTCTCACATCATAAATCTAATTTTCATTATTACACATTACAAGGAAATAAGTAAAATAAATTAATATTTCCTGACAGTGCCGATGGTGTATCCTTGAGGAAAATAATAAATAAATGGCATTATTATTACACAAAAAATTAGAACTAAAAACTTAACTTTTATGTTAATGAACAAGTGTAAACACAGGTTCATACATTGAAATGGATGCTTCTTATAATTAAGTAACAGTAGACGTATTATGAGAATCATCTGATGGGCAAAAATATTGATATATATGCACAATTCCTTATAATAGTAATAATTCATATATGAAGTAAGTTCTGGAAAATAAAATAAAATCATAGACTGAATATTTTGATAAAAGTAAAATAAGTTAATTCGCATGAATCAGCATAATACTATTTTGTACTGCTAGGTTCTATTGCTGGTATTGGTGTCGACAAATCGTCTTATAAGTAGGTTCGTACATGTAGGGCGATGTGAAGGATCCTACATGGAAATGGTTCGATGAAATTAACTGGATTCCGAATTAGTCAGTATTACCACACTCCATATTAGGGTAAAAATACTAAAAAAAAACAGACCAGGTCTCTGATGCTTCCATTAGATATGGAACTGACTACATTACGACCGATAATTACAAGGATCGGCGAACTGTTTGTCTCACCGTGAACAATATTTATCCGCATAAATTTTATGGCTGGAAACAAATGGCAGACACAATAACACTTGTGTAAGTTTTGTTTTTGTTGTGACACTGTAAAGGTGTGTGAAGGAATACACTAACTGGGAGTGTATATAAAATAGTATATTAAAAAAAGTATAATACAACAGAAAACAAAAGTGGCTGTACGTCAGTCTTGAATGCCAGTATAGACTGGTGTTGTCTAAGGTATTAATTACTTGTCACCGCAGGAATATGTGGCACAAAGTCGGACGTGGGGAAGTAAGGCCACCGCCCCTAATGAGAGAGAACTCTGGCCTATAAGATATGCCTAGTCAGCCACGTCAACATTCCCCGGTCAGGCGCCTCAGGCAGTAAGCAATAAACTTATTCCACTCCAAATAGGGGAGGTACGGTCTGGAAAGGTGTGTTTCCTTGTATATACTCATGACATATACATCAGCCCAACAGATAAAAGACCCCCGAAATAGCCCAGTTCCTGTTGGACTGATTGACGCGAACGTATCTTCGACTGGTATTCACCAGTCGGAAGTCTTTCAGCAAATGACGTTACAGAAAGACCGTACGGGCTGGTGTAGACGAATATAATTTATTCTCTTCCACAGCAAGAATATGTGCCACAAAGCCGGAAGGTAGGGAAGTGTACAGCCAGCGCCCATAAAAAAGAAGAACTCTGGCCTATCAAAAAAGCTTGCGTAGCCCCGAATGTAATGCACGGAAAGAGCGCCCCAGACAATAAGCAATAAACTTACTCCACCTAAAAAGGGGCACCAAAGCTTGGGAGTGTTGACTTCAATTAACTACACAGGACGTATACCATAAGCCCGACACATAAAAGCTACTGGAATGACGCAGTTCCTGCAAGACTTATTGTAGAGAACGAATCTTCGACTGGTATTCACCAGTCCGAAGTCTCTCAGCAACTGACGTTACAGAAAGATAGACGGGCTATTTTTCGACCAGATATTTAATTTCTTTCCCAGCGCAGGAATATGTGGCACACGTATCAAGCCAGTGCCCCTTAATAAAGATCAGTGTAGCCTATCAAAATTGCATTGTAAGCCCTGTCAGCATTCCCGGTCAAGGCAATAAAGTTACTTCACTCCAAAGTCAAAGCCTAGGATAATGGATCTCCTTAGACTACCCAGAATTGATACCTTAGCCTGACAGATAAAATGCCACCGAAATGGACCAGCCTCTGGCGGACTTATGCTTGAGAATAATTCCTCGACTGGTATTCACCAGTCCGAAATATCAGAAAAACTGACGTTACAGAAATACAATACGGGCTGGTGAAGACCCAGGTATTTAATTCCTTTGTACAGCAAGAATATGTGGCACAGGTGGGGGATAGTAAAGCCAGCGCCCATAAAGAAGGAGCACTCTAGCTTATCAAAAATTGGATGGGCAGTCCCGTCGGCATTCCCCGGCCAAAGCACCTAAGGCAGTAAGCTATCCACGACTAAAGAGGGGAGGCAATACCTTTCGTTCCCACCGTAGGAATATGTTGTACAAATCACAAAGGTGGGGAAATACAAGTCAGCGCCCCTAAAGAAGGAGCACGCTTGCCTATAAAAAAAACAGCCTAAGCAGACCGTCAGTATTCTCCGGTCAGGGCGCCCTAGGCAATAAGCTATGAACTTACTCCATCTTAAAGAGAGGAAACTAAACCTGTGAGGGTCGACTTTATAGGAATACCCAGGACTAATACATCAACTGGACAGATAACAGACAATTGAAATGGCCCAGTTCCTGCCGGACTGATTCTGCGGAACGAATCCTCGACTGGTATTTACCAGTCCGAAGTTTCTCAGAAACTCACGTTACAGAAAGACAAACGAGCTGATGTCAGACCAGGTGTTTAATTCCTACATACCGAAGAAATATGTGGGACAAAGTCGGAAAGTGGAGGTGGTAAAGCTAGCGCCCCTAACAGAGAGGCACTCTTGCCTATACAAAATTGACTGGGTTGTCCCGTCGGAATTATCCGGTCACCGCGCCTCAGGCAGAAAGCTATAACATTACTGCACCCCTAAAATGAGAAGGCAAGGCATCGGAAGGTGGACTTCCGAGGACTACCCAGAACCAATATCTTAGCCGACAGTTAAAAGGCCACAGAAATTGTCCATTTCCTGCCGGACTGATTGTCAAACTCGAATCCTCGATTGGTATATCCTCATCCCACCGTGTTTTTGCAACCGAAGGTACTGAAATTCTTCACGGGTTGGGGGACTCAGTATTTAATTGCTTCCCACCGTAGCAATATGTGGCACAAGGCCGAAAGACGGGGGAAGATCAAGCCAGCGCAACTAAAGTAGGAACACTCTAGAACTAACAAAAATAACCCGGACAGCCCCGTCGACAGTCTCTGGTTAGGACGCACCAGACAATAAGCAATCAACTTACTCCACCCCAAAGAGGACAGGTTAGGTCTGGAAGGGTGCGGCCCTATAAATTAGCCCGACAGATAATGGGATTCCGAAATGACTCAGTTCTAGCCGGACTTGTTCTCGAGAACGAATATTCGACTTGTATTTCCTCATCCCGCCGCTTCTCAGCAACCAAAGTTACCGAAATACGTTACTGGTTGGGGTGGACCCAGTATTTAATTGTCTTCCCATAGCAGTGAGATGTGGCACAATGCCGAAAGGTGGAGAAAGTCAACTTAGCGTCCCTAAAAAATGGAGCATTCTGGCCAATAAAAATAACCTAGGCAGACCTGTCTATATTCCCTGGTCAGGGCGCCACGGGCAGTAAGCAATGAACTAACTAGACCCCAAAGCAGAGAAACAAGGCTAGGCAGAGTGGACCCTTTAGAACTACCCAGAACTAATATATAGCCCGACAGATATAAAGCCACCGAAATGGTCCAGTCTCTGCCAGACTGATTGTAGAGAACGAATCTTCGACTGGTATTCACCAGTCCGAAGTCTCTCAGCAAGTGACGTTACAGAAAGACCGTACGGGCTGGTGTAGACCAAGGTATTTAATTCCTTTGTACAGCAAGAATATGTGGAACATGTGGGGGATAGTAAAGCCAGCGCCCATAAAGAAGAAGCACTCTAACTTATCAAAAATTGGATGGGCAGTCCCGTCGGCATTCCCCGGCCAAAGCACCTAAGGCAGTAAGCTATCCACGACTAAAGAGGGGAGGCAATACCTGAGAGGGTGGACTTATGAATACAACCTAGCTACAATCAATGAGTCCGACAGCTAAAAGTCCACAGAAATTGTCCAGTTCCTACCGGACTAATTCTCAAAAACGACTCCTCGACTGGTATTTGCCCATCCTAAAGTCTTTAATCAATCAAAGTTATTGAAAGACTGAACAGGTTGGAGGGGCACAGTATTTACTTGCTTCCCACCTGAGCAATGTGTGGGAAAAAGCCGGATGGTGGTGGAAGATTAAGCAAGCGCCCCTAAATCAGAAGAATTCTGGCCTAACGATAATTGCCTGGGCAGCCCCGTCGGTATTCCCAGGTCAGAGCGCTCCAGGCAGTAAGCAATACACTTACTCCACCCATAAGCATAGTTGGGTGCACCTCCTATGACTACGCAGGACATATATGTCAGCACGACAGATAAAAAGCCACCGAAATGGCCCAGTCTCTGCCGGACTGATTGTCGAAAACCGATCCACGACATGTAATCCCCCATGCCCCCGCTTCTCAGACACCGAAGTTACCACAAAACTGAACGAGTGGGGGATAGCATTTAATTGCTTCCCACTGCAGCAATATGTGGCACAAGGCCGGAGGGTGAGGGAAGATCAAGTCAACGCCCCTAAAGGCGTATCAAAAATAGACTCGGCACCCCTGTCGGCATTCTCCGGTTAGCAGGCCTCTAAGAGTAAGCAATGAACTTACTCTACCTGAAAGAGCGGAAGGAAGGCATCGGAGGGTGCATCTCCTAAGACTCCCCATGATCAAATAGCTCGGCTGGACAGATAAACGCCCACTGAAATGTTTCAGTTCTTGCCTGACTGATTGTTGAGAACAAATCCTCGACTGCTATTTCCCCATCAGGTATCTTTCAACAACCGAAGTTACTAGAAGACTAAACGGGTTGGAGGATACCCAGGTATTTAATTACCTCCTACCGCAGCAATATGTGGCACAAGGTGGGGGAGATCAAGCCAGCGACCCAATAGAGAATCCCTCTGATCTACAAAGATAGTTTGGGCAGCTCCGTCGGCATACCTAAATCATGGCGCCTCAGTCAGTAAGCCATTAACTTACTGCACTCCAAAGAGGATAGGCATATGCTGGGAGAGTGCACCTCCTAGAACTACCTGACAGATGAAAGGCCACCGATATGGTTCAGTACCTGCTGGACTGATTGCCGAGAATGAACATTATCCTCTTTTTTCTCTTCGTAATACATTAACATCAAGAAATCTTCTCACATCAACTACGAACAAAAGTCTTACCGGTGGGATTTCCATAGACAGAGCTTATTTGGAACACATTACTGGCGGAATGCTCTCATGCTAATCACAACGTGGTCGTCTTCTAATTCAATGTCAACAAATTCGTGTCATGAACCGTTCAAAAAGTAACTAAACGCAATGCATACTATTGTGTTACTCATCTGTTGTAGCATTCATTCCCGAGTCATTGACCCTTATCCTCAGATGATTTGCCTAATATATATATATATATATATATATATGTATATATATATATATATATATATATATATATATATATATATATATATATATATATATATATATATATACAGTGTGGGCAAAAATAAGGGTCCTATTTTTAAAAATTCATAACTTTTTTATTTATTGATTTTTTTAAAAAATTTTTTAGAATAAGTAAAGGACCCCTTCCGAAGCAAGCATGAGCCGTATTAGCCCTAAGGAACATACCCTCATTTAGAAAACATTATTTTTGCTTAAAAAACTCAAAACAGTGTAAAAAACAATACTTTAGTTTTTGTAAGTTTTAAGAAGTGTTTTTCGGCTTAAATTTGTTTTGTTTATTTCAAAAAATCTCGGAAGGGTCAGTCTACACACATATAAAGTTTGGTGAGTTTAACTTTTATTTTCTGGAAGTTATTCAAATTCAAGTTATTCAAATTTAAAGATAGGCCACTTATTTTGGCCCACCCTGTATATATATATATATATATATATATATATATATATATATATATATATATATATATATATATATATATATATATATACTAGAAGTTCATCATCATAATCATGCTCAACATTCCCCCTCTTAAACATCATAATCACCATCATAATCATCACGGTTATCACAACTATTATCAGTAACAAAAAACAAGTTTAGTTTAAAAGCGCCTTATCCTCTCTCATCACAATAAGACTGTAATAATGGTTTGTACCTTTTTTCGCTAATTCTTCCGAATAAGCGTAAACTATACACTGGTAATAAAAACCTTCAAATTTATATTTTTAAACTTAAAAACATTTTTAGATTTACTTTATATTTAAAACACCCTGCACATTGAAAACATGGCGCTGGTTATGTTGAGCAGCATATCAATATTATCACTGTTTTACGTATTTCTACACTATTGTTTGGTTATCTTTCTTGCTGCGATATCTTTAACTGACTACAATGCATTGCTGGCCTATTTATCTATCGTTTTCCTCAACAAACATATATATGGCCGCCTAGTAAACAAGCTGAATAGATCACCCACGGTCTAGTCTTTTCAATTTATGCAAGGAATTGATAGAAAAACTCCTATCGATATTAACTATTTAATATTGAGCAAACTCAAGGCCAAATATATTTACGAAAACATTCCCCTCGGAGAGATTCAGTGCCTGTTTTTTTTGTAAATAAATAAATAAAGAAATTATGTAGCGCTCTTCTTTATACCGACTTTCTCTCTGCACATAAAACTTTAACATCTTCCTTTTACCCTCTTACTTTATTTTAACATAACACTAAAATATATCAACCTTACACGCATGATCATTAAATAATAATGACATGTGATTTTTCGTGCGTGTTTTCAAGTTTTCGTTTCGTCCATGTCACAATGAAATCCAAACGGTGTGAGAAGTAATGGAAGTATACGAATAGGGCTAAGAGTGTTCTAAACACGAAGCCTCATAATATGAAGTGCAGCGGATTATATTTTTCTGTTCTTTTTCAATCACATGCAGAATACATTTTACTTAACAATATCAAGGAAAAAGTGGTCATTTAAATCTTTCATTATTTAAATGTAACTATTTTCGCGATATGTTACCAATTTTTTCAATGCTCGATAGATTCGTTCAACATAAATAAATGTAAATGAAACCAGTACTCTAATCTCTATCTTTATAAATGTCGGTGTGTTCATATATTTTTATGTAGATGACTCATTCCTAAACTAATTACCCGACCATTATGAATTTTGGAACACCTCTGCTAGGCGTAAATTACTCAAATGTTGGCTATATTTAATTTGCTTTAGTGTTATGCAAAGAAAGCAAATGATAATTGAAGCTCTTTCTGTGAATACATATTTCTCTCTTTTTTGTTAAATTTTAACACTAGGAATAAGACATAAATTCATAAATATAAGAATAAGAGATTCATATTGTCTTAATTGTATTTAAATAGTAACTTAATACTTTATTCTTTTTCAAACCGTTAGTGTCTAGCATTTACAAGTCCTCACACATCTAAGTATTGGGCAAGTGTATGTAACTGCACGATCGCAGAGAGTAATTTTGTCTCTATTGTGAAAATAATGACTAAACGAAATATTGTGAAAAAAAGAAAGTACCAAGTTACACAGTAGATATGAATCTGGTGTTTTATTCATAACGAAATTTATATAAACAATCATCGCCTAATGAGGCGAAGTAAAATTCACACTGGGGTCAGCGGAAGAGACTAAACATGGGTCTATAAAGTACTTGAAAATCCCCTTTTGATAAATGTATCCTGTTAATCACTGTCTTATTTGGCGGGAAATACGGGAAGCTGCTACGATTTTTCTATAATTGTAAACTTCTCGAACATGATGGTAGATGTGTTGTGCTTATACATATCATCAATTACACACATTCTTCCTTTTATAGTTTGGTGTCTCCATATTTTATATAGCTTGGATTTCTGGATGATTTTTCCATCCTCCTCTTCAACAAATAAATTCACTGCATATCGTTAAACAAACTGAACAGATCCCCTACGGCCAAGTCTTTTCTGTTGGCGGATGGAATTAATGGAAAATAAAGCCACACTTGCTGTTTAATCTTGAACAAACTCAAGGGCAAATATATTTAAGAAAAGTTTCCTATCAATACCATTCCTTTAAGATAGAGAAACAAAGTTCGTCAAAACGTATACTTATTTCTATTTGCTTAGAAACTAAGCGTTCAACGACCTTGTTTCTGAGGTGATAGCCATGTTACTTTCTATAAACTGTCAGTTACAGAAATTAATACGACAACAATTTATTCATGAAAATGAGGTCATACAATTACGGATAGGCAATATGCCATCACATTTGTATAAGCATGTTGATTTACTAATATTTAAGAGTAAAACCTGCTCTACTATTTCACGAATAACTATACAGAGAATAGACGAATTCATATTTTTTCTAAAGTAAGTGAACAAAGCGGTCGTAGAGTCACGATCATTTTCCAACTCATGCCAACTGTACATCCAGACTTGTGACCCATCTAGTACTGTCTATGGCTAACAATGCTTAACTCCATTGATCTTACGAGTAAAAGTATTTTAACGAAAATATGCATGTTATAATTCGTTCATTCTCATTTCTGGAACATATTATCACAATATTACTAATCCCGCGCTACAACATGGCTGTCTTTAAACCCGATGTCAAAAATGCGTCTGATTAACCGTCTGTAAATGAATTTTCTTAATATTCTATTCATCATTGAATAATTATCTAATGATATTCTTTTAACAGTCATTTTAGCCACATCATTAACTCATGTTGATTTAGTTCTGCAAAACGGATGAGCATTAGTAAATGATAAAAAAACGTTGTCATACTAACAATAAAGAATTAATTATGTAGATAAAACAAAAAAAAAGCTTATGAGATTTTCCGATGTTTGAAACTACTATGGACAACAACATTTTAAAAAGTTAAAAAGTGTGTGTAACATGGATTTTAAAAAGAAAACTACTTTCTCTCTCTATCTCCCCCTCTATCTCTCTCTCTCTCTGACACACTCTCGCTCTCTCTCTTTCTCTCTGTCTCTCTCTAATTTCTATCCCTCCCATCGTGTTTCCCCGTCACTCTCTTCCCCGTCTATCTCTCTCTTCCCCTCTCTCTCTCTCTCTTCCCCTCTCTCTCTCTTACTTCCCCTATCTCGATCCGCCTACCTCTCGCTTTCTCTGGCAACTAGAAACTATTGTTGACCAATTACTACATAATAACATTCAAACTCGCTCGAAATTTCAGCTTCCCTGACTAAATCGTCCTGTCTACTTAGCAGATAATGAATGTTATTATGGAATTCCTATAATATGTCAGCTTTTTGGTGTGTTTTGTGTAGTTTCTCGCGTTTTCCTTGACACAGACAAACACATAGATAAACAACTGTTCTTAATAACACTAATAGATGTATGTAACATAGGAATTTGCGCGAATTAGGTTCTCATCTAATTATCAACGCTATATATGTTCCCCTCTTAATGTTTGTTATTTATGTCCTTTAGTAATTGCTGCAACTGGCAATTTTATAGATTTTTCGCTTGCTTTGTCTGTGTTCGCTTCGAAAAACATCTTTATAGCTGGTCAGTAAACAAGCTGAACAGATCACCTACGGTCAAGTATTTTCCATTTGTGCACGGAATAAATTGAGAAGCACCTGATTGTCGATATTACATATTTGGTTTGAAACAAGCTGAAGGCAACATGTATTTGCGAAATATTTCTTCCGAGCTGATCCAAGGACAACAACATTGTTTTCTTTTTCGGATAGAGAAAGCATGTTACTACAGATATAATACTGCCTATATTACTTCTCGGAAAATAAGTTTTTAAATCCTGGCTATAATCTTAATTGCTGGCACTAGCTTTAAATTGGCAGCACCATATTGCAACACTATAAGTATTTATTTTGGAACGGTTGTCTTTCTACTGTTAGCATGTGTATGCGTTTATCACTCATTACTGAATACTAAACAAGTAAAATAATGATAATCCAGCAGTGACAATATTGGTACAAGAATACAAGATAAGTCTTAGAGAATTGCAGAATATAGTGGCATGCATATTGTGTAAGGTTCCACAACTACACAAAATCACCAAACATTTGACACCATAGATATTGATATATTAAACTATGTGAGATAAATTTGTTGTGAGAAAGACAGTTTATATCTAAGCGAATATGTGTCATTCTAATCTGCATATAATTCAATCCTCTACGAGAACCGATTAGCCTGATTAAATACGGTATTTTTTTCTTACTGTATAGAAATTAGCAGGTCTGTGGAGACAGCTAATACATTTGAATGTTGAAGTCAGTGTTAACTGAACGTCTTGTGGTCGAACATCGAAGTCTCTGCGTTAGTTAAATAAACACATATCGTCGAGTCTTCAAAGAATGAAACACGCGTTTATTGATATTAATCTTACTTTCTTCTCCCTCCCCCCCCTCTCTCTCTCTTTATATATATATACATACATATATATATATAAGGAGGTATCAAGACAGCAAGTGCGTCGCAAAAAAGGGATGGATATCTTTTAAGATTATTGAAATACTGTCTATAAAGTTTAATTTAGTTTATTTGCTTTGCGAAGTATAACACATTTTGGAGTAATTAACTACTGCACTTAATAGTTTCAGTAAACTGAGATATGTTTTAATAGGTTAATGTCTTCCAGTGGTTATTATTTGTGTAAAAGTCTTTTTAATTTGTTTTTCATGAGCGGTGTGTATATTGATTTAGTTTTAGTGTGTATCATTTAGAGATGAGTATGCCTTTATATATGTGTATGCACAGGTTTTACGTCTAAACAAATAAACCGATTCTCATGAAGTTTTAAAAACGGTTGGTAATACAAAATAAGTATCATATTGACTACGTAAAGTTTGATTGAGTTTAATACAAAAGGGTTAAACAGTGAGTTGACGCCCCTCTTGAAAATTGAGAAACCTCCATTTGTTTTGATATTTTAAGAATTTTAACAATGGATAGCAGACATTCATTGCTCAAGTTCATGCTAATTTGAAGTAGTGTAAAAGGGTTGTAAAAAAGGTACGGATACAACCTCCCATTTTAAACGTTCAGCCTTGCATTTAATTTAATAACTAGACATTATATACTAATTCATGAGTTTGCCTGCATATCAATTTGTTCATAAGATACTTTAAGTTTACGCCTTCAAGCTTACATATTTTTAAAAACATATACAATATTTATTCCAATAGATTAACCAAGGCAAATTAGAACTGAGTGCAATGTCTATTAAGAGATTTTTACACTATCCTTAAATATCTGTAATTCGTGTCTCAACTCGTATAAAGCTTCATCCCATACCCAAGTTATATCTTTAATATGTTAAGCATGGGATTTAACGTAATGAAAGATATATAAACAAAGGTTCGTATGTGTATATGTTTATATATTTTTATACACCGGATTCACTTTTAAACTAGTAAAGTTATCATTGTCATTTTTGAAACACAGATGCTAAGCGTAAGGGTCATAATATGGGCTATACTTAGTTTTATTTAGTTACATAGAACTTGAAGGTAGACTGGTGTTTGTAACATTTTGGAAACAATCGAATGCCTCATATTTGAAAAAATGAAAAAAAAACATGTGTTAAACAGCAATGAAAAAAGAAATTTCCCAAATCTCAGGTTATTCAGACTAGCTATTTAGGAGTTTTCAAGGAAATAATATAAGCACAACCTGCCATTGATTAGACATCAAATTTCAAGATACCCTGCATTTTAATTTTATCTTAAAACTTAAATTGTACGGGTTTGCTATACTTAACATGATGTAATGGATTTTGATCAACATTCGAATACAGATTATATTATATTTGGTAGCATTATATCATGATGTTATGTTTTGTAAGGAGACATACATGCACATTTGTTCTTTTCGGCAAATTTGTTTTACACGTCTTCGGCTTGCTGTCCGTTAAGTATTTATATACAGTTAGGGATATGTATACCTTTATATATATGTATACACAGATTATATCGTTAAACCTATAACCCAATTCTTATGATTCTTTTAAAACGGTTGCTATAACAAAGGGCTTGTGATATTGACTACGTTAAGTTTGATTGAGTTTAATCAAAAGGAGGGAAAAGTCAGTTGACGCCCCTTTTCAGAATAATTGGTATTTTCTTTATAAAGAAAACACCAATTATTCTGATAATTTAACAATTTTAACAACAGGTAGTAAACATACATTGCTAAAATTTAAGTATTTTTGAGTAGTGTAAGGGTTTCTTATGAAATGTATGGGTACACCTAACTATTTTAAACGTTCATACTTGCATTTAATTTAATAAATAATAATTAGGTACTCGTTTATAAGATTTACTGAGTATCACTTTATTTATAAGATACATTATGCTTACGCTTTAAATCGTAAACGTTTGCTTGAATCAAGATATTGTAATATATTTTGCTCAAAAGTTGAGTAAGGATTGTGGACAGAATATTTATTATCATTATCTCGTGATTTTTCACTTCATAAAGGGTATAACATTGGTAAAAACTGATGTTTCGAGAATTAATATAATCCTACCTAGAACGTGTATGCATCTAGTATACATGCATATATAAGTATATTCTATAAATCCCAGTCTAGACAAATGTATTGTGTCTCGTATAGAGTGCCGACTTTTCCTACATCTGGTAAGCTTCTTATTTCGTATCTTGGGTTTTCTTGTTAGATTTTAAGCCTATTTTATATTTAGTCATAATTTAACTCGAAGTGAAAGACAGCATTTCGGAGACCAAAAAAATACCTGGATTTATATTGAGAATATAGTTTTGTAATACAGGAAGTAAAATAATTACAAAAACTACATTTAGGTTGTTCGCGATTGACGTAATGGATGCGATCGCAGACCTTGGAATCGACAAGGCGACTAGTATATCCTACCTGTTAGGTGGATGACGTCTTAATACAATTAAGAAAGGTATGCCATTTACAATCTACCCTTAATTATAATTTGAAATCTTTGTACTATTAATAGTATACAACGACAACTTTACCATCTGGTTGTATTTTTGCCATTTACTAACTTAAACTATATTTATATGATTCAAAGAAGACATCGCAATCTTAAAGAAGAAGACTAATATTGAGGTTATATAATCCTAATGTATGCATCGGCTTATTTCTCAATATTTTACCAAAAATAACTTACATTTCACAGCTTGTTTAAACAAAATATGTCACCAGAATTTAAAAAAAGACAAGATATAGAATATTGTGTTGCATGACACCTTTATCCGTGAGATGAAAAAATATCAAGTCATTATTGAGCTCTATGTCGACAAAATTTAAGAGCTTTAATTAACGCTCTTAATCAATCACTAGCTAAAGATGAATACATATATTAATTTATCAAATTAATAAGAATAATTACAACCTATAAATAATATGTTATATTGTTGACTTTCGTATGGTAACCTGTTATGTGCAGTCAAGAGCTCATACATCTTTCGACAATAGTATATATAATCATATAAATATATATTTTTCATATGTATATTTTTATAAATTTATGTATATTTATGTGCTTGTAAATTTATATGCAAAATTTAAACTCCTAACAAACAGATCAATAGCGGTCTAAATTTGGGCGATATTCTTATTAATTCGATTTCTATGCAAATGTGGGTAAAAGTGTGTGGAAGCTCTTTCTGAAAATCTATATACTTCGAATATTCGTTAAATTCTAACCTTAAGTATTAAACATCAGTGAATAAATATGAGTCAGATATTTTAAAGAGTGATTAGAGGAATATTATAGGTACCATCTCTTATTTAAAATTAACAAAATATCATGTTTTTTAAGATTTCTCGAGCTAAAGCCGTTAATGTAAGATATTTTCTATAATCTAAATGATGCAATGGATTGTGATCAACATTAACATGTTAACTCTAGATATAATGTTTCTATATCATTATACATTGAATTTTATCTTCGTAAGAAGACATGTAAATTGGTGCAAAACTGTTTTTTTTTCGTGGGATTAAATTGCCTGAACTAGGACAGGTATTTTCCAAGTATATACATGGATTTGTATTTTAATATTTTAATATATTTTTAAGTATATGATTCTCTCAGAAAACTATCATGAACACCTTTATGAATGTGTAAATACTGGCGTAAGAGTCGTAATTTCATTTAGATTAATTTAGTATGATGCAACGAGAGTATAACGGGAGTGGCAACCCTTCGTCCAAATGAAAATATTTTCGATTTTTGTTAAATTTTAACAATAGAAATTACATAGCGATTAGTTAACACCCCCCACCCAACTTTTAGCTTCTCTAGAGTATATCTAAGGGGTGTTGGGGAGGTAATATAGGTGCAACCTGATATTGGACAATTCTAAATTTGATAAATAGTCATTCGCTAGATTTTATGAATTTTTATTGATGACTCATTGAGCATAGACCTTTTATTCAAGACATATTTAGAATGAACAATTATGTAATGGATTTTGATCAACACTAGAATCTTTATGTAGACATTTTAGTATCATTTCATCTTGCTTTCAAGTATAGCTTTTTTATTTATACAAACATGTGTGGCTACATGTGTGTATACATGTTTCAGATACTATATATTTCAGCGTCTCAGGTCTTCGACAAAGAATATTTTGAAATAATTAAGTGAGTGTAAAGTTAATGGAATGTTTCAAAATATGAATTCCTATATATAAGAGTCACAAAAGGTGTCCAGATTAACCTTTAATGACACTAAAAGAAAATGTAAACTTTAAAAGAAGCATAGTGTGATACAAAAAGTCGTCAAGGTGAATTCCTCGAGGGTCCCTGAGCCGAACTTCACAAAACGATATAGCTGGAAGATCGCTCGAGTAAAGCTCTCAGTTTATACCCACGTTCCCGTGCTCAACCAATAATAGATCCGTAAAAGTTTGTCCGAGCCTGTCAACGACATGCGTTTAGATAATGGGGCAGCAGAAGGTGTAACTTTTGGCGACAGGAACCTGTATATCTATTTTTCTATTTTATTAAGAGAAAAGCAATTCTGTACAAGGCGACAACTGGAGTAGATGTTCTTTATGTTTACTATGCTGATAATGAAACGACACACGGAACAGAGAACAAATTGAATTTTAAGACAAGCTATTCCATTTTCAGCTTCAGAATTCAACGATTACTGGTGCAAACTGTATCCCTAACACGGTTAACAGACGGTTATCTCTTTGTTAGGGACGGTGATGTCAAATAAGGAGTCATGCTGATAGGAATTACAGCGTGCGCTCAAGATTATCGGCAAAGGACTGGTTCAAACGAATGCGATTTCACAATAGGGTTAAGACCGTGCTTTAATAGATTCGCAGTAATACTCTTCACGAGGGTGCCTGTCGGGCCATGATAGTACAACAAATAAAAATAAAAACAATGAGACCTGAATTGATCATGAAACTCATCTGATTTTCCATTGAGCACACGACTCTTGGTATGTCGTAAAACAGGCAAATTACAAAAATGGGCAGTTCATTTACGATATGTATTATTTTTCGGCATCAAATACCAAGTTGTTGAGATGACGTACGTTGAGCAACGAAAAAAGAAACATTGACTTATTGCCACTGAGTATTTCGTTTTGGACTTAAATAACCCAAACTACTTGTAAAAGAAAACCAAAAGCAGAAGAGTAGAATGCGTCCTTTGGGTTTATTGTCGGTGTCTCGTAACTTATCGTTAACTAGTTTTGACCGTGAGGTATTATTTTTTAGCCATTACAGCAAGTGGCTTCATGCCTTGTCTGGAGCGACTTCCATGATTTTTTAAAATGACACAGCAACGAGGTTATCGTGCAAAAAAAATCATCAAAATTATCACAGAGCTGGAATCAATAAACCAAGAAGAAGATAGAGAAGAAGAGCATTAAATATAACCGGTTTTCTTATTACACCCACACACATATAAGAGAACTATACAGCAAAAATAAATTCGTTGAACAAAACAGTTTTGCACGACTTTTATGTCCCTATGCGAAGATTAAGAGTAATATATAATGAAACTTAAACTTATATCCCGAATCCTTATTCCAATTTTCCTCAAAATTCTTTACCCTATTTTAATTTTCGAATTTGTGTAACATTTAAGACTACAACTATAGGGCTGTTACAAAGAACTTGAAATTCAGAGAATCTTGCTAAATTGATGGCTAAATATGGAAGCAAATGTAATCTTTCATATTTGAATTTTTAAATAGGATCTTGTACCCATATTATGCTCTTTTAATCCCTTTAAAATACCCAAAAGAAATTGAAATTCTGAGGCATATTTATCAATTGTAAACATTTCGCAACAATCTAAATGAAAATAAATATAGCCGATATTTGGATCTCATTTAGCTTATGAGCTTGTTTTCAAAATCTATGATAGTGCTAATATAAATGACGGCACATATGAAAAACGCACCGGGCGGTGATAGGTACGTATATAGTATGCACACCAGGGCGGGGATAGATACGTATATAGTATGCGCAACAGGGCGGCGATAGATACGTATATAGTATTCGCACCTGGGCTGCGATAGGTACGTATAATGTATGCACAACAGGGCGGCGATAGATACGTATATAGTATGCACATCGGGGCAGCGATAAGTACGTATATAGTATGCGCACCAGGGTAGCGATAGGTACGTATATAGTATGCACACCAGGGCGGCGATAGATACGTATATAGTATGCGCAACAGGGCGGCGGTAGGTACGTATATAGTATGCGCACCAGGGTGGCGATAGGTACGTGTATAGTATGCCCACCGGGCGGCGATAGGTACGTATATAGTATGCGCACCAGGGTGGCGATAGGTACGTATATAGTATGCGCATCGTGGCGCAGATAGGTACACATATAGTGTGCGGACGAGCGCGACGATAGGTCCGTATATAGTATGCGCACCGTGGCGGCGATAAGTAGGTGTATAGTATGCGCACTGGGGTGAGATAACTTCCTATATAGAAGGCGAAGACAGAGGTTGCACTTTTAATAGAAATATGTCATACTTTTGGCCTGGACAACGGACGATGAATGGTTAGGAAAATACAGATCTCGGCAAAGGGATAAAGTAGCGGTGAAATGGGGCGACCAGGGAAGAGAAAGTTAGAAAGACAAGGAGACGGCTATAGAGAGATGGAGTTAAATAGAAGTTTGAATATAAAATGTTACACACGCGGTTTTTTTTTCTATTTTGTGATTTGATGACCCCGAGCAACGCCGGGTAGCCCTGCTAGTAAGAAATACAAACTAGTTTCATCGTATTTTGTCTACCTTCAATGGTTTATCAGTTGTTTCTATGACAGACTGATGTACGTGTTTTTCGCTCGAATCAATAGCGGACTTTTCAAATACGGTGAGACTGATTTTGATTTGTAATTAAATTTCTACTCGATAATCTTTGCTAATTGTTGGTGTATATACCTATTTTTGTCTGATATATAGGTATATGAAAGATTAGTTAGGTAAATGTATTTGGAACTGCGATGTTCACCTCTATAAATGCGTGTTTCATATGTGCCCTTATGTATATAATTTTCTTCATAATAATCGAGTAATTAATTTAAGAGTGATCTTGCACATACAGACATATTAACATATACACATATCTAGCCTGATATAGATAGTGATAATGAATAGTTATGCTACCATCAGACATTTTGCTTTAGTAATAAACACATTTTTTTACAATTTAAGCGGTATAGCCAAACAGATAGACATACAAAAATTCCGGGTTTGGAGGTAAATATGGTATCTGTTATGGTACTAAAGTTTAGAAAAAAGTTGGTATCGGTCTGTGAATGAGTAATCTATTCAATTGTTTCAAATGCGTAGTTCTCTTTATAGGAGCACTGGATGTGTTCCACATAAAAAAAAAACGACCTGTCTTCTGACTGTATCTACATTGGCAGGGAGGCAAATAACAACAGCATCTAAAAATACCATTTCAAAATGTGACAGACACTGCAATATGCAATTTAAACTTAAGCGATACAGGTCAATGAAAATACTATTTTAAACTTTAACGATACAGGGGCAATACAATTCTATAAGCATATAAGCAAGAACGGCCCACGAAAATACAATTTCCAACTTGAGTAAAGCAAGCTCATGAAAATGCTGTTTCAAACTTAAGCGATTCGTGCCCAAGAACATTCAACTTAAAGCTAAAACGAGACTAACTTTATTAAACTCCTATTTAAAACTTACGTATGTGAGACAGGTCCATTTAAATGTCATTTGAAGTATAAACGCGACCGACCAATGAACACGCCCTTTCAAATTTAAGCTAAGCTAAGTCCAAGATAATTGTTGTTCACACTTAAACGTGACATGTCTATCAAAATAATATTTCAAATTTCAACGAGACAGGCTCATGAAAATGCTATTTAAAACATATGCGAGAAAGGCCCATTACAATTTTGTTTCAAACTTAAGCGTGACAAGCTTATGAAAATGATATTTGTAACGGTATTAAAACTTAAGCGTCCCACTTCCATGAAAATGATGACTGAAACTTATTCGAGACGGACACATGAAAATGCTATTTCAATTTTAAGAGAAATTGAGCTATAAAAATGGTATTTAAAATTTAAACGATGCAGGCTGAAGCAAACTATTAGAAACATAAACGAAATAGGCCCATGAAAATGTCCTTTCAAACTTACGCGAGACAAACCAATGAATATACTATTTGGAAGATTAGCTAGCTGAGCCTGGAAAATGCTATTTCAAATTTAAGAGAGATAGGCCAATGGAAATAGCATTACAAACCTAAGCGAGATAGGAGCATGCAAACGCTATATTTAACTTTAATGAGACAAACTCATTAAAATAATAATTCTAAATTTAAGGGAGACAGCTACATGAAAATGCTACTTGAAACTTCAACGAGAAAGGCCCAATGAAACTTCGATTTGAAACTTTAGTAAATTCTTTTCCAAACTAAGGTAGAGAAAAGTGAGGAAAATGCTATTTTAAACTTATGTGAGACAGGCCTATAGAAAATGCTATTTGAAAATGACGTGTTACGGACAAAGTAAACTGTATTTACAATATATGCCTGAAAGTCGGATGGACAGAGCAACTGATATAGATGTGTTGACGTATTTTACCATAAGAATACACATTTTGTAATAAATGAGACAATGGGTTATTGTCTCTAATATTCGTCGCTACTCATTTGGGAATTTCTTTCTCGTGTATTGCTAAACATCGTTCATAATTTTCCCGCTTATTATGAGAGTTTGATCGAAAAGTGATGCCCGCTGGGAACAAGAGAACCATAATTATGCGTACGGTTCTTATTATTCAGTTATGTAGAATTGCTGTCAAATGTAGTGTTTAATTTCACACCGCAAATGTCGGGCCATGTGCAACAGGGGCATGTTTTCGTTATCGTAGTGGGCCATTGTCACTCCAAAATGTTACAAATGTGTAAATGCGCAAAAAAGGCATCAACAGAACGAACCGATTAAATAATAATTCCCTACACTTTCTGAAGCTAATTATATCCCTACAAGCTATCATTTATTGAAATTAGATGTTTAGAGGCACAGCTGGTCGAAATAAGTTACGATGTTTCTCATATCTTTTGAATAGTAGCCTAGTATGAAATAATTATGTATTATTAATGAAACAGATAATTATATCAAAAGAAAAGGGTAATAAACATGATATGCTCCCATCTATATAACAATAAGCTAAGTCGTTTCGTTTACTAATAAATAACTGTGTAAAGGTTGAATACTTGTTTAAAGACATTCTTAAATGATACATCATTTTTGTAATTTTAATTTTCTTTAATAAAACGAAGAATATGTGTGTAAGAAATGTTGTTTCTTTACATGCTTATAGATTATAATTATTTAATATTCTTAATAGATAATTTCCCCTAGTGCCTCCAAATAGAAGAGAAAGAACATAATGCAAATGTGTCTTCAGATTCCTTGAAAGCGTTAACCCTTTTTAAATGTACTAATTGTACAAATCTCGAATTCTATTGCACACAAAAACATTCACTTGATGTATATATATATATATATATATATATATATATATATATATATATATATATATATATACATATATATGTATATATATACATATATATATATACATATATATATATACATATACATATACATATATATATATATATATGTGTGTTCTAATTCAACATTCAAAGTTCTTCAAATGTATGATTGTTTTATGACATGAAGTCAGTTAGTGCTTGAATGAACTTATGAACTTATGAATTATGACGAAAGATAGATTTTCATAGGGGAAAAACGTTTCTAATCAAGGCAAACAATTGTTTCGGCTAAAATCAAGGATAATGCTTTCAAGAATCAAAAATGTATCACCTTAAGAATATAGCATTAAAATAGTTACTTTATATTGCAACATAATTATACAGGAAGTAAACTTATTATTAAAAAATAAATAAGATATGCATTGATAAACTAATATTAAAGATGTATTATGCTATATGAATTAAAATAAAAAAGACACAAGATTGGTTTCAAGAATCCCCCCAATATATATATATATATATATATATATATATATATATATATATATATATGTATGTTGTTTTTTTAAGACATTGGAAGAGTCACCTATTGTTTTCCTTATAGACTCTAGAATAGCTGGATTTTTAATTTCGACTTCCCAAGTGATCAGATTTGCTTATTAAGTCTGGACTGTTGGTAAGTTTTTTTTTGTTTTTTTTTTAACATAGTTCACCCCAAACAAGGCAGGCCGCCACCGTAGACGTAAGGGGCTACTGAGAAAAAAGAAAATGGGAGATCAACATAGATATGGATCTGCGCAGCGAGATGTCTGTTTACATTAGTTTTAAATTTCTGCATGTCTGTACTGTTGCGGAAACAGGGAGCTGGAAGGGAGTTCCAGAGGTCAGCAGTACGAGGAAAGAAGCTATTTGAGTATAAGGCTCTCCGACATCTGGGGACGTCCACAGTGAATGGATGGGATTTAGTTGATTACACGTTTGCATTTGTAATAATTTGCTGAAACCAAATACTATAAGAAATAAGACAAACAAAATAATATCTGAAAATGTGTGAAAATGTTAAAGAAAAATCGAAATGTGTTACTATTGTGGAGTGAATTCAGAAGTTGTATCATTTTTAGAACCTGTAGGAATAGATTTCGTTTTTGATTCGATACCCTAGAGATATCGACATTTGTATTTAAACTACTACAGTGATCAGATGTAATTTTCAAATGAGAACTTTTTCAAAAGAGTGTAAAAAACATTACAGATACCGATATTCATTACCACCACATTTAAAAAATGTTTCTTTAGCCTTTCTTAAATACGTTAATTTTTTTCATGCTTTTGTTTCAGCAAATTATCAATTTGTAACTCGCCAAGAGTTTTCAGAATTCGCAATTCATTTCAAATACGAAATTGACCAAAAGTCTTATCCTACCAGAATCGAAAACAAACAGAAAACGAGACAACATTTACAACTCCTGAAGAGTGTGGAAAACAATAAAAAGTGCGATATTCATCCCCACAATATTAAACAAAGTTGTTTGTTTCAACTATTCATATATTCGTTTTTTTTTGTTTTTTTTACTTTCATGATTCCGTTTCGACAAATTTCCAAATTAAAACTCCACAAGAGTTCAGAATGCAAAATACATTTTGACTCCCAAATTGACCTAACGTCTTATTCTGCCAGAATCAGAGACAAAAAGCCGAGTATACCGCTCTCAAAAACAGCCACATTTACAACTCCTCAAGAGTATACACAAAATTATGAACAGTTCATTTTTTATCCCCGACAATCACACATTTTTTGTTTCAAATATTCTTATGTCCGTTTTGTTTTTGATTATTTAAAAAAATATTTTTCAGCAAATTATCAATTTCAAACTCCCCAAGAGTTTTAAGAATTCTAAATTCATTTACAAACCCAAATTGACCCAAAGTCTTATTTCGCCATAATCGAAATAAACAATGAACAAGAAAACATTTACAACTCCTGAAGAGTGTAGAAAACAATAAGAATTACGATATTTATCGCCACAACATTTAACAAAGTTTTTTATTTCAACCATTCATATATTCGTTTTTATTTTGGCTTCCATGATTCTTTTTCGACAAATTACCAAATTAAAATTCCCCAATTCAGAATTCAAAATAAATGTTGACTCCCAAATTGACCTAAAGTCTTATTCCGCCAGAATAAAAACAAACAAACGAGTATTCCGCTGTCAAAAAAAGCCACATTTACAAGTCCTCAAGAGTATACAAAACATTATGAAAATTTCATTTTTAATCCCCGACAATCACACATTTTACAAGGTTTTTCGTTTAAAATATTCTTATGTCCGTTTTCTATTTGGATTTTAAAAAAATTTCTTTTTTCAACAAATTATCAATTTTAAACTCCCCAAGAGTTTTCAGAATTCTGAATTCGTTTCAAATCATAGATTGACCTAAAGACTTATTTCGCCATAATCGAAAACAAACAATGAACAAGACAAAATTTACAACCCCCTGAAGAGTGTAGAAAACAATCAGAATTGCGATATTTATCGCCACCACATTTAACACGTATATTTATTTCAACCATTCATATATTCGTTTTTTTTTTTACTTTTATGATTCTATATTGAAAAATTATCAGTTGGAAACTCCCCAAGAGTCGATAATTCAAAATAATTGTTGACTCCCAAATAGACTTAAAGTGGTATTCTGCCAGAATCAAAAACAAACAACTGATTATTCCGCTGTCAAAAACAGCCACATTTACAACTCCTCAAGAGTATACACTAATTATAAAAAATGTCATTTTTTATCCCCGACAATCAAACATTTTACAAAGTTTTTTGTTTAAAATATTCTCATGTCTGTTTTGTTTTTGATTATTTTTAAAATTATTTTGCAGCAAATAATCAATTCCAAACTCCCGAAGAGTTTAAAAAATTATAAATTCATTTAAAAACCCAAATTGACCCAAAGTCATATTTCGCCATAATCAGAAAACAAACAAAGAACAAGACAAAGTGAAGAGTGTAGAAAACAATCAGAATTGCGATATTTATCGCCACAACATTAACAAAGTTTTTTGTTTCAACAATCCTTATATTCATTTTTTTACGTGCATGATTCTATTTCGGCAAATTACCAATTTACAACTCTCCAAGAGTTTTCAGAATTCTAAATTCATTTTAACTGCCAAAATGACATAAAGTCTTAATCCTTATGAATCTAAAATAAATGAATAAACAAGACAAAAATGACAACCTCTGGAGAGTGTAGAAAACAATAAAAATCACAATATCATTGCCACCATGTTCTGTTTCAGTAAATCACCAATTTAAAACTTCAAAACTGACCTAAAGTCTTAAACCATTCAGAATCTTAAATCAATGAATAAAGAAGACAAAATTTACAGCTCCTGAAGAGTGTAGAAAACAATCAAAATTCCAATGCCATTTGTTCTTTGTAATTTTATATATTTTACTACAAAACAATATCTAATTTTAAACAAACTGCATTTTCTTCAGACTACCCATAACTTTATACATGGATGAATAGAAACCATTTATTCTTATAAACACAGGACTCACTGCTTCAGTTATGTGTGTGTGTGTGTGTAATCGTTATCAACAATTTATTTTTCATACATGACTTTTTAGTTTGATGTATGATTAGTAAAAAACGAAGGATTCAATTCCTGCAATAACATTGTGTACCAGGTCTCTGAGGAATAACATTATTGTACAGTTATATGGAGGGTGGCGCAGGGGATCCGTGGAGTGCTTTTTCAAAACAAAAGAAAAACTACTTTTTAGGAACTTTTATCATTAATTCCAATTTTGACCGAACACTTCCCCTACAGGCTAACATTAATGAACTTTACCGAACAGTTTACACAATATTAACCAACATTTTTATTTTGCTTTTTGCCCTAACCTAAACTGGCCCTAACCTAACCATGAACTAAGTGTATGTTGAAAATTCAGTTTTGCTCAATTAGTATTGTGTAAAAGCATTGGAAATTGATTCACCTTTCTCTGTTTATAGTCGGAAGTACTTGCATCCTAACTACGCCATAGCTCCAATTTTTTAATTACCTATTCCTCAAAATCACAAAAAAGAGCACTTTTGGGGTGGATTCTTGATGATAACAAGTCACTAGTAAGAACTTAACACAAACATTTCAGTACTTTCATATTTTGAGTTTAAAAAGTGATTATTAATGATGTACATTTTGGCCACATCATTTTGATTACTGTTACTCATTCAATTGAATAATATATTTTCTAATTTCATCTTCCATTTCAGACAATTTGGTTGTTTTTTCCCCAATTACATCTTTCATTCAAGTGAATTTGCCTACTTAGTTTCATCAACCACACAATCAAACTGGAGATTTCGATGATGACAATGTAGCTTGAAATTTATTTTTTATATTCTTTTATATAGAATGAAGACTATAGCAAAAAATTATTACGAATAATCAAAATGAGGACGGTTGAAAAAACATTTTCTTTCTAAAACATCACGGTTGAACAATGTGTTTCTGTGATTGCTATCATTAAGTGCTACAGTTATTTTTTTAAATATGTATTTTTATCTTTCGACACAATTACCCATTCTGAAAAGACACATTAAAATAAAACTCACCCATTTAAATATGAAATTGTTTTCGTTTTTTTCATTATATCCTTGCTTGAAAGTGGTGAACAAACTTAAAATAAATGTGTTCCAATATATTGAGCAATAAAGTAATTTTTCATAAATATGTTAAGCACCTTTTTTGACTAGTGTTTTATTGTTCATGCCTCGGTTTATAATCTGAAACAAACTCAGGATCAATAAATTATTACTGCACTAGGACACTTTATAAATGGTATACATGTTGTAGAAAACACTGCGCAGTTCTTTATATCCAACAGATGTGCACAATAATGCTGTAGGACACTGAAAACATAGTAAATGCTGAATCCGGATGTGCTTAATACTTTAGATAGAGGAAGTATGCGTTATAATATAGTGTGAGTCTTAGTATGTATTATGGTGAATCTAACAGTGCACAATATCCTAGAGAGAGCATGTGTGTAATTTACTAATGGATATACACTAAATCAGCAACTGTTCAATATGTTAGATAGAACAGTGTAACACTTGGTAAGTTGTAACAGGCCTAATCTGTCAATGTTCATTACCCTAAATACAGCAGCTTTGTGTAAATTTGGTATATCCTACTTTTAACTAGAATGATCAGTCCCACAATCCCACATTTACTCATAACCTTATATTTGATTTTTGATTTATTGAACAAGTTGTAAACTTTAATTATTTTTAGTTTTTACGGACGTTAACTAAACACTTAATTGGTAACTGAAGTAGGTAGCAGTCTAAGGGTGGTAGCATCCATCTGAACAAATACTAAACTTTGAAATATTTTCTTGTAGAAAATATGAAGAAATTACATTCAAAACAAGTTAGACACAAGGCTTTCAAAAGTGTTCTAAAATAATGAAAATGTATACCTTACTATAACTAGAATGCCAGTCACTACAATACCACATTTACTCATAACACAAATTAGACACAAGGCAATCAAAAGTGGGGGGTTTGGGTGTCGTCGGTCATCATTGTTCTAACATATGAAAAAAATGAATATATATGTAAAATAACCCAGCTAAGACATGTGTTGCTGAACAAGGTAAGTGGAAGGTTAACATAAAAAAAAAGTAATTTCTTTACGGGTAAGGGAAAATTGGCATTTTCCCTTTAATTTTATCAATAATTAAACACTGCTTTTAATGTTATCCGGTAAAAGAGACTAGCAAATCAGGCAGCATTTTTTACAGTGAAATTTAACAAATTCTAGGCGCTTGGTTGTGATAGTGCTCTTTAGGCCTCCTTAATTTTAAAAGTGCTCATTATCCTACATAGAGCGGGTGTTTAATCAAATAGAGTTCAATATCCTAGATAGAGCAGGTGTGTTTATTATACGCACCATTGCACAGGATTAGAACAACTGATGTTGGGGAGCAGTTATAGTCAAACCTTTGTGAAACAGTCAACTCAGGAAGGTCGGTAAACAATTAGGAACGAGTCAGAGCCTAAGGTGCGGGAATGAGTCATCGTGAGGTTCTGAGGAGTCAGAGCAGACGGTTCAGGTAGGAGTCAGATTTTTAGGTTAAGGTAGGAAGCAGAACATCAGGCTCAATATCCTAGAGAGAGCAGGTGTGTTTAGATGCAGCATTGCCCAGGATATAAAAAAACGATGCTGGGGAAGGAGTCAGAGTTTTGAGAAAAAACAGTCAAACCTGGATATTCAGAGCTTGCAGTATGTGAAACAGTCACCCTGAGGTTCAAGAAAGAGTCGGGGCCAACTCTTCAGGAAGTAGTCAGGTCCTAATGGTTCAGGTAGGAGGCAGAGTCTGGTGTTCAGGAAGGAGTCAAGGCCTGGAGTTCAACTCTGATGGTATATTATGTAGTCTGAGTAGTATGGTATGGGAACGGTCCTAATTGTTAGCACTAATATTTATATTCATATGAAATAACGTCTCGATCGGTGAATTTAAAAGAAAAATTATTCTTCCCCATTGATAGCGTTTATTATATTCATATAAAATATTTAATAGGTGATTGACCTAGGTTATTTCATCTAACATACACACACATGAAAAAAGTAAATAGACACCATAATTATCATTAACAAAGTAGACTGCTGTCAGAGGGACCTGATCGAACAAGGTTATTTTATCTAACATACACGGACGTGAAGAACTAAATAAACACCCTTATTAACATTAATAATGAAGATAAATATGGTACTTTTTATAGAAATTTTACCTTTTTGCTCCAGGGAATGTAGAGGTCGTGCAGAGTTTAGGGGAGGCCGGAGATAGTGTAGCCAGGGTGAGTTGGCAACCAGGTACATGACATCTTTTTCTCCTGGCAACTGTAGAAGGAGGTGAACCTGACGAGTGTAGTGTCCAATGGTGTGAAGGAAAGCGATTGGAGAAATCATCCCCGTGCAAAACAAATATCTTCATTTTTAATTTTTTTACTAATATTTCACTCAATATATCGAGCATCATCTAAGGTTTAATCCCCACTAAAAAGGATTCTTCGTATACATAAAAAATAATAAGGTAAATATCTTATATTTGATTTAACACTCTGAAAATGCTCGTTATATCGAGTGAAATATTAGTACAAAAAATCAAAATGAAGACATTTGTTTTGATTTTAATAAAATATAAACGCATCTAACAAATGATGTTCGAAGGTATTTTGCCTATCTCTTTACGCTTGAAATTTCATTGATGCTTATGTAAATTAACTTTCCCAAATATATGTCTACTTGCGAGCCATTCGCGTTTTTAAGTTCAGATTTAAAAAGATACACGTTTTCACTCTTTGTCTACATAACACCCGGACGCCAATCTTTCGTCACCACCAATAAGGATGCTTACGTATACATTAATAAGTAATAAGGATACATAGTTTATATTTGTTTAAAACTTTTATGATGCTCATTATATTTAGTGAAATATTAGTAAAAAAAGTAAAAATGAAGATATTTGTTTTGATTTTAATAAAATATATACGCATCTAACAAATGTTTTTTGAAGACAGTTTGCCTCTTTTCTTACGTTTTAAATTTCATTGAAGCTTAAAAAATGAACTTTCCTAAACGTTTTCACTCTTTGTCTACATAACACCCGGACGCCAATCTTTCGTCACCACCAATAAGGATGCTTACGTATACATTAATAAGTAATAAGGATACATAGTTTATATTTGTTTAAAACTTTTATGATGCTCATTATATTTAGTGAAATATTAGTAAAAAAAGTAAAAATGAAGATATTTGTTTTGATTTTAATAAAATATATACGCATCTAACAAATGTTTTTTGAAGACAGTTTGCCTCTTTTCTTACGTTTTAAATTTCATTGAAGCTTAAAAAATGAACTTTCCTAAATGTTATATATATATATATATATATATATATATATATATATATATATATATATACTGATAGAAATACATCACCTAGAAATTAGAACAAATCTGATTCAAGACAGTAAAACCCTACACAGACTAGGCTCTATGTATATGTTTTTCAATTCGAGCTTTACAAAATAATTGATGTACTACAAACACAGGGTTGTTTGTCATATTTCTTGCTTGTCAGAGTGTCGTGCACAATTTTCACCTTTATATAAATGCGTTAGATAATATTCTTCAATGAAAATCTAAAAATTAAATGTTTTACATGGTGAGAGAGACAACGGTATAAGTAATGCGGATATTAAGATACTTAGTGGAAGAGGAGAAATGATGTAAATCATTTTAAAAGAGGTAGAACAGAAGAGATAAAGAAAAGAACAAAGAAAAGTGAGAGAAAATGGGGAGAGAGAGGGTCAAAGAGCGACAGCTTATTTGCAAGACTAGAGAAGTAAAGATGATTAATATCAAGAAGGACATACCTAAAAATAGATGACTTCGAAGAATTAGGTTTATATTTTCAAAAGTTGACAAACAGTGCCATTCAAAAGTTATTATGATACATTTTTAAATAAATAATTTCTTGTAAAAACATGATTTTATATATGAATGTCAAAATTAAGAAATTAATATTTAATATTTGTTTAACAAATCCTGACCAAACGGGTTACAGGCGGCTTAGTAAGAAATACATTTTGCTTGTATCAACATGTTACTTGAGTTCCATTTGACAGCCCATCGTGAAAAGTGTTTAATGGAATAGTTACAGTCTGTATAAATTTCAGTTTGAATTTGTATTTATATATAAACACACTCTAAGGATGGTATTTATACACTTTAGATTATCGTGCGTCGCATGAAATTGCAGACAATCTTTTGCATATGCCGAATATGTTACTTCCCATGTTACGTTTATAGGGGTAGGTGTGTTTATATGTTTGCGTATACATGCTTCAGTCTTAAACTAATTAACGGATCATTATAGATTTTTGAACACAACGCGTTTAAATATATGCTATATTTACTTTAATTTAATTTCACGCAAATGAAAGGATGTAAGCTTTTTGTGAACATTCAGATAGCTCATATTTTTGTAAAATGTTGACAATAGGTATTACACAACAATTAATCAATATACCACACATTTCATTTTATTTAGAATATTTCGAAGTGTTTTAGTGGGTCTACTATTGGCGCAACGCCCCATTTGAAAATGTAAATATATCAGATCTGTATAATTTGGATTACTGTTCACATCTGGTTATTCTCTCAACGTTTCGGCTGCTGTAACCTTTGGCCTTCTTTAGGGGTATCTTTTCGAATATATCGGTTGCGAATTAATTTAGTTTTATTATATTTATTGTTAGTAAGTTGTTTTATTTAAATATTTATTTGTAGTTTTCTATTCACATTTAAAGAGTTGTGTTTGGAAGACCGTATATACATTGCACGCGATTTTCAGTGCCTTGAAAAATGAAAAAAACTAACATGGGGTTTGAATTTGTCGTTTAAAAAGTTTGTTATACTGACGCCTCTTTTTGAAGGTTTGAATTTCATGTACTGGATTGGTTATTTATTTTATGTATAGTTGTATGTTTTAACGAGTTTATTTTGTTAGGTGTTTTCTACTTATTTATTTATTTATTTGTAATTTCGTATTTTAAAGGTTCTCTCGAAAAAAACGGAACAGAAATTGTATCATTTAAAAACGGTGAATTGTTGACGTGCCACTTTTGAAGTAAGTACTGGTTCAGAGTTAAATATAATATATGGGTCTTAATCGTAATTAAATTTTATTAAAATTAATTTAATTATTTATGATGGGTTTTGTCTATTTTACTGCTTCAATAGTGCGTTTATATTTAAGGAAAACTTAGTGGCATAATTTATTGAGTAGGTATAATTTATTAAACATTTATTTATTTATTTATCATTCTTTGTTTGTTTACTATTTATCGTTTAGTATTCCCCCCAAAGTGTTTTTATAAAGTATCATATATATATATAAAGTATCACATATATATATATATATATAACATAAAATATAATAACACGAAATTACATAATCGTCGATACAATAATTTATTTCAACCTTGCCGTTTTTTAAAGCATCACTCAGACAATTACATTTTTGAGACTGACAGAAAATTGGATTACGACAATTTAAACACAACCAGAGAGAGTGGTGGTAGCAACCAATTTGATACCTCTTTTTAGAGAGAGGGGGGAATTAAAACTAATATTTAACTATTGTGATCGAAGGGGAGGGATCTTTAAGTTAATCAGATAATAACGGCCGTGTCAAAATTGTGACACTTACGACTTGGTGATGTCATACATATAGACAACTTTACTCACACGCATACAGAGGAAAACCTAAATATGCACACATCCTATGAGCACGCACACACGTAACCCCCCTCCACACACACACACACACACACTGCCATAACTAAGCATATTAAGCATATTCACATACATAACTTTTAGTCATATATTTTTAGCCCAGACAAAATCTGTCTGGCGAAACTCGTGTTCTCAAACTCGATAGGAGAAAAGAAATAAAGAAACAAGTAGCCAGACATAGAGAAGGATAAGAAAGAGAGACGAAAGAGACAAATTGCGTGCCATAGATTTTCAGTCTGTCAGGATTCCAAGGAAGATAATCTAATTGAAATAAAAATAAAACTTATCTAAGATTATACGCATATACATATATACACATATATATATATATATATATATATATATATATATATATATATATATATATATGTATATATATATATATATATATACATATACATATACATATATATATATATATACATACTTGAATCTATTTGAAATATTAACCAAATTTATACGCATGTAGTCATATATACTCACACATGTAAACACATATATCCATACATATACATATATATATATACATATATACATATATATATATATATATATACACATATTCACACACCTACACACAATATTACATAACACTCTATATTCTTACTGATACAATATGAGTTCTAAAAATTAGTCTTACATTATTTATATTTTAGGTTAATTTGATAATCTACAGTCATAACCTAATTTATAGTTAATTTTAGGTTAATTTTATAATCTATAGTTATAACCTAATTCAAGTCTAATAATGTCTAGTGGTAATATTTGATATTTTTACTTATATTAATTCAATAACTAGTGTATTACCTGCAGAAAAATGTTCTTAAAGCTATCTTATTTCAATAAATAATCTGAATAAATAAATATTTCAAAATACTATTACATACGCATACACACTAATACACCAATAATATATATATATGACCAAGTCGGTAATTCTGTGTCTATAACAGATATTATTATAAATATTTTTAGGGGGGGGGTCACCGTAAATAATGGTATTCAACTTGGTATTTTCACCGTTACAAATCTAGAGGTTCATCGGGTTACTAGTCATTGGTTATTTTAAATTTAAATTAACCAGAAAATGGCAAATAGATTTTCGTTGGATAAACTAATATAACAATCAACAATGATACTATTTTCCCCGGGCAAAGCGATTTTTAAACATACCTGCCTTACTTAGTTTATTGCGCAGTTAGGATTTCACTTACTTACACCACTTACCGGACATTATAATGTATTATTACTTTTATTACTCCTGCACAACACCATGTACTTTTTTTAAGTATACAACATTATATCAAAACACAAATAAGTTTTTTTTTCTCCCGAGTAAGGTTGCGTTGTCACACGCCTGCTCTATCTAGGATGTTAATCATTGTTATTACTATATACCACAACCCATGGGAACTACTTTCCTTTTACTATTACGACTCGGACAACACCGAATAGATATTATTGTATAAAATAGTGAAACTAAAAATAATGATGTTATTTTTCACAAGGCAATGGGGTCATTAAACATACCTGCTTTATCCAGGATATTGAGCACTTTTGACTAATAAATTATACCACTTATCATATATGGTACTGTATTATTAATTGTATGACCTCCAAGCAAAACCTTGTACTTTTTCTAGTATACAACGTACTAACAAAATACAAACAAGTTTGTTTTTTCTCTCGGGAAACGCTGTGTTTTAACATACCTGTTCTCTCTAAGATATTTAGCATTTTAGATTACTACCTGCTCTGTTGGATTATGGCTCACGGAACACCATTATAAATGAAACAAAGACCATTATACTGGGCAACACTGCGTTTAAACAGACCTGCTCAATCTGAAAAAGTTTGGGTTACTGATTTTTCTATTTTGAATATTGAACATTTAGCCTTATGGCCTAAGGGTATACGGCAATATTTAAAAAGCCGACAAAGATGTTATTTATCTCGAACAACACTGCGTGTAAACACACTTGCTCTATCTACGATATCGAACACTGCTATGATCACTTTTGGGTTACTACTTACTCTATGCAAGATATTGGGCACTTTGCATTATGGCTTCAACATCATAAAAAACAGAAAAGTTATTTATATCGGGCAAATCTGCGTGTAAACACACCTGCTCTATTTATGATATCGAGCACTGTTATGATCACTTTAGGCTTACTGCCGGCTTTATCCAGGATATTCATGTGAATTAAGGAAGGGAATGAAAAACATGAACGTTAAATGAATGGAAAAAATAAATGGAAAAAATGAGCAAAATAGGAATGAAAATAAACGTCCAATAGTTTTAAAAAATTGATGAAAAATGAATGTAAATATAATTTTTTTTAAAATGAATGTAAAATGAATGAAAACATGAATAAAAAGTGAGTTAAAAGATTGAACGGAAAAGTCAATGAAAAATGCATGAAACAACGAATTAAAAATGAATGAAACATAATGAATGAAAGAATGAATGACAAAAATGAATGAAAAGTGAATGTAAAATAATGAATGAAAACATGTCCATAAAAAGATGAAAATATGTGAATTAAAACAATTATAAAGAAGGTAAATAAAACAATGAATGGAAAAAATAAATGAAAAAATTAAAAAGGGAATGGAATAAGAATGAAAAATTAATGAATAAACTGAATGAAAAAAATGAGAAAAGTACTGAAACATGATTGAAAGATAATGAATCAAAACAAGGAATGAAAATGATGAAAGACTGAATGAAATAAAAAGGATAAGTATTTGAGTAAAATAAATTATAAAAAAAATGAATAAACCAAAAAATGAAAAAAATAATAAAAAAATAATGAAGAAGAACTTGTATAAAAAAGGGAATACAAAAATTAAAATTGAATGAAGAAAATGAAAGAATGAACATTTAATGTAAAAAATGACAGAGAAATTAATGAAAAGAATAAATCAATGAAAAGATGAAGGAATGAAAAATATGAATGGGCAATGGATGAAAAAAAATTAAAAAAATAAAACATAAAATATGAATGAAAAAATAATTAAATGAGAAAAAGATCGAATAAAAAACATTACTTTTCCCAAACCCTTTACTTCGACCTCTTCCAGAACGTCCGATTTTACCTCTTTCCTAAACCTTCGACTCTGACACGTTCCCAAACCTCTGACCCTGACACCTTCACCACAGACTCGTATTAAGAAGAGGTGCGGCTTCATTTGAGCAACCTTGCTTCACTAAAGAGTAATGTTTAGAAGAGGTGCGCTAATTTGCAAGGATATGTGTTGCTTAACTTTGATGGTATAGTACATGATCTTCCCAAATCGTTACCAACGTAGTACTTGCCAAGATATACGTCGCCTGACTTTGAATGTACAGCAGCTAGTCTTTCGAAATCGTCTCCGATTCTGTGCTGACCCCTATATGCGTTGCTTAACTTTGATTATACTGCACTTGGTCTTCTAAAATTGTCAGCCATTTAGTACTGACCAGGATATACGATGCTTAACTCTGAGTGTACAGTTCCTTGTATTCCCAAATTGTAACCTCGTTAGTACTAGCCAAGATTTACAATGCTTAAGTTTGGTTAACCGACCCATAGTCTTCCCAAATCGTCACCTATTTAGTACTGGCCAAGATATGCATTGTTTTACTTGAATTGTAAAGCAGCTTGTCTTACAAAATTGTACCCATTTTGTAAGGCAAAGATAATCGTTGCTTTACTTTAGTTGTACTGCACCTGGTCTTCCCAAATAATCACACATTTACTAATGACCAGAATATGCGTAGCTTAACTTCGATTGTAAAATATCTCGGCTTTCTCAAATCATAAACCATATTGTTCTGGCCACAATATTGTTTGCTTAACTTCGATTATACAGACCCTGGTATTCCCAAATCGTTACATATTTAGTACTGACCATGATATGCGTTGCTTAACTTTAATTGTACTGCACCTGGTTTTCACTAATCGTCTTCTATTGACTACTGCTCACGATTTGCGTTGTATAACTTAAATTGTACAGCAGCTGGTCTTCCCAAATCGTAACACATTTGTCGTGGACAGGATATGCGTTGCTAACTTTAATTGTACCTGCTCTTCCCAACTCCTCACCCATTTAGTACTTGTTAGGATATGCGTTGCTTGACTTTAATTGTACTGCACCTGGTCTCCCAGAATCGTTACCCATTTACTACTAACAACGATTTGCGTTGCTTAACTTAAATTGTACAGCACCTGCTCTTCCAAGTTGGTCAGTCAAAGAATAAGCGACCGTCTCGTGGGCAATATTCAGAGCCGTGTTTGTATATCCGCGTTTTGTATGGCGTTATTTCATCAAATAATACACCAATGGGAAATTATTCTATAGATATTTATAATGGGTTTTGAATTATAATCTAAACATCAAAAGCACGAATCTTCTGTGGTCGCCTACACAGACATTCACATATTTTGCTCAAATTCAGACAGCAACATGCACATAAGTATGACGTAAGTGCACCGCGCTTTAATCGACATATCATATGCATACACAAGCTGCACACAAGGCGACGAATACTCGCCTAATATGCATAGTCTCTACTGTACTAAAAGAGATATTCTTTTTACTAAGAGGTCAACGTTTCTAAAGGGGGTGAGAACTCAGTGATATGTGTTTAATGATAGTCTAGTGATATTTTGTTAAACAGGTTGGATGTTTTAGGAAAATACTTTGTTCATAGAGGTTCGGTTTAGTTTATCGTATAGAGGGAGATACAAAGAGAGGAAACCGGTTATTTGCTTTAGTGGACGCTAGGCTACTACTTGTCCTTTTAACATAAACATTGAAGCTATGTCTAGAACTTACCATGAATACATACATATATATATATATATATATATATATATATATATATATATATATATATATATATATATATATATATACGATAAAAGAGAGAGAGACAGCATCATCTCTTCCATGCGATGGAGGCTGTATCGAAAGATAAAGCACCATCGTTCAGTAGATAAGTCGGGTTTGTACTTTGTTAAGGCAATAAATAATGCTACAAGCAGCACATCTCTACATATGTAGCAGTACTCTATCTTTGCGTATATCTGCCTTGTATACAAGTCAAGGATTCCGTCAGGGTTAAGGTACTTTCTGGATCAGTAGAATTATCCAAGTATTTTCCCAGCAACAAGCTTATTAACACTGGTTAGATTTACAACGAAGACAGTACACACCCTAAAATCTAATAGCAATTAAAAGCATATTTCGATGTTAAAATATAATTTTTCAAAATAGGTAATGAACTGAAATCATAGACTTAGAAGATGTTTTAACTTTTTAAACTCCTGGTTACTCTTAGACTATGTATAATAATCAAAATATAGAACACTTTGTAATAGTAAACATCATTTTTTTCGTGTCACTTTATTAACATATTAGTAACGTAAGCATAGCATGATTTCAGGAAATGAGGCATTCTGAATAAAGAATACATTACAGATTTTTTTAAGGGAATACCAGAAAACTATTTCAAATTAATCGGAAGAACATTGCTATTATTGAAACTATATTTAAAATTGAACTTATATAACGATAGATCATAGCTTAGAAACATGTTCTTTTTTAATGCAGTTTAGACTCCATTGGAAAGTCATAACATTGTGAGCATTTATTAAGTTTTAATTTTCATTATTTTATTCTAATAAAAATTGTCAACATTGTAGAATTATTAAACAGGAACCCCTGCTTAACTGTTACGCTGTCTGAAAACTCCTATGATATTACCTACTTGAGTCTAACTAGGTGTAATTGCGTTAGAGTATGTGCTACTTTCTGTAAGGAGTCGTGCTTTAGTCTATAAGAATAGATAAGGGAACATTTTTCTGATGGAATTTTATCTATTACGTAATTGTCGCCCGTTTTCCTGGATGCAAATTGTGTTTATATTGTCAGCTTTTACGCAATGAAAACTATTAAATCATAGATTGATTTGCTGGAAATAACGTGCAGGTGTTTCTTAGAACTGTGTTCGTTTCGCATTTAATTAGTTTCCTTTGGAACATGATTATTTCGTTAATTGAATCTGCTTGAAACCCCTCGCAATCTTTTTATTGCTCGATTATATTTGAGTAAGATAAAAATACGCGATCAAGTTATTGCTCACGAATAGGCAGATCTGTCGATTGCCATATGTAAACAAGACTGGTTCTCTTTGCAGTGAAAAGGAAACTATAAAGTAACAAAAAGTGCTAACATATACAAGCATACTCTTGGTAGATTATTAGGTGCTTCATGATAATTCTTTAGAAGGTTTATTATTCATTAGTATCGGTGTAGTGGTATGTATAGACTTTTCAGATAATCGAAATCACCAGCCTATTTAAGATTTAGATTGACTGCGCTATGCAATCTTATAGATTAGGTTCCCGCGTTTGACTTAAAAGTTTCTAAGTTGGGGTAATAAGCGGCTAATTTCGAAGGTATACTAGAACAATTAATTTCTAATTATATGTGCTTGCAACAAGTCCTTTTATATTTCTCACGACTCGAGGAAGCTGTTCGTAATACATCGGACCCATATTTGCCGCTTAACCAAATTTAGATGGCGCGTGTCGTGAAGCGTTGTCTGTGACGTCAACCTTTGTTAAGAGTATTTCTGGACGTATAGCGTTCCTCTCTGAACAAATTGTACTGTGTCGGAGTGTACATCATATAACTGGATTCCTGCGTATGGGTTAACAGCGGCTATATAATAACAACACAGTATTATATTTTGTTTTACTATTTTACTTTTCATTAAATACCTTATTACCGGTTTCAAATCATGACACTTCCCCAACATGTCTCCTAGTTTAATCGACATAACCCAAAAAGTGAGTTACAAGTATATATATATATATATATATATATATAAATATATATATATATATATATATATATATATATATATATATATATATATATATATATATATTTGCTACGTGTCACACTCCCACGTCACTTCCGTAATCCGATCTTCTTTTCACTAGTACACTACTGATTTCTAAACCACATTAATTCCGGTTGCTAACCATTGTTTTGCGTAACTTATATAGTATACAGTTAAATTTTGTGACATGCTTAGATACATGTAGACATTTCCCCACGAGGTTATTCCTCATTTTTAATCGTTGTTTGTTTTGAGGTTACTTTTTCATCAGGACAACACGTGCATCCTTTGCTTTGGAGCTATGTTAACTTTTAATCGGGTCAAAGCGTACAGTATTGGCTTCAAAGCTATGTTAACTTTTCATTGGGACATCGCGTTATCCTTTGCCTTGGGGATATGATCAATTTTCATCAGGACACTTGACGCATCTTTTGATGCTAGGCAATGTTGTCTAAAGTGAAAAAAATGTTTCTGTTATTTTTTTTATCGAATGAAACATAGACGTTATATTCAAAGTTAGTGGTGCCTCTATGACGTTACTATAAGTCTGCGCTTTTTTTTCTAACGAAACCTAAAACGTTATAATTAAAAATATATAGTGTGTTTATGAAGGGAAATTAATATTTACTCTCTAATGCATTAGTCTCTCCTGCATAACAGTATTGCCATTATGTTGACATAAAACAATTTAGACTTATTAAATTCAATTTCACCAGATACTTCTTTAATCAGCACTAATTAAACAAAGTCACGGCTTCAAAAAATTCCCTTTTGAATCAGAAAAGTAATACTAACCGGGTAAAAGAAGACATTGACGCCTTTGTCCTCATGCGAAAATTCTTTCGCAAACTCCACTCTCAACAATGGTTCACATCGGAATGTACAGCTGCCATTGCTGAGATGCAGCAAGCATTCAGTAAATTCGGCCGCCATAAGTAAGCTACTAATAGACATACATTTATAGAGTCAATAAATTATTGTAAGGCCGTGATAGCTGAAAAAATAGAAAGTATAATGAGTTAACAAAAAAACGCATTCAGTCACAGAAACTAGGTATTCGCGATTTCTGGAAACTCTATAATAGTGTGATCAGCAGCGGTCAATCAACGATATCCCCACTGTCAAACCACAATGATCTCCTCTATACAGTAAGTAATAAGGCTGAACAACTTGCCCAGCGTTTCGCCTCTAACTCCACTTTGAACTCAGAAAACAACCTCCTCCTTAAATTCCCATTGCGGACCGAAGCCACACTTAATAACCGGGTGATCACCTCATCCCAGGTCAGAGACATCATGAAAGACGTTAACACCTCCAAAGCTTGTAGACCTGCTCTTATACCTGTAATAGAAATAAAGAAATGGTCTACTGAGCTGGACCCTATCCTTTCAAAACTCTACAATAAATACCTAGCAAAATCTTGTTAGCCTGGTAGTTGGAAAATTGCCTCTGTTGTACCAGTCTTCATCAATTTTTTAGATAGAACTGATCCTCTAAACTACTACCTAATCAGTCTACTCCCGACAAAGCACCACATACCGCAGATATCCTAACGGTCATCTCTAAACGCACACATACACTGGGCAAGGCAGGTGAAGATAAGGCAATAGCGGTTAATATATCCAAAGCTTTTGACAAGCTCTGACATGAATGGATTCTACTAAAACTGCACTCATATCGTATTACTGGACAACTATTAAATATAATTAAATCTTTCCTAACAAAAAGAAAAAAATATAGGATGTTCTTGATGTGAGTTCATCAAAGCAACATGACATAAATGCTGGTGTGCCCCAGGAATCCATCCTCGGACTTCTACTGTTCCTGACGTTCAGAAATGACCTCCCTAATTTAATTGAGTCGAACATTGGTTTATTTGCTGACGACACCACGCTCTATTTTCGTCATGTGGGCAAAACGGACGCGATCATATTCGAGGCAATGGCTGAATCCATAGAAAATGGACTCCAGGCTGCAGTTGTCTGGGGTCATAAATGAATGGTAACGTTTTATGCCGCAATGACAACGCTCCCTTCCTTCAATAACTCCAAGAAACTTCTCAAACCACCAATTATCATGCTACCAACATCCTACCTGAGAGTTCAACATTTAAACTCATTGTCCTAACCTTCACAAGTAACATGAATAAGAATACATGCATTAAAGACATTGCCAGGACTGCAACAAGAGAGGTAGGCTTCCTCTACCGTACTAGTAAACTCCTCTCACCTGCCATTATCCTGTATATCTACAAAGCCACCATGCGCCCATGCATGGAGTATTGTTGCCACATCATTGCTGGTGCATCATCTTCTAGTCTCCCCCTCTTAGACAAGGTCCAGAAAAGACTAGCCAACTTAATAGGTTCCTCACTGTCAACCAAGCCCCATCCCCTGCCTCATCACTTCAATGTTGCATCCTGGTGCTTGTTTCACAAATACTTCAATTGATTATGCTCCGATGAACTGGCTACTGTGGGGCCCCATCGACGTAAATTCACTAGACCAACTCGACAATCAGCTAAATCTTATCGAGTTTAACACTGTTCTATTCGATTATTTAAATAATTAGCCCGTCTTTGGAAGGATATTCTTCTAATTCATCTATAATGAAAATATACCGTTAAGCTATATACATATATACATATATATATATATATATATATATATATATATATATATATATATATATATATATATAACAATGGAGAAAGTGATATATATTTCAAGTAAATATATATTAGATGAACAGAGAAGGATAGGAACATATTTTAGAGAGATAGACAGGTTGATCGAAAAATATATATTAGACAGTGAGACAAAAGGAGAGAGAAAATATAAATTAAAGAAAAAATAGAGAGAGGGTGGGTAATGAGTTAATGAACAAGCGAATGGACAGCCGAATATTGATTTACTCCTCTCTAGGAGTTAGGCACAAGGCCAGTTTTTATCTTACTCCCACAAGTAAGATTTGACCCAAGGTCAGGTCGGGAAAGTGGGGTTTAAAAATTGCCTGGGCAGCCTTGTCGGCATTCCGCGGTAGGGGTGCCTCAGGTAGTAAGCAATTAACTTACTCCTCCCCAAAGAGGGGAGGCGAAGCCTGGGAGGATGGACCTCCTAGAACTGCACAGGACAGACCCATAGACCGACGTAAATCAAGACCCTAGGGCTAAGACAATACCAGTCTATGGGGTGCAGTATCCATCGGAACAGATACTACACTTTGATCTTAACCAAAAGGCCAAGTTTTATTTATCTACCTCCCACAAGGTAAGATGTGACACTAGGTCGGGAAAGTGGGATTAGAAAAACCAGCACTCTAGATGTTGAGCACTCTGGTCATTAAAAATTGCCTGGGCAGCCCCGTCGGCATTCCCCGGCAGGGGCCCCTCAGGCAGTAAGCAATAAACTTACTCCTCCCCAAAGAGAGGAGGCGAAGCCTGGGAGGGTGGACCTCCTAGAACTGCACAGAGCCGTCGCATAGAGCGGCGTAAATCAAGACCCGAAGGCCAAGACAATACCAGTCTATGGGGTGCAGTATCCATCGGAACAGATACTACACTTTGATCTCAGCCAAAAGGCCAAGTTGCTTTATTTATCTACCTCCCACAAGGTAAGATGTGACACAAGGTCGGGAAAGTGGGATTAGAAAAACCAGCACTCGAGAAGTTGAGCACTCTGGTCATTAAAAATTGCCTGGGCAGCTCCGTCGGCATTCCCCGGTAGGGACACCTCAGGCAGCAAGCAATAAACCTACTCCTCCCCAAAGAGGGGAGGCAAAGCCTGGGAGCGTGTCAATACAGGACAAACCCATAGACCGGCGGAATCAAGCCCCGAAGGCCAAGACGATACCAGTCCATGGGGTGCAGCATCCATCGGAACAGATACTACACCTTGATCCTAGCCATAAGGCCAAGTTGCAACGTTTCTTGAAACAGCATTACCAATATCGGCATTGTATGGGCTGAATGCGAAAAAAGAACAACAAAAACGCGAACCAAATGAATATTACTTGAGACAAACTATCTATCTGGTGTGTTTACCGCACGCTTATCTTCTAATTCGTTGGCACGTTCTGTAGACATATTCTTGCAGTGGCCGCGTTGTGATGAATGACCCGAATTAAGCAAGATCAACTTTTTTCGTAAGCTATGTATACAGAACGGCCGAGGCCACTATATCCATAGAAGGCCTTACCCTCCGTGCTATGAATTTTGATTTTAACCAAATAATTGCTTCCAATAAAGGTTTTTTTTACAGCGTCCGTTAGTTGTTTACTTCTTTGGATATTCAATCTTTTCCCAAACAGGTGCGCGATTTCCCTGGCTAACCGTATGGGTACGGGGCGTAATTAAATATGCTGTAAAAGACTAGATATATGTTATGAACAGGTGAATAGTAAAAGCTTACATCTGAGAAGGAAACATTTTTTTAATATATGTATGTCTCTGTTAATGATAGCTAGTAAATAGTATAAGCTAAACTCTATATAAGCAGAAGACTACTTTGTATTTTGTACGTACGCATGTGCATACGTACGCATTTCTTAAATAATAAGGAGTTATTGCCTCGGGAGAAAAACTCATTCGAATTAAGTGTGCAGAAAATTAACTGATATATTTTTTCTGTAATATCTTCGTTGCCTGTATTCCGGTTAAATGGTATATCCCTCTCAGGTGATAATCGGAAACTCATTTAATTAAACATATGCTAATAAGTTTTTGAAATGAATCACAAAAAAGGGTAATAGTTTTCATCTATTTTTATAGAATCAATCTGTACTATAGGCTTATAGAAGCTGAACATTTTTGAAAATATAAAAGGTTTCATTTATTTTCTAACGACAAATCATTTTTTAAATAAGATGCACATTGTCTATAAAATAACTAAGTTGTGAAATACATCTAATAGAATTAAATGCTTATGGATATATCGATATATATGTATGTATATATATATATATATATATATATATATATATATATATATATATATATATATAGTTATACTCAAATATTTAGAATTAGATATAGATAGGTAAACATCTTTTAGAAGATATATAGATAAGTATATAATCGTGTAGAAAGAAATGAATGTTACCAAATATAATATATATATATATAAATATATATATATATATATGTATATATATATATATATATATATATATATATATATATATATATATATATATATATATATATATATATATAACTATATATATATATCATAGTACACCGAAACAAGGTGGGCTGCCACTGTAGACATAAGGGGCTACTGAGAAAAAGGGTGAGAGTTTGGGGTGGTCAACCTAAATTGGGAGCTGTGAAGCGAGATGTATTTTTACATTAGTTTTACATTTCTACATGTAAGTACCGTCAGAAAAACAAGGAGCAGGGAAGGAATTCAAGAGGGCAGCAGCACGAGCAAATAAGCATTTGAAGTAGAACAGTCTTCAACATCTGGGGACCTCTACAGTGAATGGATGGGATTTGGCAGATTGTCGTGTTGGTCTAGTGAATTTGCGTCGTAGGGGCAACATATCAGCAGGTTCTATCAGAACACAATTCATTAATATACTTGTAAAGCAGGCACAAGGAAACGATGGGTCAGGGGCTGGAGCTAGGTGAATAGTGAGGGACTTATTAAGTTGGCAACTCGTTTTTGGACCGCGTCTAAGAGGGGCAGAATAATGGATGATGCCCGGCATAGATGTAGCAACAATACTCCATGCATGGGCGGATGGTGGCTTTGTAATATAATGTTAGGTGTTAGCAGTTTACTGGCAAGATAGAGGGAACCCAACGCCTTTGCAGCAGCCCTGACACACGTTTCTAATGTATTTATTCCAATTCATGTTATCTGTGAAAGTTAAGCCGAGGAGTTTAAATGACGAACTCGTAGGTGAGGTGTTATTTACCATGACAATCGGTGGTGGTCGAGGTTTCTTGTAATAATTGCAGAAAAGTAGAGTTATCATTGCGGCATTAAAAGTTACAATCCATTTATGACCCCAATCTACTACAGACTGAAGGTCATTTTCTAAGGAGTCAGCCATTGCTTCAGATATGTGCGTGTCAGTTTTGCCCACATGACGAGAGTAGAGCGTGGTGTCGTAAGCAAATATTCCTATCTCAGTCTCAATGACAAGATGGAGGTCATGTATAAAGATCAGGAATAGTAGAGGTCCGAGGATGGATCCCTTGGGTACACTAGCATTTATGTCATGTTGCTTAGATGAATGGTAATTAGAACATCCTGGATATTTGAGGGACTATTATATTAGGGTGTTTCTTGATCTTGTTTGTGAATTTATTGATTTTTTTGATAAAGAGGTTGGAATGTTCATTGTATTTTGTTAAATTTGATACGTCTAATGAGGTCGAATAAATCGTTTTCGAAATTGTCGAGATGCTCATTTTGCTTAGGAAAAAAAGATGTGTTGAGAGATTTTACCTGGATGCAGTTAACTTTTCCGATCGTTTTAGTTCTCTGGGAGACTTTATGGAGAGTGTAAATCCATAGTGCTTTGGAGGTGAAATATTATTTGTGTCATTTTGGTGGTTATTATCTTTGGAGTTTAAGTCATGGCGGAAGGTTTTCAATCTTACGTTGGTAATAAATTTGTTCACGGACTGTATGAGAATGCAAATGTAATCTTCATTAGAAGGGATGGGTATGTTGTTTTGCTGAAAGCGTGAGGAATACCTTGTTGAACATGTCACAAAATAGGAGAGAAAGCTCAACTTTGTAGGAGTTTAGAATAAAATATGAAACTAACAGTATACATTTAGTAGATAGAACCTATCGTGAAATGGTTTAAGCTAAATATACGAGATAGAGCACTTATAAAGATAGATGAAAGAAGACGAATGACAAATTTATTTCAACTTCGACTGTTCAATGCAAGGTATACTCGAAAAAATACGTTTATTATTCTTTCCTTGAGCCAAGGGTTTTCAAAGATTTAACGCGTATTATCAGTGGAATTAGATAGATGGATATGTTGGCAGTGGAAACGCCAAAATTCAACATTTTAAAAATATTAAGTAATGGAGAGTGAGAAAGTTCGTGTAAAAAAGATATGGGGTCTGTCCAGTTGGTAAATGTCCGTTGATGAGGTGTGCAATGAAAGGAGGTTTACAGATAGAAAAAAGTTCAAGAATGAAGTAAATCCAATAGAGAGATGCTATGTTCAGTCGTAGGTGGTGCGCACTTATTCGGAAGTAATATTGAGAATTAGGGTGATTTTGAAAATACTTCTGTGAATAGAGAGTGGAATTGAAGTTGAATTGTGTATATTAAACGTTGGCAGTGAGAGATTTAAGCACTTCTAAGGAAAACGAAATCCATTAGTTGGAAACAAGGCCAAATGAGGAAGAGGTGTGGGAAGGAATAAAGAAAAAGCATAAAGGAAAGAGAAATAACTTTGTCATTCGTACATGTTCATTACTTTTCTTTAATCTATCTTTATATACATATATATATATACATACATATATATATATATATATATATATATATATATATATATATATATATATATATATATAATTATATACCAACATATAGTGAGAGAGAGAAAAAGAGAGATTGTATAATAGATAAACTTTTCCAAGTCGCAATATAGAAGGAATTCATATAAAACTCAACGACGTAAGAATTAAAGCGACAGTTTCCTCATTACATGTACACACGGTCTGTAAGAACTTTCGTTATTTAATGGTTTTTGTTCTGCCAGAATTGGAATATCGAAATTAATTGAGTTGAGCATTTTTTTTCGATCATTTGACCAATAAAAAATATCAATAATGTTGACGAAAAGGGACGAATTTCCAATTCGGCAAGCAATCTAACAATCAAAGGTAATTCAACCGTTAAGCGTGCTTATCGTATGAAGCGTGTTTCTTTCTCTAATGATCAATCCACAATATTTCACGTTTATCCATGGCTCATTTCAAGTGGCTCGTGACATCAATGTGTGTATGCACTTCTCACGTACATTCCTTTCTGAGAATCAGTTTTGCACATGAAGACATGTCTACGTTTAGTTAACAGTTATACTAAATTTTTAAATGCACATACTTTTCAGAAATAAGTTTAAGAATAACAATGTCGATTCATATACTAAGAGAGTTTAAATTATGTTAGCATTTAAAGTGTTCTACTCACAAACACATATATAGTATACATACACTTATGAGAATAAGCTACACAGAAACGTTCACTATTCATTTTCGAGGGAAATAATATTTTTTACTTTTACTGAACTTTGTTCATCATTAATATTGTGATTTCCTGTTACGTTATTTTTTACATCCGTTATAGTTTAATAAGTTGATATTATTATCAATATTACTACTTTTAGTAGCCTAAACCATGATTATATTTTATGTGTTTATTATAACTAATTATTTGTATAGTGTTTATTTATTAATGTTTGCAAATTTTTCGATACTTCCATAGATCCTGACCGGATTTGCGTGAACCTCGCGTCGGCAGCACTCGGGCGTGCAGCGTACACACCTGAGAGCCGAATGGGGGCAGGCGATAACTTCGATACGTTGCTGCGTCGTATTTTCTTTTTAGTTTTATTTTCAAGAAAGATTGCCAAAAAAAGACAACCAAAAGAAAACGAACAAAACATAGCGAAATTACTGTTACATCAATATTTTTTTTTTGTAAATCATCATCTCCCGGGTGTTTACGTAGTATTACATGCCAATTTTTCATACAGCAATAATCTATTTAAACATTATTCTTATGAATAATTTCTCATAGCTTTTTGTTACATCTTGTTTTTTTTTCTGACGAGCCTTGCTTCCTATGTATTATTGGTCAACAGTGCTTCCAGTAGAAATGAAGGGTATGGAAAATTACCCAAAGTAACTTTTCCTCAATAGCCACAGGTAGATGCTGTTTAATTCTCCCATTTTCTCGCTCCACATAATTTACCTATGAATTTCATTTCTTGAATTTTTTTCGTTAGTGTCTTCATATTCTGGTACATTTTTCGTTTCTATCAAAGCTTTCTGGGACCTCTGCCATCATACTGGGTAGGTGCAATTCTATTCGCTCTGCAAATGTTTTTTTTATATTTTGCATCATATTACCGTTTTTTCTTATCCATCATTTGTTTTTAAAACTTTTTTCAGCATTCCTCTTCATATATTTGCATTTCTCTTTAGTTTATTGATACTCAGATTCTTTGATTTTATTTTAAGACGCATTTGTTATAGCAACATTTTGTCGAGTAAATTTATTCAGTAGGTTGTTTTACTGTTTCTTTTTTAACTGGTCATATATTTAGTTTCCCTGTTAACTGGTTTGCTAGGGTATGTTGACTATTTGTGCTCCTTCCGGCATATCTCCACGTGTAATTTCAACCTTCTTTTTACGTTGAAAAGATTTATCAAGAATATTAACTTCAATATATGTCTCAAGAGAAAGGTCAGAAAATACTTCCAATGCTATAGTTTCCTGTCCAATATTTATCAACTAAGGCAGATGTTTCTGAAAAAAAAACACAGAGTTTACTCTTACGATTGGCTCTCTAAACAGCACACTGGTTGTTACATTCGTGTACGGAGAATTTTGCCCAGGGTGTTTGCTATTAGTATTTTCCTGGAATTATATAAACTGTCAGAAAATACCAATAAAATATTTAGTTAATTCACTACATATGCCGACATGATATTTATTCCTATTTCTTTTATTTTGTTGCTTATATATATATATATATATATATATATATATATATATATATATATATATATATATTCTTTTTTGTTTCATTTTACTGTCGGCAAAGTTCTCAAAAATCTTATATGAGGTACATAAATATTCGTATATTTCTTAAAGTTCTGTATTACATGTAAAACGTTGAGCTATTACAAAAGTAAATAACACTAAGTATATCCCAAGGAAGGACACCTTCTTACTAGTTGGGATAAATGTTTGACTATATATAAATAACTTAATTAATTTTCATCACAACATATATATACACACATATATATATATATATATATATGTGTGTGTGTGTGTGTGTGTGTTTGTGTGTCTGTGTACTCACACATTGTTAAAAATAACAGTATTCGTCTGTTTAAATATATTTTTGTATTTCTTCATTTTTAATTGTATTTTTTGTATTTAAATAAAATTTAAAAAATAATAAATGTCTATAGATATCACGAACGTTTTCGATTCTTCGTCGAATTATCTTCAAATTTGAAAAGTGAATAATAACTTTTTTTAAAAGGCAGTGGAGAAACGCGCAAAGAACGTGTTTGCATTGTTCAAGGAAAGACGTTGACAATTTAAATAAAACGACAGCGGCATTACAGAATAACATTGCATAACGTTAAGCATTTTAAGATGTTATCACTTGTTTCTTATTGGCCTCATAGTAGCAGTGAACAATTAATTATGCAATTCTGCCAACTTTCTGTTACGCCGACAGAAAACATATTCACGTCAGCTAATGCTAAATCTAATCGAACATCTTGACTCTTTTTCTTGAAATACTTTATATCATTTGTAATCATAATTTCGCTTGTCATCGTTTCGTTAGAACAGCATTTTTCTTGCTGTAATTCTGTTTGTACATCAGTTTGTACGGCTCTCTTCACAATTTCGCTAAAAATTGACGCTTTTATTTTAGTTTTAATAATATGTGTACGCTAATAGCAACATGTTGCATAACAAACATAATACCTTCGGGGATGACGGTATCCGTCTTGAATACCAAGGACACGCTCGTAAGAGTAACAGAAAAAAAATAGGAAAGTACGCGCTATTGTGTAACAATAAGAAAGAAACACAAAGCGAAATCACAGTTGAAAAAATTGAATACACTAAACTGAACAGGAAATAACGGAGATTACCTTAAGTTATCATGAGATTCTCTAAGGACGTAACCCTGTCTAGATTAATGTCTTCCTTTTTTTACAGCTGACCATTCGGCAGTTATCCTTCAGATGAAATAAAAATTTCAGAATGAAATAATTTACAACTATATAAAAACACATTTTTAATATTTAATCAATATTAAATGTCATAAAAGTCTGTACATCTTTACTCATAACTACAAATATAAGCCAATATAAAATCGAATCTCTTTCTTTATAAGGTTAAATATGTGTATATCGTTATATATTTTATGTACAGGGCGTATGACTAGGCAAGGAAACCGTACAGTATTACATTTAGACAACATCTGCTATGCCTAATATGTCTAAATATGGGCTATATTCATTTTAATTTAGTTGTATGGACAGGGGGTTAAAAATTGGTGCAACATTATCGTCAACATTTTGATACTTCCGATTTTTTGGACATTTTTACAATAAGTTCTAGTTAATACCTATCAAGGATTTTCAAGGATGTTTCAGGTTTTTTTAAACACATAATATGGGCACAACCGTGACTTTTTGAATTCAAATATATCAAATTGACCTAGTAGTCTGTCCATAGACTTTTGCCACCAATTAAAGAAGAATATATTGAATTACAATTTCTTCTAAAGACCCATTAGATTATAGACATTGACAGATATTTAAATCATCTAATGCATGGTACGGTGGTTAAGTTGACATCGACACGGACTGTAGGCATGGATGTTCCAAGTTCGAATCCAGTCGGTTCCACAGTACTACTTTCACTTAGGGATGTTGGCAACCTTCATGTGGTTCTTCCGTAAGTACCCGATGTCTTTTCAGAAAGATTTCTAACTAGAAAAAACATTGGGGAAACTAAAGCAACCAGCAGAATCATCTGATTCACACCGAAGAAGAAGAAGATCCAAATAAAAATGAGTCTTAGTAGAATTATATCTTAATGTTGGTCTGTGTAATAGAAAACTATTATATTCGGTTAATTATTTTTACGTGTACTGGTACGGGTATTCCTTTAGTGTCTATAATAAATTAAAATAATTTTGTAATCGATTATCGTCCAGAGTTTTTTTTGTTGTATTTTTGCATGTTTAAAAGTAAATCGAAAAAGAATGGTATTACTACTTCAGAAACTTGGTAAATGTATTTTTAATAACATCGGATAACAGAGCCTATACATCTATTTATAATATATATTATGTATATGTCTGCCTGTCTGTCTGTAGTCGCAACTATATTATTAGTTTTTGGTCGCTCTCTTATTATATCTTCTTATCAGATCCTATATATACCTATTCCAAAACTTCACCTAACAGCACGCGTCTTTCACATTTACATAATTAATTTGTTTTAAAGCATCTGATAAATTAATATTCGCCAATATACACTCATGATTCTTTTGTAAGATTTCCAGATGTATTTAAAATATTTTTTCCCGATAATAATCTTAATAAAAATGTAAATAGAATTAATTAAATACATTGTCTTTTTATCTATATAATTGAATTACGTAATTAAATTAGATTGTAATGGAATATAATAGAACTGCCAGCGTCCACTCCAAGATTTGGTTATCCAGCCTCTGCTTATAAAGTATAACGTTCTATTAAGAACGCACATAAATCCGCAAGTGTTTACATGACGTTAGTTTAAAGCGAGAGAGAAAGAGGGAGGGATACATGGACACAAGACAGGGGCGCGTTATTTAATTAATAACATGTAAACAGCACATTCTCGTACACGTCATTCAAAAATTATATATTTACTTTGATTTTTTTTATTAAATCGGTTTTTTTTGTTTAATCCTATTAGAAATAATTTTTTAATGCAAACATTTATTAAATAAAATTGTTTAAGTAAAAAAATAAAGAATTATTAAAAAGTCAAATTCATTTAAAATGTTTAATAGGAAATTTCGTTTAGTAAAAAATATTTACTAATGCAAACAACAGGCTCGAAGAATTATCCTTAAGTGTGAACTTACATGACTTAAATTCCAGAAAAATTAAAAATTATAGTTGATCAGATTAAATATCAAATTATTTATTTTAATTTATTTTTGTCCAATTCAATTCAAGATTTTAAACTGGAGAGTGGGGCATCTATAGGTCTGCCAAATATAGATTTTGTTACGCCGTCTTCTGAAACAATAACATAACTTCCCGTTTACACTTTTCTTCTATTTGTCGAAGAGAATCTAAAGATTACCTTTTACTTGGTTTAAAATGTAGTGTATGCAATATGTAACGTAAACCAGCTAGTAAAAATATGCGGTCGGAAGCAGCATATATTTTCTTGTGTACATAATAAATATATATCAGTGAATACATTTGTATGTGATAAGATATTAAATTGGTTAATTTAACGAAAAAAATTAAAAGAAGTTAACCATTTTATTTTTGAATTGCTAAAGGGAAGCGTTTTAGTCAAAGTTTGTTTACGTTAAATTATTTCACTTTTGGTTAAGAAATTGTTGCGTTCATCAAATATGTTGTGAAATTGTTGCATAAGGTCAACTCCTCAGAAGTACATTTTTATTTGTTTCGACAGTTAGGTGAGGTGCTTATTTTAGGTCTCATAGGCGGAAATGGAAAAAAAAACCTCTCTTAATGGTTCTCGTTAGGGGGCGTTAGTTTGTCGGGCATTACACTCACCCGCAATGCTGCTATCATTTTAAACAACGGTATGGGGTGAGTACTGACTGCAACTCCTATTCCGAAAAAGTCACGGATCTAATTACTAACAAGACTTTACCTTGTTACCTTTTAAAGGTGTAGAGCTTGAGTATTTATGTCTAATCACATAAAGTATAATATAACTGAAAAGTAAACAGATGGTATCTATTTTCAAGTCTCGGCATTTGGGCTAAGATCAGAGTTGAGTATATGTTGGGACGGTATTGTTTTAGTCTTCGGGTCTGTATTCTGCCGGTCTGAGGTACTGTTCTGGGCAGTTCTATGAGTTCCAACCTCCCAGGCTTTTCTTTCTCACCCTTTGAGAAGGGGTTAGTTTATTGCTAATCGCTCGAGGCGTCCCTACCGTGGAATGCCGAAGGGGCTTCTCAGGCATTTTTTGACGGTCAGAGTGCCCTTCTTCCTCTAGGACGATGGTTTTCAACCCCACTTTCCCGACCTTGTGTCAAATCCTACCGCTGTGGGAGGTAGATAAATACCAGGTATCAGCCTTTAGGCTGTAATCAAAGTGTAGTATCTATTCCGATTGATGCTACCAACCTTGGGCCGATACCATATTGGCCTTCGGGCCTTGATTTCGCTGGTTTCAGGGATTTTTCTGTGCAGTTCTATGACGGCCAATCTTCAAAGCTTTGCCTCCTCATCTTTTGAGAAGGGTTTTTTTTATTGCAAATCGTCATGACATTTTTCATCTAGGGCGCTGGCTTTGCAATCTCACTTTTCGACCTGTGTCACATCACTGTGTGTGGAAGACAAAATTAAATACAATTAAAAATAAAGTTACACCGCTAATTTCTAGCTCCAAGAACGCTGGTAAGCGACATTACGACGAATTACGTATGAAAAACAGTCACTGTTTAGCTGTCATCGAACGAGTAGAGAATTATGCCGGTTTTTAATGTATGGAAAATTCAGCTCTCAAAAACGGGGCACGCTCTAACTGACTAAAGACAGCAAAGATAAGTGTATATGCTAGTAGACATACTGCACATTTCTCCTAACCAACACATTAAGAATATATTTCAGCCACACTTTTTTTTTTACTGATGATTCTCTCTGATAGTATTCGAATATTGCAATCCCACATAAATGTATATCCTTTTCTTTTTTTGCATTTCTCTAAATTGATTATCCTGGCGTTATCATAAAAATAACGATCGCTTATAATAATTGAACGCCTGACAAAATAAGTAAATAAGTAAATATAATCTTGAAATCTCTGACAAAGACATTAGTGAACGGACAGCATATAAAAAAACATAAAAATGCCTATCGATAAATATTTGTTCAAAGTTTAATATACGGTATTGCCTGTCAAAGATCAGGAACAGAGCTCATCAATTCGGTTTATTTATTTACAGTTTAAGTATGGATTTCCATTAAGGTAGATGTGCCTAAAACCAAATATATTCTTTTAATCGTCAGAAAAATCGACCGAAAATAAACACAATCCTAAAACTTCATTATTATTATAAGTTTGCTTTGAAAATGTTTTCAACAGAGAGTGTTTGGAATGCAACTCGCTATACAGTCTCACGTATAAAAGAATTATACTAAGGTAATTATTATACGAAAATTTACATCGGATTAATATAGCAACTAGAGAAATATTCAACATAAGAGGGGTTCATACTATTCCTGAATTTACAGATGTATATTTTGTATTGTTGAATGTCTAAAGTCAGTTTCGAATAGGGAAATCTGTATAATATTACGCATTTACTTCGTTTGTGTAAACATTGTATCCATACACACACATTAAAACAATAATATCGTTAATTATCAAAGATGAGATAGGAAAACGATACTTTTACAGCAAAGTACATATATATAACATTAGAAAGTATGAATCGCACACTTTTAAACATTATATAGGAAGAGTTGAACCCTATTAAACCGGAGGTAAACTTAAACAAAACACCACTATACAAATATATACCATTGTTATTATTTAGTAGCGTTGCCAAAGCAATTATAAAATTATTATTTAATTAAAAAAAACATCAAAGAACTCATATCACTCTAATTGATTTAGAGTATTAAAATGATTTAGTCATGTTTTTTTCGAATATAAAATGATTACTTCATTTCATCAAAAGAAATATAATAGTATACTTTTTAAAAAATAACCATGTTTGTTATATGAAGAAAACACAATGTTACTTAGTATCGATATTTACACGAGCCTAATAGGCGTATACGTTATGTTGAATAGTAATTGTTTACGCGCAAATAGGTCACACAAATAAAGGTAAATCGAAAACTGTTTCATTAAATATAGTGCTTGTTCCAAATATATTTTTATAAGATTTAAACAATAATATTTTACTTGAAAGTTTACAGCGCGACTTTATATTTCCATTTTACATATGTAGATGTACTCCCCATTTTTTAATCTTAAAATAACAAAAACGAAAAAAGTTTGATACTGGCTTATTCCGAAAAAAATAGTTAATAAACGGATTTGCACCGCTAATCGCCATCCGCCACCCGGCATCATCCACATTTTATTTTCAGAGATTCAACAGCGCATGTTTCTCTAACAGTTCTATCTCTCAGTATAAAAATCAAACTATTTGCAACACAAACAAATAGTCTAGAAAAATTGGCCGATGCTAAACATGAAAATGTGACAATTAATTACGTGTGTTCATAACAAGGTAATGTGAACAAACTCGTTTTAATTTAACCGCTGTTGCTTGAACTTTTGATAAAATGACCGTCGGTCATACTTGCATTTCTTGTCCTTAAATAAAAATTAAATTTAAGTTTTTAAGTTTTGAGAATCGAATTATAATTCAACGTTTTAATCGCTGAGGGCCATATCGTTTTTCCATGCCCCACACATATTTTTAAGACAAAGAAATAATACTAAACAAACTTTGTAAGTTTATTCTTGCACAGGTAAAACAAGTTTAACACAAAATTAAAAGGTTAAAACTCAACCATATTAGAAATTATATAAATAATTTTAATATCATTTTGAAATAAGATAGGTAGTTTTTTTGACTTCCTGTATGTATGACTATTTTAGGAGAATCATGCGAGTCGGAAACATGCATAAATTACTGAAAGCAAACGGAAAGACGGCACACATTCCGAGAAACCATCATGAATCAGTCTAAACTTCTATACGTCGCCTATGCTTACAGAGCTATGATGTATTTACGTAAATGGGTAATAAGTGAACTATTGAGAAAACGTAGAAAAATGTATTCTTAATTAGCCGTTCTAAATTCATTATTTTGTTTCATCCTCTGAACATATACGATAGATAACAACAATGTCTACATAACAATCCCAACCTGAATAACATATATTCATAAAAGAATCTACAATTAATTTATTTATAAATCACGGGAAAGCTCAGAATAGTTCCAGCTTTGATT
>OY744519.1:39502800-39525300 GCA_963556195.1 Sepiola atlantica | reverse complement strand
TGGCAGCTCCATCTACATGCTGATGTAGTGTTAACTCATTTCTTTTTACCCGTGATTAGTAAGTATCACTTGATCACGGGCATTGTTTTCCTCACGCACTTAACGTCACGACCGTTTTAATTAATGCTGTGATTTATATGGTGTAAATTTTATCTTTGATTATTATTTGTACTCACTAGGAGTTCTCACACAGTCATTGTCAGAGATTGCTCACCGACAACAACCAGTGGTATTTCGTGGCGTCTGAGTGACAACAGGTTTCCCCAGATGTCCAGTATTCTTTACTTCTTTACGATGCGGTATTGCAACAGCTTCTTACCATTGATTTCTCACTGGTAAGGACAATTGGTCTTCTCTGGGATTTGGGTGGCAATAAGCCTCCGCAATGTCCCAGCATTCTCTGACCTTTTCCAGTGGAGGTCTGGTGTGTGCTTCCCCTCATCGGTCGTCTCATCCTCCTCGACCCTCTACAAATATTTTGTTTGCTGTCAGTCTAGGCCCGCACTATTTTAAAAAAAAAAATAATTAAAAAATGCTTTTTAAAATTTTTTTAAATTTAAATTTTTCAATTTTTAATTTTTTGAGTTGTAGTGTGGGGGAGAGATGGGGGGAGCTAATTTCTGTTCTTTGGTTCATTTTTGTGTGGTGATAGCTGAGGCCGGTGTAATTTATTAGGGAGAGGAGAGATTATGAAGTGATGTTTCTTGCAGTTTATGTTCCTTGTTGTGGTGTTGTTCGTGTGGTTTTTTTTTCCTGTTGTAAACTTCTTGTGACTAGTTACCTTTTGTAGCTTATGTGAGGAGGAGTATTATTATTATTATTATTATTATTATTATTATTATTATTATTATTATTATTATTATTATTATTATTATTATTATTATTATTATTATTATTATTATTATTATTATTATTATTATTATTATTATTATTATTATTATTATTATTATTATTATTATTATTATTATTATTATTATTATTATTATTATTATTATTATTATTATTATTATTATTATTATTATTATTATTATTATTATTATTATTATTATTATTATTATTATTATTATTATTATTATTATTATTATTATTATTATTATTATTATTATTATTATTATTATTATTATTATTATTATTATTATTATTATTATTATTATTATTATTATTATTATTATTATTATTATTATTATTATTATTATTATTATTATTATTATTATTATTATTATTATTATTATTATTATTATTATTATTATTATTATTATTATTATTATTATTATTATTATTATTATTATTATTATTATTATTATTATTATTATTATTATTATTATTATTATTATTATTATTATTATTATTATTATTATTATTATTATTATTATTATTATTATTATTATTATTATTATTATTATTATTATTATTATTATTATTATTATTATTATTATTATTATTATTATTATTATTATTATTATTATTATTATTATTATTATTATTATTATTATTATTATTATTATTATTATTATTATTATTATTATTATTATTATTATTATTATTATTATTATTATTATTATTATTATTATTATTATTATTATTATTATTATTATTATTATTATTATTATTATTATTATTATTATTATTATTATTATTATTATTATTATTATTATTATTATTATTATTATTATTATTATTATTATTATTATTATTATTATTATTATTATTATTATTATTATTATTATTATTATTATTATTATTATTATTATTATTATTATTATTATTATTATTATTATTATTATTATTATTATTATTATTATTATTATTATTATTATTATTATTATTATTATTATTATTATTATTATTATTATTATTATTATTATTATTATTATTATTATTATTATTATTATTATTATTATTATTATTATTATTATTATTATTATTATTATTATTATTATTATTATTATTATTATTATTATTATTATTATTATTATTATTATTATTATTATTATTATTATTATTATTATTATTATTATTATTATTATTATTATTATTATTATTATTATTATTATTATTATTATTATTATTATTATTATTATTATTATTATTATTATTATTATTATTATTATTATTATTATTATTATTATTATTATTATTATTATTATTATTATTATTATTATTATTATTATTATTATTATTATTATTATTATTATTATTATTATTATTATTATTATTATTATTATTATTATTATTATTATTATTATTATTATTATTATTATTATTATTATTATTATTATTATTATTATTATTATTATTATTATTATTATTATTATTATTATTATTATTATTATTATTATTATTATTATTATTATTATTATTATTATTATTATTATTATTATTATTATTATTATTATTATTATTATTATTATTATTATTATTATTATTATTATTATTATTATTATTATTATTATTATTATTATTATTATTATTATTATTATTATTATTATTATTATTATTATTATTATTATTATTATTATTATTATTATTATTATTATTATTATTATTATTATTATTATTATTATTATTATTATTATTATTATTATTATTATTATTATTATTATTATTATTATTATTATTATTATTATTATTATTATTATTATTATTATTATTATTATTATTATTATTATTATTATTATTATTATTATTATTATTATTATTATTATTATTATTATTATTATTATTATTATTATTATTATTATTATTATTATTATTATTATTATTATTATTATTATTATTATTATTATTATTATTATTATTATTATTATTATTATTATTATTATTATTATTATTATTATTATTATTATTATTATTATTATTATTATTATTATTATTATTATTATTATTATTATTATTATTATTATTATTATTATTATTATTATTATTATTATTATTATTATTATTATTATTATTATTATTATTATTATTATTATTATTATTATTATTATTATTATTATTATTATTATTATTATTATTATTATTATTATTATTATTATTATTATTATTATTATTATTATTATTATTATTATTATTATTATTATTATTATTATTATTATTATTATTATTATTATTATTATTATTATTATTATTATTATTATTATTATTATTATTATTATTATTATTATTATTATTATTATTATTATTATTATTATTATTATTATTATTATTATTATTATTATTATTATTATTATTATTATTATTATTATTATTATTATTATTATTATTATTATTATTATTATTATTATTATTATTATTATTATTATTATTATTATTATTATTATTATTATTATTATTATTATTATTATTATTATTATTATTATTATTATTATTATTATTATTATTATTATTATTATTATTATTATTATTATTATTATTATTATTATTATTATTATTATTATTATTATTATTATTATTATTATTATTATTATTATTATTATTATTATTATTATTATTATTATTATTATTATTATTATTATTATTATTATTATTATTATTATTATTATTATTATTATTATTATTATTATTATTATTATTATTATTATTATTATTATTATTATTATTATTATTATTATTATTATTATTATTATTATTATTATTATTATTATTATTATTATTATTATTATTATTATTATTATTATTATTATTATTATTATTATTATTATTATTATTATTATTATTATTATTATTATTATTATTATTATTATTATTATTATTATTATTATTATTATTATTATTATTATTATTATTATTATTATTATTATTATTATTATTATTATTATTATTATTATTATTATTATTATTATTATTATTATTATTATTATTATTATTATTATTATTATTATTATTATTATTATTATTATTATTATTATTATTATTATTATTATTATTATTATTATTATTATTATTATTATTATTATTATTATTATTATTATTATTATTATTATTATTATTATTATTATTATTATTATTATTATTATTATTATTATTATTATTATTATTATTATTATTATTATTATTATTATTATTATTATTATTATTATTATTATTATTATTATTATTATTATTATTATTATTATTATTATTATTATTATTATTATTATTATTATTATTATTATTATTATTATTATTATTATTATTATTATTATTATTATTATTATTATTATTATTATTATTATTATTATTATTATTATTATTATTATTATTATTATTATTATTATTATTATTATTATTATTATTATTATTATTATTATTATTATTATTATTATTATTATTATTATTATTATTATTATTATTATTATTATTATTATTATTATTATTATTATTATTATTATTATTATTATTATTATTATTATTATTATTATTATTATTATTATTATTATTATTATTATTATTATTATTATTATTATTATTATTATTATTATTATTATTATTATTATTATTATTATTATTATTATTATTATTATTATTATTATTATTATTATTATTATTATTATTATTATTATTATTATTATTATTATTATTATTATTATTATTATTATTATTATTATTATTATTATTATTATTATTATTATTATTATTATTATTATTATTATTATTATTATTATTATTATTATTATTATTATTATTATTATTATTATTATTATTATTATTATTATTATTATTATTATTATTATTATTATTATTATTATTATTATTATTATTATTATTATTATTATTATTATTATTATTATTATTATTATTATTATTATTATTATTATTATTATTATTATTATTATTATTATTATTATTATTATTATTATTATTATTATTATTATTATTATTATTATTATTATTATTATTATTATTATTATTATTATTATTATTATTATTATTATTATTATTATTATTATTATTATTATTATTATTATTATTATTATTATTATTATTATTATTATTATTATTATTATTATTATTATTATTATTATTATTATTATTATTATTATTATTATTATTATTATTATTATTATTATTATTATTATTATTATTATTATTATTATTATTATTATTATTATTATTATTATTATTATTATTATTATTATTATTATTATTATTATTATTATTATTATTATTATTATTATTATTATTATTATTATTATTATTATTATTATTATTATTATTATTATTATTATTATTATTATTATTATTATTATTATTATTATTATTATTATTATTATTATTATTATTATTATTATTATTATTATTATTATTATTATTATTATTATTATTATTATTATTATTATTATTATTATTATTATTATTATTATTATTATTATTATTATTATTATTATTATTATTATTATTATTATTATTATTATTATTATTATTATTATTATTATTATTATTATTATTATTATTATTATTATTATTATTATTATTATTATTATTATTATTATTATTATTATTATTATTATTATTATTATTATTATTATTATTATTATTATTATTATTATTATTATTATTATTATTATTATTATTATTATTATTATTATTATTATTATTATTATTATTATTATTATTATTATTATTATTATTATTATTATTATTATTATTATTATTATTATTATTATTATTATTATTATTATTATTATTATTATTATTATTATTATTATTATTATTATTATTATTATTATTATTATTATTATTATTATTATTATTATTATTATTATTATTATTATTATTATTATTATTATTATTATTATTATTATTATTATTATTATTATTATTATTATTATTATTATTATTATTATTATTATTATTATTATTATTATTATTATTATTATTATTATTATTATTATTATTATTATTATTATTATTATTATTATTATTATTATTATTATTATTATTATTATTATTATTATTATTATTATTATTATTATTATTATTATTATTATTATTATTATTATTATTATTATTATTATTATTATTATTATTATTATTATTATTATTATTATTATTATTATTATTATTATTATTATTATTATTATTATTATTATTATTATTATTATTATTATTATTATTATTATTATTATTATTATTATTATTATTATTATTATTATTATTATTATTATTATTATTATTATTATTATTATTATTATTATTATTATTATTATTATTATTATTATTATTATTATTATTATTATTATTATTATTATTATTATTATTATTATTATTATTATTATTATTATTATTATTATTATTATTATTATTATTATTATTATTATTATTATTATTATTATTATTATTATTATTATTATTATTATTATTATTATTATTATTATTATTATTATTATTATTATTATTATTATTATTATTATTATTATTATTATTATTATTATTATTATTATTATTATTATTATTATTATTATTATTATTATTATTATTATTATTATTATTATTATTATTATTATTATTATTATTATTATTATTATTATTATTATTATTATTATTATTATTATTATTATTATTATTATTATTATTATTATTATTATTATTATTATTATTATTATTATTATTATTATTATTATTATTATTATTATTATTATTATTATTATTATTATTATTATTATTATTATTATTATTATTATTATTATTATTATTATTATTATTATTATTATTATTATTATTATTATTATTATTATTATTATTATTATTATTATTATTATTATTATTATTATTATTATTATTATTATTATTATTATTATTATTATTATTATTATTATTATTATTATTATTATTATTATTATTATTATTATTATTATTATTATTATTATTATTATTATTATTATTATTATTATTATTATTATTATTATTATTATTATTATTATTATTATTATTATTATTATTATTATTATTATTATTATTATTATTATTATTATTATTATTATTATTATTATTATTATTATTATTATTATTATTATTATTATTATTATTATTATTATTATTATTATTATTATTATTATTATTATTATTATTATTATTATTATTATTATTATTATTATTATTATTATTATTATTATTATTATTATTATTATTATTATTATTATTATTATTATTATTATTATTATTATTATTATTATTATTATTATTATTATTATTATTATTATTATTATTATTATTATTATTATTATTATTATTATTATTATTATTATTATTATTATTATTATTATTATTATTATTATTATTATTATTATTATTATTATTATTATTATTATTATTATTATTATTATTATTATTATTATTATTATTATTATTATTATTATTATTATTATTATTATTATTATTATTATTATTATTATTATTATTATTATTATTATTATTATTATTATTATTATTATTATTATTATTATTATTATTATTATTATTATTATTATTATTATTATTATTATTATTATTATTATTATTATTATTATTATTATTATTATTTCATAGTAGTTTCAACTTTTGGATGTTTTTAGCTGGATTTTTAGTTTTTAATATCCGGTCAATTCCTTTGATTTTAGATATTTAAGCTGCCCCCCTAACAATTTCGCTACTACTAACAAGCAAGCCTTTTGCAAAATTGAAAAATTCATCATCTAGACAATCTGTTTTAGCCATTTACGGTGGCTTTTCATTGTAGTTCTAAGTTTTACAATTACAACGGAAATCACCTTTACTTGTTTCCACTTCCCTAGTTTAATTCCCGTTAATTATTTTGATATTTATTTATTTATTGGTGTTCTTTCTCCTGCACTATCAAAGGAGAATAATATATCACTGCATAGGTAATGTGTCTTATTTTTAATTAGAAAGATTAAGTCGGGTTTTGAATACTCAAGAACATTTATCAGTTTGTATGCGCATGTCTCAAATAAGTTGTACATTGTCGTTCTCCTGTACTACATCTGCCTTATTTTCATGCCACTTCTCATGTTGGTTAACTTAATAAAGTTTGAATATAGTGTAGTACCTGAGCGACTTTGTCTTGTCTCCATTTTTAATATTGATGCTGTGCTAGCATATGATATTGAGACACAATATGCGCTAAGTTTTCTCCCCTTTCATTACACAATCAGTACACCGATGATTCTGCAGTTTTTATCAATGTAATGGTTGATGGACCTCGTGCAGATGGTTTTTCCTGAGCTGCTATTAAGGTGCTCTTAGTAAATCATTTTAAATCACACCTGATCAACCAATTCTAGCTGACATCATATATATATATATATATATATATATATATATATATATATATATTCTGTATACTTTAAAAATAGACTGTGTAGTTTCTTTTCTAATTAATTGTAACCTACTTTATTGCATCCTTTCAGTATGGTTTACTCCAATGTTTAAGAAGTCCTCTCGTTTTAGTTCACGAAGAAGTATCTCATTACTTTCAGAAATATATTTTTATTTGCAACCTTATTCTGTATTCACGACATCTTCAACACTGGGTAAACCTCGAAACACTTCCTTTCAAGATAGATGCAATCTGTATATCCTTTATTTGCAAAAGCTTCAGAAATTGTAAACATTTCCCGTGTTGGGTGACCAAACATTTTAATTCATCTACATTTCCTCAAGTATACCAACAGTGGATCGACACATAGCTTATTCTGTAATATTGATAGCATAGATTGTATTTCAAATGTGGAGCTGCGTTTTAAGAATAACCCTTTCTATTTTTCATACACATCAGTCATTTTAATTTACTTGTTTTTAATCTTATTTGCATCTAAGATTATTAAGTATTTGTAAGTCGTCTCCCTCTCAAAAGTCGTTATCCATCAGTTGTTGGGAGTTTCAGACAATCTGAGCGGACAAGTTTAGCTATTTTTATAACAAAAATACCGCATTTGGTGGTGCAAAATTCCATATGTATGTCCTACCTAAATAATCTAACCGTATACATTAGGGTATGCGGTAGTGTTTTTTAAGACAATTGGTGGTTCGAAAGGTTTCTTGTAGTTATTGAATGGAAATGAGCGTTGTCATTTCGCAATTTAAAGTTACCAACTATTTATGACCTTATTCTACTTCAGACTGAAACTCATTTTTTAACAATTCAGCCATTGTCTTGGATATGTGCACATCCGTTTTACATACATGACGAGAGTAGAGCAAAGTGTCGTCAGCAAATATACTTAACTCAGACTCAATGTCACCAGGAAGGTCGCTTATAAAAATCAGGAACAGGAAAGATCCAAATGTATCCCTGTGGTACACCATCATTTATGTCATGTTGTTTAGAGAAACTGGCGATCGGTGACAACGTTGATCTTTATTTTGGTTAGTAACGATCGAATTATATTAAATGTTTGAGTGATTTTTATGCCAGATATTTTCAAAGGTTTTGGATATATCAAGCGCTAACGCCTTAGATTAACCTGCTTTTTCCAGTGTATGGTATATGCGTTCAGAGATGACCGTTAGGATAACCGCGGTAGATTATACTGGCCTAAATCCATATTGACGGTCAGAAAGAAGTTTAGCATTAACTAGGTGTCAGACTATTACTAGATTGATTAAGGATTCAAATATGTTTGTAAATATCGGGAGTAGACTTATTGGGCGATAGATTTGAGAATCAGTGCTGTCTCCAAAATCCCTGAAGACTGGTATCGCTGTTGTTCGGAAATCAAGATTCAGCGATGAATTTGTTGTAGAGTTTGGAGAATACATGGGCCAGTTTTTCGAAGCATGTCATTATTACTATTACTGGTATAAGATCAGACGCACACGCTTTGGAGGTGTCAATGTATTTTTATTATGTTCTTGAACTAAGATAGGATGATGACCAACTTTTTAAGTGGGGCATCGGTCCGCAATGGGAATTTAGGGAAGGGGTGGTTTGCTGAGTTCAAAATGGATGTTACGGTGACACACTGGGTAGGTAGTTCAGCCTTATCAGTAATCGTGCAAACAGGATTATTTCAAAACACTTTAAGGTCGTTCATCAATAGATAGTGGTTGACTGCAGGAAGTATTTTCGAAGTTTATATCCTCCCTTTCACATTACGTTAGAGAATGTTTATTGAGATCAAAATAATAATAAAAAACAAAGTGGAAAGACTATCGTAATTGAAATTCATTTCCTTTATGTTCAATTTACCTAATGCAACCTATCTTGAAGTTAAATTGGTTTCCCAATTACTCATGGTATTCCTTATATATGTTTGAATGTTAAGGTCTATTCTAGCAAATCTCCAAGCATTTAAGTATTCATGAATGAAGCCCCATGTCAAATGTATTATTATGATTTACCCACCTTATGACACGGTTAATAGTCTTTCGTTTGCAGTTAATCGGGATAATTACATCGATATTTGATTACATGAGATTTTTTCAACACCTTTCTTTTTCTAAGACAGTAAATTGTTTTGGTCCAAATGACCATAAATACTTTCAGACATTATGCTAGTAAAAAGTTTCAACATTACTGAGAGGCACGTAGTTTGTCTAAAATGTATCACTTCACTGCCCGTGTCTTTTATGATCAAAACTGTAGTGCTCTTTGTCAACCACTCAGGGAAGCTACCTTCTGTCACACAGCCATTTATATTCGCTCAATAAGTAGGTGAAGAAGCGGAAGGTTTTTAAACCAGTGTCGTTGGACTCCGTCAGGTCCGGCTGCTTTTTTTTATTTGAAAGCTTTGTAACCCTTTGTTAAGATACGTTACCTATAACGGACTTTGCACTCTTTAATACTGCATAAATACTGGGAGCAACTGCTTCTCAGTGTTGAACGAGCCCAGCCCGGCCAGTCTTTCATCAACGTCGGTTGATTGAACACTTGGGGGTGGCGTAATACCAGTCGAGGATTTGTTCTGGGCAATTAGTCCGGCAGAAACTGTGTCATTTCAGTGTTTTTAATATGTCGACCTGAGGTATTAAGTTATTGGTTGTTCTAGGAGGTCTACGATCCCAGGATTTGCCTCCCCTCTGGGGGTGTATTAAGTTTATTGCTTACTGTCGGATGCCCACCTGACGGGGGAATGCTGACGCGGACTTGCCAGGCTACTTTTGATAGGTCAGAGTGCTCCACCTTCATGGGGGCTGGCTTGACTTTTCCCCACCTTCCGATCTTGTGCCACATATTCCTGCGGCGGCAAAGAATAAAATACCTGAACGTACCTCACTTCATACTGACAGTCAATATTGACGTTCCACCAATATTGTAGCTCTCTTGTATAATATTTTCTTTCAATATACTTATTTTCCCGAAACCCCGAGTTCGTGTTGCCATTCCGCTCTCTTTACAGGGCCACAACCCCCTCACTCAACATCTCAACGGTTAATGTTATAGTCATGTGTCGATGTATTCTAGAATACATCTCCCTTTCAATATCTTTGATCCGTTCTGACTCATCTTGATGTTTTACTTTGTTTTTTACCAAATCCCTGTCCAGAATGCACAAGATTGGTCAGCATCATGTATGAGGTCATTTTATTAGTAAAATCCTTCTAGTTGAAAAATACATTTCTAGTTGTTCTCTAGCAGTCTGTCATGATGATACTGCTCAATTCTGTCGCTGTAACATATACTTTTGGTAGTTTGGACGGTGACACGCTGTTTCAGTTCTTCAATTACACACTTAAAACCTTTTAGGTATATGTCAAACTTACGAGTAAGTCTTTCACAGGCACTCGAACTTTTGTAGTAAGTTGTTTCATCTGACCATTTAAACGTTTCAACCTCTTTCTTTGCTTTTTGTTTCGTTTTCTTTTTATGGGCACAGTGTTGACAGCAGCTTTAATAACTTTATTTCCCTGACTAAGATTATTTACTAATAAAAATGGCAATACTTCATTCACTTTAGTTGTGACGGTATAAAGTATTTTTCTGTTGATTTATCTCAGGTGCGGCGTCTGTTCTAATTTGTCAGCTTTTAGCGTCTTGTCTTACAATGAGAACATATCACTATCTTCTTTTGTCATCCGATTTTCTATCATACATTTTAGGATTGCATCTGTGGAAACAGCCTGATTAGCATCAGTTAAAATATTTTCGTTCTAAGTTGGTTGTTACTTCTTCCCTAGACTTCTCTTCAACTGCATGAAGTCTATTGATCTCCTCCATTTCTCTTTTTAATTCTTCAATTTCAATAGCAGATGACAATTCATTTGTTCTAATCACCCGGGATTTTACTGCAAGTTTAAAAAAATAATTTAAATAGTTATTCCAGCTTCGGTGCATTCGTTGTCTATATTGTCTCTTAGGAGGGTCACGCTTAAAATAAGATTTCATCAAATTTCCATTTAAGGCCTTAGTCTAATTAGTTCTGGTTTGAGTGTTACTGTTACGAGAGTTTCGCCTGATGAGGACTTAGGAATCCTCATTCGTTCTCCTGCTTGACGTCGGACCTGTATTTGACATTCCGGACACACTTACGTCGTTTTCGGTTTGATAATTTTTAACACTCATTTTGGAATAATACAAGACATGGTTTGTGTATTCCTTTCATTCACTAGTTTTCTTCTTGAGTTAATAGTCCTACGAGTGTTGCTAACCAAATCTTAAGACCTAAATCGTGACCATGATACACCCCGCCAGATGTCAACCTGGTATTTACAACTGATGTTGCATTCCATCAAGTATCTGTTATATTTAGAGATGTTACGTTTGCGATGGCTTATTAGATATTCCTTACCCCTATGCCAGTTGGCCTGTGGCTGCAATTATTATTATTATTATTATTATTATTATTATTATTATTATTATTATTATTATTATTATTATTATTATTATCATCATCATCATCATCATCATCATCATCATCATCATCATCATCATCATCATCATCATCATCATCATCATCATCATCATCATCATCATCACTATTGCTACGGTTACAGTATTACTACTACAACTATTATTGCATTCTAATTTTCACCATCATGTTTTTTACTATTATATTTAGTGTTGCATAGCGGCACCAAATCAGACATTTGTTACGTTATCAATTATGGAAATCATCGCCACGAATGTCTATTAAGCGCTTCTCAAAATATAAACACCACAAGAAATCATATGAAAGTTTATGAGCGTTTACAAACTTCTTTAACACCCACTTTTAAGGCACTTTTAAACACATTTCTTTAAGGCGGTGTTAAGCCTTTAAACTACCGGTTCTGTTACACATTGCTTTTTAAACACTGCTTATTAAGCATATTTTACCCACATCAAACATTGTTCGTTACATTAATCATTTTTCTGTACAATTAACATTTTACTTTAAAACATTGTTCTTTTTATACATTGTATTTTAAGCACATTATTTTTAATTCTGTTGTCGTTTGACATTTCAAATTAAACACTTTAAGCATTGTTCGTTAAGCATATCAAATTAAGCATGGTGCACTTTTTCTTTCTGTTTTAAGTCTTTCGAAGTCTAACAGATTAAGACCCCTAAAATGTGCAACACATAAAGTTACCTGACGTTTTTCTTCATCGTCTGGTTGTGATCGATGTTAGTACCGTCGGTGTCTATTGCGTATCTCTGACCGTGATCGATGCTGGTGATCTTTGATATGTGGATACAACTTTATATACAGCAGAAGCCAAACGCGTAGACAATTTTTCCTGATTGAGATACAAGTCTTATTCTGGACTTCGTTGTGGAAGACTTGTATCATTCGTTCGCTCGATTCGCATTCATACCTCTTGCTGTGGGATGCGACTATGCACGGGAATTTCTGCTGGATCTCGAAATGGTCCAGACCATACGATAAACGACTACATTGCCGAATTGAATCTCTCACTTCCAAAGCCTTTCTGTTTCATTTGAGAACCCACAGAGAGGGCGACCGTCCGGCTCGCTTCCTAAACCGTCACTATTTCTAAACCTTAGTTTCTCACGAAGGAGGAGTGACGGCGCATTCCTTAGTCTTGTCATACAAATCATAACCAGAACTGGCCTGACCTTCATTGCATCACAACTTTTGAAGTCGGCCAGGTTTAACCAGTTGTTTTGACTTCTTGGGATTACTCATTCTGAGAACAAATCTATTTGCCCCAAAATGGATGTCATTTTGACCTGCACTAAACTCGAACAATCAAAACTAGTGGACCTACACGCTGTTAGGCATACAGGGCCCCTCATAATATCACATTAGTATAAATATTATTATGACCTATTATTTACTCACTAGGAGTTCTCACACAGGTCATCAGTGATTGCTCACCGACAACCGGTGGTATTCCCTGGAGTCTGAGTGACAACAAGTCTCCCAAGATTCCCAGTATTTTCCACCTCTTTTCGATAGCCACCGCAAATAAACTTGCAGTATCACAACAACCGTTTACCATTGATTTCTCGCTGGTAAAGACCATTGGTCTTCTCTGAGATTTGGGTGGCAATAAGCCTCCCCAAGGTACCAGCAGTCTCTGCACTTCCAGTTTCTGGCTAGTTCCGTGTATTTGCTTCGTTATTCTGTTTCTTTGATTTTCACTCTGTGACTGCTGGAACAGCAGAGTTTACGATTTTGCAAGATTTTTCCTTCCTGTTGATTATTATAACATCCGGTCTCCTTGCTTGTATGGGTTTTTATGTTTGTATATCGAAACCCCAGATGATTTTGTGTTTTTCGTTTTCAAGTACTGTTTCTGGTTTATCTTCGTACCATTTGTCTGCGTATTCGAAATTCAATTGTTTGCATAGTTCCGGTGTACTGATTTTCCCACACAGTCATGTCTGTTCTTTATATTCTTTTTGGGCTAGTTTGCTACATTCACTTATTATATGATTTACTGTTTCGTCTCATTGTCCACACAGTCTGCATTTACTGTTTTCCTGGGTGTTATTTTTTTTATCTTTGATGTAGTTTATCCTGATTGCATTGTTCTGTGAAGCCATCAGTAAATATTCCGTTTCTCTGTTCAAGTGTCCTCTTCTTAGCCATTCCCAGCTATTTTCGTTGGTTTCTTCTGTTGTCGGTCTTCTGAAGTGTCCATGTTGTTTTTTTCTTCTCACTTTTTTTTGTTTTTGCTGGTTTCCGTGCCTCCCAAGTTGTTCCTTGGAACAGTGTCTCTTGTTGCAGTGATAAGGATTTGCATGTGTTGAGTTATGTATTTTTCCGGCTCTTTGTTGAGTCTTCCACACAATCTTCTATACTTACCAGTCCTCTTCCCCCTTCGTTTCTTTTCATGTAAGGTATGCCCGTATCGTATGGATGTATGGCATTGTGCATGGTCATTAATTTTCTAGTTCTCTGGTCCAGGTGCCTGAGTTCATCTTTGGTCCGACTTATGAATGGTCCAGGTGTTTATTTCTGTTACTAGATTCCTGCTATATAATTTCGTTTCTAGGAGTGTTCTTGTTCTTCATAAATATTCTTTTCCAATCTTCTCTTTCATTTTTGTAGATTTGATGGTGTCTAATTTCAGAACTCCAAGATATTTGCAGATATCCTATTCGAGTAGGTCCCACATTTCTTCTTGGTTGGGGAGTGCCATGCCCTATGTTGTCTGCAGTGTTCCTCTTTTTATTTCAAGTAGTGCACACTTTTCCATCCCGAATTCCATTTGGATGTCCTGGCTGAAGATTTTGTTCATATTTATCAGCTTTTCCAGTTCCTGTTTGCTTTTTTCAAATAGTTGCAGGTCATCCATGTATATCAGGTTGTTTACTCTTAGTATGTAGTTAAGTGGCATCATAGCTATTATAAATAGTAGCGGTGATAGGGAGTCTCCTTGGAAAATGCCTTTCTGTATCTTTATCTCCGGCAGGTGTTGTCCTCCGGCTGTCAGTTCCAGTCTCCATGCTTCCATTGCTCTCTTAATAAGATTAATAAACCTTTCGGGTATTTTGTATATTTTGTATATTTTCAAACATTCAATTATCACTGCTTGAGTTATTCTATCGTAAGCTTTTTTGTAGTCAATCGATGCCATGCATATGTTTTTTTTCTGTTTTTTACCTCCTGCAGTATTATTATTATTATCATTATTATTATTATCATTATTATTATTATTATTATTATTATTATTATTATTATTATTATTATTATTATTATTATTATTCTAGTTTTCTGTTTTGTATTGTTCCGTTAGTTTTTAAATAAATGAAGACGATTTGCAATTTAATTAAAATAAATTTTCCTGCAACAATTTCAATAGTGAGCGATCCACTTAAAATGTTGCATTACAGGCATCAAGACGTAACGTGCAGCAAGGGGGGGGAGAGAGAGCTTCTTTATTGCTTCTCGCAGAGATCCTTCCGGACTGAGGCATTTCTTCAAAACCACCTCAGCCGTTCGGATCTCATCCTCTCCGGCCGAAAACAACGCGAAACGTTCACGAGAGGATTAATGGTGATTTCAATCTCTCTCCCCAGCGCCTCCGATGATACAACTTAATTAGACATTCTCATTTTCATAATCCTTTTCATAATCATTTTCTTAATCATTTTATAAGTCATTTTCATTTTATAAAATTCGAACAGTCTATCACTTTTTCTCTATAAATTTCGTAAACACAGTCTTAAAACTTCTCTCATCAACTTACGGCATCTCAGCCTTTTTTTTAATTACAAATCTTTTAACGGCATCTCAGGCCTTTTTCATTACGAATCTTTTCACGGCATCTCAGCCCTTTTTCAATTACGGCCTCTTTAAAACCACTGCCGTTTACGGCATCTCAGGCCTTTTTCAATTACGAATATTTTCACGGCATCTCAAGCCTTTTTTCATTAAACGTCTCTTAGAATTACACGTATCTTAACGTCCTTAAAACAGCTCTCAAACAAATCTCAAATAGATCTCAAAGGTTACCTTGATTTCTTCTGTTCTTTTCTTTGGCCGTGATTCGTCCAGTCTTCGCCGCTGGATCGTCTCGATCAAAGGAAGAAGCATGTCTCCGACAAAGGAACAAACGAGACATTGGTTTTCTTGAGGGAATATTTCACACGATTTTATTTAATCTCAACACACCATTTTCTTACTGCTCGGTTCGGTTGTCGTTAGGAGGATTCCGGCTTCAACTTTCTCACACTCGGGCTGTTTTCTTTTCTTCTGGGGATATCTTTAGGCCCCCCCACAGTGGGGCCCTGCCCGTTTACCCGGCTACATTTTCGCAACCGATCTGAACACTCTTGCTTCCAGGTTCCGACTGATTTCTAAAACTAAGTTATTGTTCTCTCTGTGGTCACGTGATTCTCGTTCCCACGCGCAATATCGGGACAAAACCGACTGACTGATCTCTGACTCAAAAGGTCACGTCAGGTTTTTCCAGATTTGTTATGACTGCTCCCAGATCAAACACTTCTATGACTCATTTCTGAGTCCAGAAACAAATCCTATTTTTCGAATCACAAAACTAGCTATTTGCTACTAGTTAATCTACCCGTTTGAAATACAGGGCCCGTCATAATATAACACTCCTCTCCACCTTATCTTTCAAAATTTCTTCCCTGAAGAAATTTACACAAATATCCAAATCCATCACCAACACTTTTTTTTTTTTTTAAATACACACGCACATATTCATCTAATCATCGGTACACGACCGATTTGAAATCGGGCGTATTGCCGCGATATGGGGGCGCAAAAACAGAAACCCCTTTCCTTAACCTGTAGACTTAAATGGTCAGCCTCTCAAAATTACAAAAGGTACCGTTTTCCTACCACTGTCTAATCTGGACCATATACTTCGAGCATCCCAGTGCCCCGGCGCAAACGTCCGCGAACAATCGCCCATGTCTCTAACTCCCAGCCCTGTTCATTAAACGTGGAGGACCCCATCCCATGGATCTATCTAGTCGATACGGTATTGAGCGAAATGTCACATCGAATCATCTCTGCTCCCGGAACACGCCGAATGACCAAAAACTAGGCCCAACCTATAATCTTACAATTAAATCCAATTAACACCCGGTACCTCTTTTTTTTTTAAAAATCGATCCCCATGGTTCTATCCGCCCGCGACGCGCGCACCCGAGTCACACCACACCCCAGCTTAACTCCATCCCCACTGGTGTTGAGCAGACACCAATTCTATGCGTTCCCTTCCCGTGTCCTTATCTATGCGGTGAGGGGGTGGGGTATCTTCGCAGCACACTCGTCGGCAAACATCCAAAATCCACAAAAAAAATTGGGACCACAATTTCAAAGCTTAACATTTCACACAACTTTCGCACACTCTATCGGCGCAGTTGGGCACACCTGGGTCACAAAAACAACAATTTCCATAACTGACCACCTTCCTTTTCTCGTGGTCCCACAGAATGACCATATCACCGTCATTACTCCCGTTCGCAATTTTAACGTATGCAGGCTTTACCAAAAGCCTCGCCACTAACCCATGGGTGCCCTATAAAAGAGAGCATACGAGCAAACGCCGGGAATCCCTCATTGACTTTCCAAGCCTGTACATACTCTGTACACGGGGATTTTTCCCGATAAAATCAACCCTGTCCAAGGGTTTCCGCGATCCGACCCAAACCCACTCTGGCTGCCACCAGCTGCCCGACCTAATCAACTCAACTCGCCCGGCTGACCCAAACTCATTCAATTTAAGAACTGTTTTTTTTTTTCTTCAATTACATCCTCAAATCCCACCATCCTCTAAATAGTAAAACCTCATTTACTCAAGCATTGGAAATCCGGAATCCTCCATGTAACAAATACATCAAAATACATCAAAAACATCAAAAAACATCAAAAAAAAAAATAAATAAAATTCATTCCACCCAACAACAACAAAAAAATAAAACCAAAACCGACAGAACCAATGGAGAACATATCTCCACAACACAATACAATACAATTCACCACAGCGGGCGACATCCCGCCAAACTCGGCCCCGAGCGACACCAGATCACCCGTCGCCGCCGACGTCATTTCTCTGCCACCTTCATAGCAGTTTTCAAGGCCCACGGGCGCCCTCTTTCTCTCTCTCTCTCTCTCTCCCTTCCTTTCTAACAAGCATATTCTGCCTCGCGCGCACATTTTTTTTTTTTTTAACAATCTCTTTTAACATTTCACTTTTCCTCTCTCTCTCTTTTTAATTGCATACCTCCCTCGTTTCTCCTTTTTCTTTCTTTTTTCGCCCGTCACCGCCCTTCGCCTTCGTCCCCCCACCAACACAAACCAGAAAAAAAAAAAAAAAACTACAGTAACAAATTCTTAAAACACAATACACAAAAAAACATAATTACGGCAAATCGTCCTTTTCTTTCTAACTAGAATGTACTTTTCTTAACAAAATGTGTCTTTCTTTTTTTTTCTTTCTTTTTTGTGAATCTTAGCAACAAATTCTTAAAACACAACACCAAAAAAACATAATTACGGCAAATCGTCCTTTTCTTTCTAACTAGAATGTACTTTTCTTAACAAAATGTGTCTTTCTTTTTTTTTTCTTTCTTTTTTGTGAATCTTAGCAACAAATTCTTAAAACACAACACAAAAAAAACATAATTACGGCACATCGTCCTTTTCTTTCCAACTAGAATGTACTTTTCTTAACAAAATGTGTCTTTCTCTTTTTCTTTTTTCTTTCTTTTTTTATTTTAATCTAATAATTGTGTGTGCGTGCGTTTTTTTCTTTCTTTCTTTCTTTTTTTTATTTTAATCTAATAATTGTGTGTGCGTGCGTTTTTTCTTTCTTTCTTTCTTTTTTTTTTTTTTGTGAATCTTAACAATGTCTCCCTCGTGTCTCGTTCCTTTTTTTTTTTTTTCTTTTATTACTTTAACTTCGTAAGAGTTCCCTTTTTTTTTCTTCTTCCCTTTCAAACTTTATCTATTCAACATAAAAATCACGAGGTACTCACTGTTCGATGACATCACTCTCTCTGTGTCTTCGCCCGCCTCTGGACCCCAAGATTTCCGTTGTAGCAACGCGGTTCGTTTCAACCTATTTCTTGTGGAAATAGCAGGACACGGCAACCAAAACAAGGTATTTGTTGCATTACAGGCATCAAGACGTTACGTGCAGCAAGGGGGGGGGAGAGAGAGCTTCTTTATTGCTTCTCGCAGAGATCCTTCCGGACTGAGGCATTTCTTCAAAACCACCTCAGCCGTTCGGATCTCATCCTCTCCGGCCGAAAACAACGCGAAACGTTCACGAGAGGATTAATGGTGATTTCAATCTCTCTCCCCAGCGCCTCCGATGATACAACTTAATTAGACATTCTCATTTTCATAATCCTTTTCATAATCATTTTCTTAATCATTTTATAAGTCATTTTCATTTTATAAAATTCGAACAGTCTATCACTTTTTCTCTATAAATTTCGTAAACACAGTCTTAAAACTTCTCTCATCAACTTACGGCATCTCAGCCTTTTTTTTAATTACAAATCTTTTAACGGCATCTCAGGCCTTTTTCATTACGAATCTTTTCACGGCATCTCAAGCCTTTTTTCATTAAACGTCTCTTAGAATTACACGTATCTTAACGTCCTTAAAACAGCTCTCAAACAAATCTCAAATAGATCTCAAAGGTTACCTTGATTTCTTCTGTTCTTTTCTTTGGCCGTGATTCGTCCAGTCTTCGCCGCTGGATCGTCTCGATCAAAGGAAGAAGCATGTCTCCGACAAAGGAACAAACGAGACATTGGTTTTCTTGAGGGAATATTTCACACGATTTTATTTAATCTCAACACACCATTTTCTTACTGCTCGGTTCGGTTGTCGTTAGGAGGATTCCGGCTTCAACTTTCTCACACTCGGGCTGTTTTCTTTTCTTCTGGGGATATCTTTAGGCCCCCCCACAGTGGGGCCCTGCCCGTTTACCCGGCTACATTTTCGCAACCGATCTGAACACTCTTGCTTCCAGGTTCCGACTGATTTCTAAAACTAAGTTATTGTTCTCTCTGTGGTCACGTGATTCTCGTTCCCACGCGCAATATCGGGACAAAACCGACTGACTGATCTCTGACTCAAAAGGTCACGTCAGGTTTTTCCAGATTTGTTATGACTGCTCCCAGATCAAACACTTCTATGACTCATTTCTGAGTCCAGAAACAAATCCTATTTTTCGAATCACAAAACTAGCTATTTGCTACTAGTTAATCTACCCGTTTGAAATACAGGGCCCGTCATAATATAACAAAAACAAGCGATATGAAAAACAAATACACCATTTTTCTTCTTTTTTAGTTTTGTTCTGTCTGTTTGTTTTTACAGTAAAATAAAAATAACTTGGCCGCTGAGCGATTGACATTTTTATTCTTCTTCTTCTTCTTTTTATTATTATTATTATTATTATTATTATTATTATTATTATTATTATTATTATTATTATTATTATTATTATTATTATTATTATTATTATTATTATTATTATTCTACTTCATCTTCTTCTTCCTATTCTTCTATTTATTATCATTATCATTATCATTATTATTATTATTATTAATATTAATATTAATATTTACTAGGGTGTTTACGCGAGTCGTTACCAATGAAACCCTCCCCGTTAAAAGAAATTACTATTCTCTGGAATCCGACGAAAAACAATCAACTCTAGATTTTAAATTATTTCGCTTATTTAAATATTCATTGCAATTGACTTCGTCTTCTCACACCAGTCCTACATTACCGTGGTTTAATTAATAAGGCCAGTGGCTTCATTTGGAATATAAGTTAATGTAAACCGCCGAATGATTCTCACACTATACCAATATTTTTAGTCTAGGTTAGGGTGTTTCTATTCTCTTTGGTCTTTTTATCGACTTATATCATTAATAATTACTGATAGTACTACTAACTGATGTTGGTGAAAATACGTTATTCTGTTTTTACTTGCGGAAGAAATAGTGTAAGCTAATAGCATTTTCATTATCTATCAACCCAAGCTGTGCAAGCTCAATTTGTTAGTCCTCGAATGTCTCATTTCTTTTTCTAGTTGCATTTACGAAGTGCTATTTAAATAAAATATATGTGCTTGAACAGTGTCTACTAATTGTATGGGTGCATTTCCGCATTCAAGGCTTTTATTTTATTTTTATAACAAAAACAATTATTACTGATCGTTTATTAAAAAAGCAGGTGTTATTCTCTGGATTTGAAGTTGCAACAAGTATACTATGATTTCCATATCTCTTTGCTATATTTAATCACGAATGAAAGTCAGCTATTGTTCTCGGCCAAGTTATTAACCGACGTGTTCCAGTTGAGAACCGCCGCTAGCTTTATGTGGAGTTATTTTCACTTCGTGTTATTTTGTGGGTAAGATTACGATATATGTCTCATATATTTAGATGGTGATGATGGTGATGATATTCATATATACATTTATATATATATATATATATATATATATATATATATATATATATATATATATATATATATATATATATATATATATACAAAAGTGTGGCAAATTAATAAATTCCCTTGAAGCAGTGGTTCTCTGATTGCCAACTTGCCACGCAATCTAGCTTTGCGAAACTCTTGGCGAATAATTTGTTGTTGAAACGAGATCATGCAGATACTTCTGAA
>OY744519.1:39272800-39497800 GCA_963556195.1 Sepiola atlantica | reverse complement strand
ATCCATCTGTACTATATAAACTCATTAGTGTTTGTATCATCATGCATGTTTAAATTATCATATATATATATATATATATATATATATATATATATATATATATATATATATATATACATATATATATATATATATAGAGAGAGAGAGATAGAAGAAAAAAGAGTGATAAATATGCGACGATTGTCCAAATTTATTTCAAATTTCAATTGTTCAATGCAAGGTTGTCAGTAATAAACTAGTGTTTATTTTCCTTTCCTTAAGCCAAGGCTTTTCAAAGATCGAGATCTTATCATCAGAGGAGAAATACAGATGGATAAGTTGGCTTTCGAAAAAACCAAAGTTCAAATATTTGAAAAATATGAGAATTATTTTTTAAAAATTATTAAAATAATTTTTGTCAAAAAACGTACTGAATGAAAAGAAAATTTCGTGAAAAAGAAATACAATTGTCCGGGTGGTGAGTTTCCGTTGAAAAGGTTCGGTGAAATTGTAGAAAGTGAATAAAAACACTTTGCATGGGAGCAGGTTGGAAAAGGTGCTCAAAAGTAGATAAGTCCAGATGTACTTAAAAGAGGCTTTGAAGAGGAAAACAGGCCATTTTTTGATTTTCTTCCGGGCCTAGAAAAACGGTAGGATCTCATACAAGGATTAACTCAGAATGAGAAAAAGCCAAAGTTGATGAAAGTTTCAGATTTGGGGTCAGGATGGGGGGGGGTTAGGAGGTGCGGGGTAGTTTAAAAAGTCGCTTTGTGAATTTGGGGGAAAAATAAAAGTAGGACGGGTTGGCATGGGGGATGTAGATAAAGTGACAGGTGGGTTAAGGGTGCGGGCTAGCGGTAGGGTGTAGGTTTTGGGGGTGGGGTTAATCTTAAATGGTGAATAGGTATAGAAAAAGTTGATTCTAAAAATAGAAGTAAAATGTGAGCTTCCAAATATATCAGGCTGCTAAGGGCAGATTAAAATGTAGTTATCAGATATGGTTTCAGTGTGTTTAAGGAATAAAGAGTAAAGTAGGATTAGCGAGAGCATTGTATAATAAATATAGGAATGTGAGAGGGTGGATGATTAAAATTAAAAATTAAAAGATTAAATTTAAATTTAAAAAGCTAGGGAATAGTTAATAAAGAATTTATTTATTTATTTTTAATTTAAAACCAAATTAAGGGTTAGATGAATAATTTGTAGGGACATTAAATGGCCAAAGAGATAAGGGGGGGAAATAATGGGGGGGGGGAATAAATTAATGGGAAAAGGGTTAGTGAAATTTAAAGGTCAAGTCTGTTCTACTCAGGTATATTGAAATTTAGGAGAGGGGAACAATGTAAGGGATAAGGAAAGATTGTTAGAAACAATTTGTTTCGATTTCTCGTAATAGGGGTGGAGTTGGGTTGGTTCAATCAAAAATTTGAGTGCAGTGTCAATTTTATAATCTGTGGTTTAAATGGTGAGTGAGTCGTAACAGGGTAACGATTAACAGTTACAGTTTAAATTTAATTAGATATATAAGGGAAACTTGCAAGGGGTTTCCAAGTAGTATGAACATATGATTTGTGGGGGGGGGGTGAAATTGGTCAAAAATAAGATAAGTTGAACAAAGAGAGAATGGGCCGATAGAAAGTGGCTCGCGAGTATTTAGAGGGATTAGGATTATTCAAGAATAGGCCAAAATAAGTAGTTATGTAACTAGCTCGAATCAATCAAAATAGTTTAAAAGATTACAACAAAGGGGGTTATGGAGGCTATTAAGGAGGTAGAGCAGAAGTGCTAGTAACAGTTTATATAATATAAGTGTTATGGGCCAGGGTTAGATTGAAAAATTAAGCAGATCTGCGTTTTGAAGCTAGTGAGTTAGAGAGCTGATGAGAATTATAGGGGGGTATTAATGGACCCAATTGGACGGGAATTCAAATGTCGTAGTTAAAATGATAACAAAAAGAAGTTACAGGGGAATATGTTGCAAATAGGAAGAGTCTAAATATAAGGACGATATAGTGGAAGTGTAGGGGATAATAAGGTGGGGGGGGGGAAAGAGAGGCCAAGAATGAGTTTGTAGGTGGGATTACGGACAGGAGAAACAATGAGATGAATATAAGGGGTAAGGAGTGGAGCTGAAGCAAAAGGATAAAAAGGAGCTATATTGCAGGAGAGGTATATAAGTCTAGATATTAGGTATGTTAATGATCGGTGGAAAGTTGGAGGAGTAATGTTAGTTCAATCTACTGATAGTTTTCCGGGTAAATGTGGTTATTAGGTGTAATGGTGATGAAGAATTTATTGGGAGGGTTAATTAGTGAGATTAGGGGTGTTAAGAATGGAAGTTACAAGGTTCCCCTGGGATATAGTTTAGAGATTTGTCAGATGTTAAAGAATGGGGGGAGTTATTGGTTGGGAGGAGGAGTGTCAGAGGGAGTGATGAAATTAATGTATTTAAATTTTCGTTTGTGTCTGCAATTTGAAATAAGTTCATTTTTGGAGTTAATGACATTTAAGTTCTTGTGTGCTGTAGCTATCATATAAGTTTCCAAGGTACATAGTTGGCAGAATGCAGAACCAGGAGTATATGAGTTTGACTTTTTTAATATAGACCAACTTAGGGAGTAGGGGGTATTTTTGATGTGAAAGCTTTTTATTAGGTTGGAAAGAGAGGTGCTAGTGGTACCATTACTATTGTGTTTAAAAGAGTAGATATGGTTAGAGATTCGAGTCTTTATGGGGAAAGCACTGGCACCAATATAGGTATGAATTTTATGGGGGGTTATTGTTGTATTATTTGAGTTGTTTATATTATTAGGGGTGCTTACGGTTTGTATGCTCGGATTCAAGTCAACGTTTAAGTTAGGGTTATTAGTTGGGGACGGTAGGGTGTCTTGGGGGATGAGATCGGATCCATTATTAGTTGGTGGTAGTTGTTGGTCAGTGTGGAGAGTATTATTTAGTGGAGGGGGTTGTTGATGGGGATTGTTGAGGGGAAAAGTGGGAGATTGTGTGTTGGCATTATTTTGCATATTGGTATTAATCTGTGTAGTGGTGTATTGTTTAACAGTACAGGAATATATGACGTTACTTTGTATGCAATCACCGTTTAATGGGCATTCTCTGGATTTTTGGCAGTTACAGTTATTAGTGGGGTGTATGGTGGGTGCTGCTTGTTGGGCAGATTTAATTTTTTTGTTGTTAGATGTGATGATGGTTTGTGCTATATTGGGCATTGTGGAGTAAGAAATTTTAATAGAGTTCTTGTTTAAAATAGTGCTGTATTTATGTGGGTGCTTGAACGAGTTATCTAAAATTTTGAAAAATTCCCTAGCTATGTTAGTTTTTACATTGCAATTATAGGGTGGATTAAACCAAATATTATCTTTTCTTCTAGTTTTTTTATTTTTATTTTCACTGTGTTCTTGGGGGTTAGCTGTTTTAACTATATTAATAGTTTTAGTATGTCCATTTGCATATTTCTTAGGTTTCTTGGGTATCGTGGTGCTAGTTCTTTGTCTATCTTGTGTAGCCATTTTGTAGGTAACGACATTTAAAGGTTTATTCCCCTGGAGGGGGGGATTATTTTCATATTTAATTTTATCAGTGTATCCCGAGTTAAGAAGTGCGTTATTATAGAAACTAGAATTTTGATCGAAGATAGGTTTATTAGCTGAAAGTCTCGAAATTCTATTTGAGATTGAAGGGACTATTGAGTTAATGATGGATTTAGGGTGGTTAGAGTGCTTATGTACGTAAAATAAGGTTAGATTAGGTTTGTGGTAAGGGCTAAATGATTCGGAGTTAAGGTCTAGTGTTAGGTCAAGGAAATTAGATATTCTTTTCTCGGGTTCTATGGTTATGGTTAATCCGAAGTTTTTAAAGAACTTGTGTAGGTTTTTGTTGGTGTTGTTGTATTGTCTGGGTCTCTCTCTAGAGATAAAGAGCGCATCGTCTCTGTAGAGTCCACCGTGTAAGTGTCCGAATTCAAGCTTTAATTGTCTCAATAAATATAATCCTACTAGGTCAGTAACTTGGGCAGAGTCTGAAGCTCCCATGGTGATATCAAAGTTGTTGGGGCTATCTTTCCTAATCCAAAATTTATTGTCAAATTCTAAAAGGGATCTCCTGGCTAAAATTATTAGATTTCTTTCAGAGTCTGTGATATCTGAATTATTCTTAGCGAAAATAAGAGCTTTGTTTAGTAGGATAGGAGAGATAGACTGATAATAATTGTCAATGTCGAAAGTGATGAAGTTCAAGTTAGAATTAGATTTATCTTTAAGGTTTAAGAACCAGTTGGAAACCTCTCCAGATGATTGCCAAAGGGAGTATGTAATTTTAGCTTTTAATGTAGGAATGATTCTATCTAGGATATTTTTGCTTATAATGCCTATATCCGATTTGGAAGGGCAGATTAGTCTAATGGAGGGGTTTTCATGAAAATTTATTTTGTGGTCTTTTAAAGTACATCTGGGTGTAGCAGGAGTGAAGATTTCAGCGTAATTCAGGATGTTAAAAGAAGTTAACAAGGATTTAGCTTCATTGTTAATGTTATTTAAAATGTTGTCAGAAGAGGTTTTATATGATTTGTTCAATTCACTGTAGATTAAATCTTTGTAATCAGAATATTTCAATTTGTAGTAGTTTTTAGTTTTATCTGCTGGGACTATAATATCAGGGAGCTTTTTGATCTTGTTAGTGAAATTGTTAATTTTTTTGATGAACGGGTTATGATGTTTATTGTGCTTTTTGAATTTTATGTGTCTAATTAAGTTGAATAAATCATTTTCAAAGTTATTGAGAAGATCATTTTGCTTGGGGAAAGGAGATGTTTTTAGGCCGTACCTGGATGCAGTTAGACGTCCCAATCTTTTTATTTCCCTGGAGGAGTTCATGGGGAGTGTAAATCCTTTGAGTTCTGGAGAAGAAATGGTATTTCCGTCATTTTTCCGGTTTTTATTTTTTGAGTTTAGGTCATGATGGAAGGCTCTCCATCTTACGTTTGTAATGAACTTTTTCATGGATTGTATGAGTTTGCGAATGTAGGCTTCATTTGAAAGGAATCGGAATGTTTTTTGCTGAGAGTGGAAGGAATTCCTTGCTGAACATTTCACAAAATAGAAGAAATAAGCTCAACTTGGTAGGAGCTTTAAGTAGGATCAAAATAAACCAAAGTGAAAACTTTTAGTAGATGGAACCTATTGTGAAAAGGATAAGCTCAATATACGAGATAGAGCAATAGTAGAGATAGAAGAAAAAAGAGTGATAAATATGCGACGATTGTCCAAATTTATTTCAAATTTCAATTGTTCAATGCAAGGTTGTCAGTAATAAACTAGTGTTTATTTTCCTTTCCTTAAGCCAAGGCTTTTCAAAGATCGAGATCTTATCATCAGAGGAGAAATACAGATGGATAAGTTGGCTTTCGAAAAAACCAAAGTTCAAATATTTGAAAAATATGAGAATTATTTTTTAAAAATTATTAAAATAATTTTTGTCAAAAAACGTACTGAATGAAAAGAAAATTTCGTGAAAAAGAAATACAATTGTCCGGGTGGTGAGTTTCCGTTGAAAAGGTTCGGTGAAATTGTAGAAAGTGAATAAAAACACTTTGCATGGGAGCAGGTTGGAAAAGGTGCTCAAAAGTAGATAAGTCCAGATGTACTTAAAAGAGGCTTTGAAGAGGAAAACAGGCCATTTTTTGATTTTCTTCCGGGCCTAGAAAAACGGTAGGATCTCATACAAGGATTAACTCAGAATGAGAAAAAGCCAAAGTTGATGAAAGTTTCAGATTTGGGGTCAGGATGGGGGGTTAGGAGGTGCGGGGTAGTTTAAAAAGTCGCTTTGTGAATTTGGGGGAAAAATAAAAGTAGGACGGGTTGGCATGGGGATGTAGATAAAGTGACAGGTGGGTTAAGGGTGCGGGCTAGCGGTATATATATATATATATATATATATATATATATATATAGCGGTAATGAATTCACATTTTGTAATGTTTCATAAACGGCAACACAAGAATAAGTAGCGATTACACTATATTTCCTTTCACTACAAAGAGATAAAACATATAAGAGAGCGACTGAATGAAAACGTAGGCAGCATCGTCGTACGAAATTCATATATAGCTTAGTGATAGCTGGATAATGTAATACCAATATTACAAATATTACCAATTATGGTTTATCACAAGTGCACAGTATATATTTAAATACTTTATATAATTAGTAAAGCAGATTTACGTATGTTATTCTGCTATGCAAGTAAATAGAAAAATGTTCTTGAAACAAATATTCGTTCTGTCAGTTTAAATGTTATATATATATATATATATATATATATATATATATATATATATGTCATTCCATATACATTTATCGAAACGCTTCTCTAAACTTTTTTCATATTTCATGCATCTGTTTTCATATTCATTCACATCGATATAGATGGCTGGTCTCTTCGTTGCTCTATTTAACGCACTCTGTTTAAAGTAATTGTTAAGGATCCCTCATATTTCAAGAGACGTCTTTAGACATTCTTTTTATAACAGTTTTGGATGATGAAGTGGCCTCTTACCTTCAGAAAGTTTTCAATTAAAACAGCAGTGCAAATATATACAAAAGAACGTTCAAATTAATCCATAAGATGTTACACATCGATTTTAGAACGTGGGAAAAGCTCACAATAATTCGCGTATAACAATTCTCGTATTGATTAAGTTGTGGCCTTAGATGATACACTAACATGATATGATCAAATAACTTACGAAAACTACAAAATAATATATATATATATATATATATATATATATATATATATGTAAGCTACATTGACAACATCTAAGGACAATAAAGCCACTCATAGCGAAATATAAAGCAGAGATTTTCATTGCAGGTATACGACACTGTTTACCCATTTTTGTTACTGCTACTGGTTCAGACAGCTGCACACCAGTGTGTTGTCATACCCTCGTAAAAGAGCTTCATCATCCTCACAAATATTTGAAAACAATGAAGTTTCTAATGAATATGCCAGAAAGAATTTATATTGACTCCGTCAATATACTACGTATGGTCTATAAAGACTCAGTAAACGCCAACAGAAAATCTCATATCAACTTTTCCTCTATAATTCCTGAAGCCCCATTGAGATTCAAAAGGATCATCATCTACAATATGTGTGTAATATATCTGATAAGATCCTGCACATGATATTACCTTCCGTGTCTAGTAATACGTCCCACGAATGTTACCACAATCATCTCTAGCACCATTCAACTTGTACAAGCTCAGCATTTATCTATATTTCCGATTCTGTGGTGTGTCTTCAACATTCCAGAAATTCTGAATAAAATTATTAAGTTTTGGAGAAACTTGTTACCACAACACTTAAAGATATGTTTGCATCTATTCTAGGGAATTATTTACTATTGGAGTTGCATATGGCTATCTGAACTTCTATCTTCGATAGTATATTATCCATTTCATTTTCCATTAGTCGTAATAGTATATACGCAAAGAACTCATTATCCATCACAGATTGTCTATTGAGAATTTCATCAAAGTAATCACGCCATTAGAAGAGAATAGTTATGGGATCCCACAATAATTATTTGAGGCAGACTGGTGTAATATATGAGCTACTTAAACTATTAGCAAAATGTATAGATATTTTTCATTATTTGTATCAGACGCTATTTGGATTTCATTGGACTCTAAATCCTACCAGAAATGTTGCATGAACTTTTGATAAAGCGAACCGTTGCCTTTAACTTTCTAAACTATTCATTATTCTTTTTTGAATTGAATAAAATCCTGATTTCATGAATTGATGTCATCAAACCAATTCTTATGTTTCCGTTCGACCAATCCCAGTACATCAGCACTGACGTCATAGAACGATGCTTTCATGGATTATCATGTGTCTTCGCAAGTGATATTCTAAATGCACCGTGCACACTGATTAGGAAGACTAATATTTAGTTACTTTGAAAAAAATATCCATCTGTTCTGCACAGCTGGCTTCACACAAAATTTAACCTTAGCCCGCACAAGGTAACAACCCGTTCAACAATCGTTACCATGCACCTCAGATACTATGTAAACATCAATAATATCCCTTTTTCCCCTCAAGTTATATAACACTTTATTCAATTAATTTTGTAAAAATAAAACAAGCATGCTTCAGGTGCCATGCACAGACAATGTGGTAAAAGTTTACACATAAGAGGACAAGGTAGCCTAACACCGGCCCATGTTCACCTTAAATTGCAAGGTTAGTGGCGTCTACTGAAGTCTATTCCAAGGTCGAGGGGTCCCAATTGAGAAAGCGACACAAAATCGTCGGTGAAATAGTGTCGTGTGGTGTCCGCATAGACGTCTTTCGCGGGCATGAGTAAATTATAGGTCATGAAGTATATCGTAATGACCATTGATTAGATTGTTGCCTTAAACGTAGTTTCTTAAGTCAGCTTTAATAGGGAATATCCCATCGACACTGCGCCATTCGATAAAGTGGTATTGTGGCAGAGCCATACTCCATGTTTGCCTAGCTTATTTAAAGTCTTACAGTAATTTACCTAGTTGTGCATTTAAGTCTTCAAGCCTTTATATGTCTATCTACACGATGCACCTTAAATAGTACTTGTTTGAGAGATAACTAGAACAAAACAGTTTTCATATTCTCTGGAATCTAAAGTATGGCATATACATCGTCATGTTAACATAGCTATTGTGTACCGAGGGCACAATTATGGGCATTGCACAATCACTATAATCACATGCTAGTTGATTATACTTTGATACAATTTCTTGACTAACAGCAAACCAATGTCAGCATTCTTCTCACATCCAGCTGTTATGCTTCTCCAATATAACGTGTCCCCACCTAAAACTGAACTAATATGATCCCTCTCAATACGTTTGCTTTCCAATAATTCTTCAATATCCATATCTGTACGTTTTAGTTTTTTTTGTAATTCGTGTAGACTGACATTCCGGGGTGGTTTCAACAATATATATAGCAATCTCCGGAAGTTCCAGTTACCAATATTCATATATCTAAGCTTTTTCGCAGCAGCAGAGCAACAACCAAACCTACATTAGAGTTTCGTAGGACACTTACCAGGCCAGAGGCATTCACCAACAGTTCTAGATATATTATTGCGGTTGATTCAAACATTATTATTTTCAATTATTTAGAGTGGTGTTTCTTCAGGCTTTGACCAGCCAATTGACAAATATATGTGGATATTTTGCCAAGAAATGCACATGTGTTAAATTATTGATATTGACGAAAGAACTTGCATACGACCAATTACATTAACTTAGCACCATGGGCATTTGTCCAAAAAGAAGAACATTAGAGTCCATTGAATGCACACGTTTTTGTCGAAGTTTCCTCCTCATGGGTAAATTCTGTAACAGATGAAGGGGATTCCAACTCTCGGTGAACTAACCGCACGCCTGCAAATTAATGAAGACATTCTAATGTTTCCACACATACCTTCATATATATTTGTCTATATAAATACACACACATAAATATATACATATGCACACAAAAACCAGTCGTACTTACCTGGTACCCCTTGGTTAAGTGCTTAGATAGAAGGTTGTATTATTTGTAAGAATGAGCACTGAATATAAACTCTATCTACGACTGTTGCAGATAATGAATATTAACTGTAAACGAAGAAGATAAGTGTTAGAGACGAGGTTGACAATTCAAATATATTGTCGTTCCCAGTGATCGAAAGTTGAAAAAGAATATGTTGGAAATATATCTGAGCAACAACCAACTGAAAGTTTGAACACCACAAAAAACAATCCCACTCGACCAAATTACCCCATCAACAACACATGCTTAAGCCTACGCACATTTATAGTATACTAAATAAAATATGCGATATACAATAGGTTCTACATCGGTAAGGCATTTAGACCACTACATATACACATACACGAACACGTAATAACTAAGGCGTTTTCATTCTAAAACCATATACAGCAACATTACAACCGAACTAGGCATGCGAGTAAAAATACTAGCTAACGAACTGAATTTAAGCAATTTAAGAATTAAAGGAATCACTATTGATAATAAATGTGTATCATATAATACACAGCATAGCTCAATTGCCTCTCTTTGATATAATCGCATACGACAGAAGAAATACATACACAGAAGATGACAAATAATAAAACAAATAATACTACACAAATACTATAAATATACTTATGTGTGTGCGTATCTGCTTACATGTTAGCGGACACGTATTGGTTGTGAATGTCTACACACGCTTGAATTTGGCATTTTTGCACGACACCAGCGTGCATTACTTTTGCCTTGTCCGTGTAAGGTAAGTCAAGGAAAAGAATTAAAAGAATTTAAATAACATATGCAAAAAAATAGCTAACTGAATTGCGTAAGATGATTCTGATATATTCCTTGTCAAGAGAAGAAACATTGACTGACTCCGCCCTTCTAAGTTAGAACAAGTTACTCCCCTTATGAAAATTATATACGAGGCACATGGTATAACAATAATATACATAACTTAGAATTACATTCAAGTTGATACACATCATAATAATATAATTATGTCTAGTAAAATATTTTAACAATAGTTTAATAATATCAAACACAACATACCAGTTCACACTTCAACAATAAGTTGTTGTTTTCTGCCCGTCTACAGAAACATACATCCCCGACATTTAAGACCCCTTACAAAAAACATTCCCCAGCCGAGTGGTTTACATTTTCTTTTCATTCTGTAGATTGGGGTTTACCTTGAATATTTAAGAGAACATGACGGCACTGATACCATTCTGATTCGATACATCACGTTGCTAAATTAATAGTTATCGAAATCTTCCAATGTTCTCATTTATTCTGTTTACTTTGTCTCGTATCCAACAGTGGTTTTCTACCAAACTAAACTATCATAGTCAGTAAACAATATACTTCCATGGGCTCTCGGTTACAACTTTAAAGGAGTTAAGTCCATAATTATATATTAAAGTGTATTTTTCAAAATCAAGCACCTTCGTCAGTAAGTAGACACTAGTCCCAGGTGGTCAGAGAATAGGATAACACCGTTACAAGAGTTGAAATACTAAAGTCAAAGTTGGTTAGGGTTGATGGCAGGTGGATTAAGGTAGTGAGATTTGTGAAATGGTTTATAGAGTTATGTGACAGCGAGTTCGATTGGGAAGAGTCGCTTGGATACAAGCCTGTTTCAGAGTTTCCAATGGCTGTGTTAAGAAGAAAAGTTATTAGGTGACTGATTTATATCAATAACAAATATTAACATAGGTTGTTCCAACAGGGTTCTGAAGTAAAGATGTATGATTAATATTAAATAATAATGTTGGGATTGGAGAATGGTTTAAGCTCGGTATAATGATTAGTAAACTGAAGAAAAAAAAAAACTAAAAAAACTCACGAGCTAAAAACAAGGATTCAAGTAAAAATAAATAAATAAATAAATAATTAAAAATTAAAGGTACAGGAAAAAGAAAAGTAAGTGAACATAAACATGTAAAAGAAGAATTACAGTTTAAAGTTTAAAGATTTCTAAGTCTAAAAGTGTAAACATTATATTAACACATTGTTTTATTTAAAAAGTTGTTAAGATTATGAGTAATTAATTAAATAACATGATTGTAGAATATCTAATGTCGAATTATTTTTAAATATTTAAATAGATAGATGAAAATATATAAAGTATTGGCTCTATTAAGAGAGGATTTGTAAAAGTAAAAAAGAAGGCCAAATAAAAGTACTTGAGATATCACTGATGTTTAGGTGGGGTGATTTAGTCTCACGATTTTAGAGAGATCTACATAGAAGCGTTAGGGATATGGTACGGGTAATTAGAGGTAAGTGTGCACACATAAAACATTTAGCATACAGTTAATTAAATTTAACTGAATAGGTAATAAAAGATATGGCAGGGTAATATGGTGGAAGAACAGAACTATGGAAAGTTGGCTATCGGTTGCAAATATTAAATCTTAAAATTCTGTATATCGTGCTTTGATAAAATAGATAAGATTTGGGGGATAACATGTGAGGGGAAATATGCTTATAGTTGAAGATTCGTATCAAACTTAAAGTGTTAGAAAATACTCCGTGCGAAAATAGAGAGAGTTCTATAGATGCACAAAGTACTAGTAGTAATCCTCAAAATGTGGTGAAAATAAAGGTGAGGGTAAGACTGGAACGAAGGACATATTTCGGTAATTGAGGTAAGTTGTTATAATATTAGTCTGTTGTTTGTTATGATGATGTAGGTTATTGACTCGGGAAGGGTATCATTGGGGACATAAATATATACACTATATATATATAGAATAACATATGAAACTAAAAGTATACTTTTAGAGGATATCACTTATAGTGAAATAGTTTAAGCGCAGTATACGAGATAGAGCAATTATAACGATAAATGTAAGAAGAGCGATAAATATTTACGAATGGCAAATCTATTTAAACTTCGATTGTTAAATGCATTCCCCAACTGGACAGACTCCATATTGTTTACACGCACACTCTTACTCTCCATTACTTTATATCTTTTCAAATTTCGAATTTTAGCATTCCCACTGCCAACTTATCCATCTATGTAATTCCTTTGATGATAAGATTTTAATCTTTGAAAAATCTTGGCTTAAGGAAAGAAAAATTAACATGTTTTTACTGAGTACACCTTGCATTGAACAATCGAAGTTGAAATAGATTTGCCATTCGTACATATTTATCCCTCTTCTTTAATTTATCTATATATATACATATATACATATATATATATATATATATATATATATATATATGTTTATATATATGTGTGTATATATATTTGTGTTTGTATAATTGCATATATATATGTATGTTTATATATATATATATATATATATATATATATATATATGTATATATATAGGATCAAATATAAGCCAAAAGTAAAACTCTTAGTAGATGAAACCTATAGTGAAGAGGTTTAGCTCAATATACGAGATAGAGCAATTGTATAAAGCATAATAAACACTAGTTTATTACTGAATACACCTTGCATTGAACAATTGAAATTTGAAATACATTTGGACAATCGTCGCATATTGATCACTCTTTTTTTTCTTCTATCTCACTCTCTCTCTCTCTCTCTCTCTCTCTCTCTATATATATATATATATATATATATATATATATATATATATTTGTGTATATCTATTTGTGTTTGTAAATTTGTATATACATATACATATATATATATATACCCACATAGATGTTGTTTTGCGTTATCACAGCTATTCAGTTCGGCTAGACAAGCAAGTGCCTCACGCTGGGATCGTAACTCAACTGTAGAGATGAGAGCCGGCATTGCTACCTCACTACGATATATATATATATATATATATATATATATATATATATATATATATATATATATATATCGACCATAACAATAACTCCAGAATTGCGAATCAATATAACTAAAAATGTATGTATTTATATTGACATTTAATCTGGATATAATATTTCTAAATACAATGTATTGAAAGAACAAACATATGTAAAGTGTTTACATAAATAGTTTAAATGTCAACGGAAATATTTACGGAATTGCCTGATAAATAAATAGAAATATTCGCAATTAGTGCTTTTGTTTTTTTAATCTATATAAAATCTTAAACTCGGAGAATAGCCTAACCCTTACCCATTAGTGCTGAACATGTTTTATTTACTTTACCACTATCATTAACTTTTGAATACAATATATGATTTGAACAAACTAACTTTCTAAGATTTTTACTGATCTTTATAGAATAGTCAGAGATTTATGTTTACTACATATAAATGTGGGTGGCTTATTACGCCTTCTTACAATACAAATATAATTGAATACTAAATGAACTGATTGTATCAGTGCAATCAGAATTGTTATAGCACACTGAAAACTGAGACATCATTTATATTTGGCAGTAGGTGCAATATTTTAATCCTCATGATAAACTACAGATAACTCTTAAAAATACAGATGCTGCTGAAATATCGTTAATTATATATTTTGCCTAAAAAGAATAACGATGGGTGCTATCACACGTGTTAATGAATGTTCCCGTAAAATTTACACAATAAAGAATTGAAAATAAATCAAGGTAAACTAACATTGTAATTTACTAAATCCAACCACAAATCTTTTCTACCGCCGAATAAATGTAGGTTTTATTTTGTTCAGTAGAAAACTACTTCAATAAACAGCAATAACGTAGGAATGCAAATAAGTAGGACAATTAAAAAGACTTGTTTTTAGTTTTTGCAAGTATGTGACATATTTATATTCTATGGACATCTGGTTCTAATATAGACTCTACGATATTAGGGTACCATTTCTGAAAAGAACATATCGTACAATTCGATCCTAGACTGAGGGCTAAGAAAGTCTAGTTCAATTCGAGGTTAACGTCCGATACGATAGCGCAATCAGATAAAATTAAAAACGTATCTTCTTGCCTACATGTTAAACGGCATTCTGTGATGTCATCTTTTAAAACGTAAACTAAGTAAAAAAAAAAAAAACTTAAAAAGGAACAATTAACAATAATCGACAGTCACTAATGGAGACTATCAATCTTGTCATTATCCATGAGAGATGATGCATTTTTAATCAATATTTAATCAATATTGAGTATCAATCAACAGAGAAATGAACAGTTATAAAAGAAACAACTTTTTTTTTAATTAACCATTGTGTGTTCCATCGCATTTTCTTGTAAATTATTTGTTTAATGTTATTAATTAATAATACTGTATGCAATGCAGACAAATCAAAACTGTGATAGACGAGATGATACGATATTTTTTCAAAAACTTAAATATTTATTCTTCAATACATGTTTTCCTCACTGGTTCAGTAAATCTTTCACTTATTGTAAAAAAAGATTTATTAAAGAATGAATAGATTAGTTTTAGAAGAAAGCGTCGCATATATTATCTCCAATTATTTTATTCTGTTCATCTATTTAACTGTCTCGTTATGTTGTATTGAAAATGGCGTGATCTCTCTCTCTCTCTCTCTCTTTCTCTCTTTCTCTCTCTCTCTATCTACATATATATATATATATATATATATATATATATATATGAAACAACACTCTTTCAAATCGAAATACATTTCTTTAAATGGATTTACATATCTGATAAAAGCGGACCACCGCTTGAGAAGCGTTATATAAACTTGTAAAATGATAAAATAACAAAATAGTATATAAATGTTGAAAAAAACATTTTACAAATGTTGGTAGCTTAACTCCTTTACACACACACATATATATATATATATATATATATATATATATATATATATATATATTTGCATATGCATATGCATATGCATATATATATATGTATATATATATATATATATATATATATATATGTATATATATATATATGCATATGTATATGTATATATATATATATATATATATATATATATATATATATATATATATATATATATATATAAGTATATGTATATACTAGCAAATGTATATTCTCTCGGGTCGCATTTTTTTGCTAGGTCGGGAGCATGATATCATAATCAACAAACTGCGTACATTGGCCCGCCCCAACAGGAAGATGTAATAACTAAGAAGAGTATATAATGACGAACACTACCTCCTCCCACTAAATGAGAATTTAATGCCTGGGTGTATGATATCATGAAACAGAATAGATAGTAAACCACCCCGCCTCCCTAAATAAAGGGAGACAGACATCCTGGGACGATGATATCGTGAAGAACGAACATATACTATACTGTCCAGCTTCCCCTTAAATAAAGTGGACAATGCCTGGGAGGAATGTATTATAAGAAATAAAAATATACTATACGCACCCCCACAGGAGAAGGTAAAGCGTCGAATTATTCCCCCCCCCCACACACACACCAAAAAATGGATGTGGTAATATCTGGTCGGAAAACCACCTGAAAGATAGAGGAAGTAATACGTGAGAGTATCACTTCATAAAACGTAATGTCTGCGTGTATCGTATGGCAAGTTTTATTGTACACGGAAAACACCGTAATGTAAAGTGAGCTGAAAAATATAGTCGCCATCTTTATATAAAAAGTGAAGTATGCAAGTTAATTAAGAACGATAACTTACTTTCATAATTTTTAAATAAAAAAAACATGTTTATAACCGTGAGTAATCGTTCTCTCTTAGTTAGCCTTACTTGAGATGTTTACATGGCGACTATATTTTTCCGATCTAATTTTTATTTTGGCGTTTAAGGTGTACGATATAAATGTATATAACTTAGGGATTTTAATGTTTTCTTTTACTTTACTAAAACATAGTTTGAGTAAAAATAATACATGGTAATTAAGTGTAATGCAGAAACCTGTTTCACTTTTAATTTACGTGACTGACATAAGAATTTACGCCAAACGAAAGAAAAATACTCCTTTTTTTAAAGAGTAAGTTTGAATTCAACATTTCATCATGCCTATTGTTTTATTTAATTTTGTGGGTGGAATTTATTAACATTTGAAAGAAAACTTTAAATTAAAAGAAAGCTTACTATTAAAATAATATGTCCAATTTTATTGATTAGTATCTTAAGTAAAATACATTTTTATCCAAGTCTTTATATTGATATATTTTGCTATATTATTTCATACATAAATCATGTACTTCAAAAACAATAAACAATAAACTATATCATCTCTAGAAAAGGGGAAATACAGGTAGTGATGACGACACACAATAGTTGAGAGTGAGGGATAGAGTGAAAGAGAGAAAGAGAGACAGCGAGAACCCAACCGCTTTTCTTTTTTCTGTGAACTCAGCATATATTTCTAGCTAGCTTCATCTAAATTATCTCCCTTGATATTTTAAGAATGTTCTTTCGTAATTTATGCATTTTAAAAAATGAAATCACTTACATTAATTACTCTTAATTTACACACAACTATTGTAGATACACAGGGAAAATAAAATAATATAATAATAAATGATTAACAGCCAATGTGAATTAATTATAGACGGTTAGAAAAGTTATGTAAATTAGGCAGATATTTGAATGTCTCTCTCTCTCTCTCTCTCTATATATATATATATATATATTAATAAGGAATACTATACTAGATTAAATATGCGAAAACATATTTTTTGATGAAACATTTATTTTATATATATTTCGATTTGAAACAAACCTCTCTCAGTGAATATACATATATTTTCTTTTCTTCCTCATAGTTGGTATTTACTGTATCAACGACGTCAGCCGAATGACCAGTTACCGGTGGAATAAATAAAATAAAAAAAACAATTGGTCATCCCGTTAGGAAATAGATTGATATTTAATGTCTGTTTTGTTGTAGCATACGCTGAAACGTAGAATACCTATATTGCTATTTGGAAGCAATACTTAAGGAAAGATAATATATATTTTTATTTAATTACGTGATATTTAAACAGATGCAATAGTTGAAACTGATTAAAATCTCGCTGTTAATGTGTTGACTGTATTTCTATTATAATTTGTTACGTCTCTATTTACCTCTACCGAAATGTAGAAAAATTAATGACGGCTGATAATGTGTACCATGTTGATTCGTCGGACTACTCTTCTCATTTTGGTGCTTATATTTACACATTTTACGATGATAAACACTCTGATTCTCTTCACGTAATACTTGTGAAACTTAAACATTATGATATCGAACACAGGATACATCTAGCTTCATTAATTGGATCCAGGGTAAAGTTTTAAAATTCTCACTGGTGTTCAATTCCCAGGAACGAGCAAATGCACCTAGAAAAGGTAAGAAGTTACATCGGTAAAAACCATGTGAAACTAACAACCTAGATGATAATAGTTACCGGAAGAATCGAAATGATACGCAGTTAATGTTATCATTATTATATATGCTATGACAATTCAATCTATTTTAAGTACTTTATTACCCTCTAACTGATTCTCTTATTAAATTACGATGGCTGTAAATTCAATGTAAAACAATATTATCAAACTGCATTACATTGTGAACGTGAAACTCGAACTAAAATGAATGTTCGTAGCCTTCGAACATCTGTTAGATTAACGCGTAATTCAGTTCATGTATTAACAAATGTAGATACAAAAGGAATACATACAGGCCCTCGAGCATCTGCACTGTCGAAAATGGTGAATAGTATAAATGAGTCTGCGTTCACGCCGAACGTGCTTTGCATAGGAATATGTCACAAAATCCTACAAGAGGTTTGGATATAGGCTTTCAATAACCAGATATATACTAGAACACCATTAATCAAAGTGAATATATGAGTATATTTCAGTTTGAACAAACGTGGTACAATAATATCATTGGGTCTTAGTTCTACCGGATAGAATATGAATAGTTTTAAGTACTGTAGAAATATACAACGGATGAAATATACAATGGTGATAATTCTAGGTTAGATGTAACGATTTAACCTTACTTCAAAATTATCAGCTCAAATGTATCAGTGATTTCTATGACTAATGCCGACAATCTGATATTTAGTTTACAAGAAAGTGATACTGTTTTAAAATTCCCAGGTTGTAATAGTACATAATAAAATAATAGGTACTCGAACAGTGACTCATTCAAACATCAACTTTTCGTCGGCATCTCCTGGTTGTTTACGTAAACATCCGGAAGATGAATAAGCACTTAGCTTATCAGATTCCAAGACAGCAGGTATGGATTTAGTAAATCGTAAAATTCGTCTGCGCGTTAGAACATTTTGTAGAAAAAAGAAATTCTAAAAAAAAGTTAAGAAACTGTTGTTTTTGTTTTTTTCAACGTAACTCTGATCCTAAAAAAGATAAATACTTTGTTATTTTTTACGCGAACGCAAACTTAACCCTAAACTAGCCTAAACATTCTCTGACTTACAAGTACGAACAAAAACTTTCATCAAAACAAAAAATAATAATTAAACTGACCGTAACTGTCTCGTGAAAAAACAATTTTCTTTGTAAAAAACATATATTAAAACAGTTGTTTCATTATGTTTTAATCGTCGAGAAGTAAATATTTATTTATAATATTTTTTGTTGCAATGAATGTTGTTTCATCATTTTGCCTTTTTGCTAGCGTTGCCTCGTTTTGATTTTGACGCTGGGTCGTTTTCATTCGGCAAAAGTCGTGTTCAGCATGGGTCACAAACTGTACCAGCACGAAATAATATATATATATATATATATATATATATATATATATATATATATATATATATATATATATATATACTAAATTATATATATATATATATACATATATATATATTTATATATATATATATATATATATATATATATATATATATATATATATATATATATATATATATATATATACTAAATTATATATATATGGTAAATAAATATATTTGCCTGTTACAAAATAATGTTACTTTCGGCATATATAACGCGTGATTAGTGTAATAAAGACAATCCTATAATAACAGGCAGAGCTCATCTGTTCGTACATATAAGCCATCAGTTCATGGGATGTGCCATGATAGTTCTCCCTCATAAATCGAAATATTGACAGAACTTCTTTAAAATATAACGTTTAAAAGAATTACCACGCTATATTAAATAAAACTAGTCAATAGTTCCTTGACATTTTACACATTCCGGAAACCTACCTAAGCTTTGAAAATACGTGCCGGCTGATTTAGTAGAAAGCGCAGGCAAAACGCACATTTATGTAACGATATTGACCCGGAGAGCATTGATGAAAGAGGGTGATACTAATTCTGACGAAAAGTCAAGTTTTGAACTATTTGTTTCCACCGTAGAAACGGATCAAGGAAGCTTTGAAGCAATTCTACAGTTAAAACCAGTTTACGTCATGAACACGTAGAACGGTGTGTAAGATAACAATAAGACACTTTGAGCTACTTTCGTCAACCGTACAAACATACTAACTATTTTGGTTGTATATTTTAGTGTGTATCGATCTTATTCGTAAATTCGACAAAATCGACCCAACCCCCAACCACACAAGAGACCAGCGCCATTTTGTAAGTAATACCCCCTCTTTCCAGATTACTCCTAATCTTAAAAATATATTATTTGCTCCAAAAGTATTTCGTAAGTATTGCAAAAAATGGTGCCCTGAGTATTATGTGTTATAAGTATTCCCATAATACTACAAGTTCTGTCTGCTTTTCTCTATTACACTTACAGTGCCTACATCTCTACAGCTTCATCAACATTTAGACATTAACAGAATCTTTTAAATAGTGATGGATGCTCAACCCATTTGATTAGTTTCATGTAACCACTGATTGAAAATGAAAATTCATAATTAACCTACTGTGTATTCGGTTGTCGTTCACATATGTCTAGACACAAAGTTGTGAATTATTCTAATTCTATCTCTTTCTGAATAAGAACTTCTCTGGCCTACATAAGAGAACATTTTCAGCAAAATTGGATAAGAATATGACTAAACTTTAAAATGAGTTCTGTATGCGAAAATATGATGAATAAGTAAATTGTCAAACATTTTCAATCTACTGATTAAAAATATTCTCTTTCAGAGAAATGAAATATTCGGTGATGAAACAATCTCAGCGTTCATTTTCAGATCAATAAATACATATATTCGTCGTCAAAATTACAAATATGTATGTAACCGGATACAGACTATGATTTAAAATCTTTATATCACACAACTACATGGCGGGATTAAATTGTCCCCAAGATAAATTTATCTCATCCTTTGATTAATTTTTTTGGTGGGGGTCTCTCTATTTACTGACTTATACGTGATTAAATGCAAACACATAATACCTGTTGAGAACTATTAATAATATATGATTACTTGAACACAATTTATTGCATATTTTCTTATGAACAATAAAAGGTTATTACTACTGCTACTATTACTACGAATACTAATATTAAAATATAGAACGATCATCACACAAGAGTAAGGGGTCTAAACTTTGCAGACATCACATGGACTGCCACTAGTAAACAACTTTTGCCATAAAGTACAATACTTTGTAATAGTTATCCAAAGAGTCTGCTAGTGCTAATAATATTGGAAGATGTGTTGTGACTCAGACTCTTGGGAACACCATTAGTTATTGTAGCAGAAAAAATTAATCTTCCACCTCTTCTTTCTCTACTTCGTTATCTTCTTCTTTCTTTCTTCCTCTCTTCTTTCTCTTCTTCTTCTTTCTCTTCTTCTTCTTCTTCTTCTTTCTCTTCTTCTTTCTCTTCTTCTTTCCACGTCGTCCCTCATAGACTACGCTCTCAGCCTTCTGCCGTCTTGCCTCCAGCGACCCGTTTTTATATCAAACTGGACTCTCGTCTCCGCGAGAGAACACGAGATTTCACGGGATTACCTGGCGATATTAAGCCTAGGACGCCATCTTGCCGCTCTTTGGGCGGTCCAGCCCTGCAGGGTGCGCATCGAGACCGTTTGCCAGGTAATCCCATGTTTTCACAATTTATAACACACTCCCCCCTGATCTCATTATCACAGAAAGAGCAGGGAGGCCGTGTCCTTTTTCTTCGAGTTCTTCTTCGGGGAGGGGGATTCGGGGCCTCATCGTCATCCGTGCTGTCTTCCGTGGCAGGAAGGTCAGCGAACCTGAGGCTGCGCATCGCAGCATCACTGTCCGGGCTTTCATCCGCAGTAGGAGGGTCAGTACATTCAAGGCTATCACTCTCAGTGTCGCTGCGCGATGAAGCCGTCATGAACCAGAATGATGGTTCGCTGGTTACGGATTCAATGTCATTATCCTCGTTAAATGGCAGCTGCGTTTGGAATACCGATCTTAAGTCTTTAATGTGACGGGGTACTCCATCAACTCGCACCGCCTGCGGGCTGATCACTTCAGTGACACGACCGGTTCCGTAACGAGTCGTGCACTGGCCTCGGGTTTTTTTAACCCAAACGACATCTCCTTTTTTCATTTTCTCCTGTGGAGGTTCTGGTTCGGGCAGTAAGCTGCTCTCCAAACCTCTCGCCCTGACATGGTATGTATGTAGCGCATTAGCTGGCGCGGTGGAGGGTGAAGTATCGTCCTTAGGGGTGACGTTATACCAATAGACTGCTTCAGCCACCGTACACCCCTTCCGCGCTGCGATGGTCTTGATAGTCCTATGGTTGCGCTCAATAATTCCGTTCCCACTGGGCACATGGGCACACCGAAAACGCAGACGGACACCCCAGCCATCTACAAACTGTTTGAACGGTGCACTAACAAAAGCGGGGCCATTGTCGGTCAATATCTCAGAAGGAGGGCCACGCTCAAGAAACACACTTTCCAACTCATGGACAATGGCAGCCGTATCCTGCCGGCGAAGGGACCGCCACAATGCAAATCGGGACGGTCCGCAGTCAATAAGGGTCAAGAAATTCCCCCCGTTGTAGTGAGTTATGTCCATCGCAATCCTATCCCAGTTATACTTCACACCGAGTGTGCCCTTCTTCCACCGGACAGGTGCTGGGTCGATCGATTGGCAGGTGTTGCAACTTCTCACAACAGATTTCACAGCCCTCCGTGACACAGAGGGGTCAACCAACCTGGCGAAGTAAAAGGTTCGGTTTACACCAGGGTGCCCGCTTTGGCAATGGACATCAGCGATACGCTCTGGGCTGAGTCTACGTCCCACCGCAGCACAATTTACAGGTGCTGGTTCGTTCACTTCTTTCTGCAGGTCCAGCCAACGGCGAGGCACTCTGGTCAATCGATCCGCTCGATTCAAACAGGACTGCACCAGTGTCACATCTATGACCAAGTTGTATTCATTGATGGTTTCGGTTAGGGTAGCAAGCCGCCTCCGGATTAACATTTCGGCCGATGCCTTCGTTGTCAGCCGTGCTTTTCCGTTCAAGGCATCGGTCATCCACCGATGCACACACGTGGAATCCGTGATAACGTGGAGGACGCTAGCCTGCCACTGAAGCGCTAGATTGACTCCTTTCAGTGTAGCATCGAGTTCAGCTAGGTTTATGTGCTTAGCGTCATTCTCTGGCCGGAGCCAGCAGGCATCTTCTACTATACTTCCGTTGACTGCCAGAGCAACGCCAAGGGCAAGTGAGCTGGCGTCCACCCAAACTGTAAACTCACTCCCATCGACGCACCAGCTCCCTCGTACAGGGTCATCATTGGTCACTCTGGCCACAGCTTCCACCAGCATGCTTCGCAGGGAAGGATCACGCACCTCATCGTCCCATCCTGTTGACAAAGAAGTTGCCCGTCGCTTAATAGCCGCCACAGACACTCGGAGCCACCCACACACAGGGAAGTGACCCATCAGTTTTCCACACACGGAAAACGTGCTCCGACGTGTGATGGTAGATGGGATTTCCGGGATTTCACCGCCCCTTCCCCATTGGAGGCCATCTGCACTTCCGCTCACCTGCAGCCCGAGCACTTTCGCCCCATCCTGCAGCCGCTCCGGTTCCTTGCACGACAACCCGAAGTGCTCAAAGTGTTCTTTGACCGCCTGGGCAGACAGCAGGCTCTCATTGACAAAAATGTCGTCTATATAAGACGATGTTGCCTGTTGCACAGCTTTATCCTGACGCCGGATCGCCCGCATGATCGCCGTCATGATGCCCGGGGCTACATTCAAGCCGAACCTCAGCCTGGTCAAGCAATAGCGAGTTCCTTTGATTACCACCGTCTGGAATGGCCACAGCGATTTCTCAACACGTATTTGTAGGTAAGCTCTTCGCAAGTCCAGTATGGCCGCTTCCGCACCCTGCCGTCGCCACTCTCGCAGTTTATGAGCACAAACGTCAGCCCCCGAAGTGTACGGGTCAACGTGTTCATTGAGTTCCCGGTAATCAAGAACAGGTCGAACTTTCTGCTTATTCTCTTGTCTGATAGCCAACAGGGGAATTAGCCCCCGCGGGGGCCCGAGCTCATCCTCTGGGTATGGAATTAACCAGCCGTTATCCAGCCACACTTGAAGTTCTGCCTCGTACTGCCCCCTAAGCCATGCAGGAGGGGGATACTCTGTCAGCCGATTCCGCAAAGACACTGGTCCCACTTCCAGGACGCTGTCCATGTGTTTGTGCCCTTGTCATATTCTGCGTGGAAATCGGGTTCGTCAAGAGTGATTGCTGCACACATTTGTTTGTCTGGTCGAGGGAATCTCATATCACCGACGCTGTTTACAGTAATTCCGCCTAGCTGTGTAATAGTGTCCATTCCAAGGAGAAGGTCATATCCGAGCAGCTCCCCATCGACCACCAACACCGTCACAGCCACCGGGGGGCCATTGTCAATGCTGATATGAACAACACTGGATCCACAACACACTAATGAGCCTTTGCCGACAGTCAGGACGGGGATCTGTCGTTTCTTCCATGTGGTGCAACATTCCTTTCGAAGGAGGGTTTGGGTACAGCCGGTGTCAACCAGCGCTGAACGTTTACACCCATCAACTTGAACTGTCACTGCAGGAAGCGCTTTGTTCAATGCCGCTTTGGGGAGGGTGCTAGCGCTGCGGCGTCCTCCCCTTGCCCGTTTCCCGGACAATTCCGTGCTATGTGGCAGGGCTTATTGCATTGGTAACACAGTATTACTTTTCGTGCTCCATAATTTGGGGTGCGCCTTGTGCCGCCTCTGCAGTCTCTGGAGAAGTGGTTGGGGCCACCACATGTATAGCATCGTAGGCCCTCTGCTGGCGAGTCCAAGGTGTCAACCGCTGCAGAGACCAGTTCTCGATCGTCCTTCAAGATGTTTCGTGCTCTCGCCAACAACTCCACCAATTCAATCTCTGTGAGTCTCAATGATGCTCGCAGCAGTCGGCTTGCATCGTCCGGAAGTCCAGACAAAAAGGCGCATGCCAATATGCGGTCACTCGCACCGCCGAAGGGAGCAGCAAGCTTTTTCAAGTCGGCCATGTAGACGTCCACTGTCTCCCCCGGCCCAAGCCGGCGTTCGGAAAATTGCCTCCAGGCAACAAAAGGATCTGCACCAAATGCCCCGTGCAGCGCCTGTGCAATCTGCTCCATGGTCGCATCATTACTGAGCTGCTGGTACACGGCGTAAGCTCCCTTAGTGAGTCTCAATGGGATGACCATAGCTGGGTCTTTAATTTTGCACAACCGGCAAACACGCTCGGCCTTCTCCAGCCATTCGACCACCGATGGACCAGCAGGAGAGCCGTCGAATTTCGGAATCAATCTGATGTCGAATTTTTCCATAACAATGCCGAAAATAGCTTGTAGCAGAAAAAATTAATCTTCCACCTCTTCTTTCTCTACTTCGTTATCTTCTTCTTTCTCTTCTTCCTCTCTCTCTTCTTCTTTCTCTTCTTCTTCTTTCTCTTCTTCTTCTTCTTCTTCTTTCTCTTCTTCTTTCTCTTCTTCTTTCCACGTCGTCCCTCGTAGACTACGCTCTCAGCCTTCTGCCGTCTTGCCTCCAGCGACCCGTTTTTATATCAAACTGGACTCTCGTCTCCGCGAGAGAACACGAGATTTCACGGGATTACCTGGCGATATTAAGCCTAGGACGCCATCTTGCCGCTCTTTGGGCGGTCCAGCCCTGCAGAGTGCGCATCGAGACCGTTTGCCAGGTAATCCCATGTTTTCACAATTTATAACACAGTTATTGTTTGAAAAATCAGAGTAGGTAAATAATGATAAAATGTTAAGACAATCGTACGGAAGCATTACGGCGTCTGAAATACCCAAATCATTATTCATTCTTCCGTAGAAGAGACGCGGTGAGTATTGGCGAATTGCCACCTAAATTCTGTGGAAATAAAATATTGGCGAGATATGAATCGTAAATGGTAGTTCTGGTAACGCAACATTATTTACAGCGGTTATCAAGTGTTGGTAATCTGAGGAAACTTGTTTTTTACTCAGACTCCAGGGCACACCAATAATTCTTGCCAGTAAACAATCAGTGATAATGACTTGTAGAAAACTCTTCGTAAATAAATAATAATACACGTCTTTATCTAATATAACATGATGCAAAACATTAATAGTTTACAGGGAGTTCACTATGGCGTACTTTTCGATCCGACTCCCTCAACCGTTCATTTAACAAAGGTAATCTGCTTAAGATGTGCCATAAAATAAATGAAGAACATAAATAAATGAAATATTGAGATTAAGTTGAAAGTAAGTCATAAAGCAAGACATATTTGAACTCACAGGTCTAGAAATTAAGACTATTATATCTACATGTAAAATATCTTGATATTATGATGATTCGAATGCAGTTCAGATAATTGTGGCCTCATATCAGTTAGGTTTCTGATACGCGAAAAAGGCGTTGGCGAAAAAACGCCGGAACAGTATGTATTCTCTGCTGATAATCAGATATTACCGGGAAGCCAAAAATATATATATATATATAACTAGTAAAGAAAACGGTGAAACAAGCCAAGATCAACTTTTTATTCAAAAGAACAATATCTTCTGTTGTACGCTCACCGCATAGCAAGTTTCTGCTGCTGTTCTCGTAGCAGGTTTATTCTATAAGTAAATTCTAGATAGTGAAGAATGAATTCGATTTGTAGGTGTGCACAATTTTGACTATATAGTAATACTATTTACGAGCTTTTTCAATATTTGGTGCATTTCAACATGTGTTTATGTGTGTGCACTTAAATTTACTCCAAACAAAGCACAATGCCACTGGGTTTTAAGGGTCTGCTCTGAATTAAATGAACCCAAAGTCAGGATTTCAACAGCAAGATTTGTGGTCACATTAAATTAAATTTTATGCATATTAGTACACTCCGTGCAAGTTCGAAAAAATAAGATATTAGAGTAGAACGCCTTCTCGCATTTGGGGTGGGATTTTGCTGAGTCCCCTGTCTATCAGGGGTATTTCCATCGAGTGCGCCAGTGCAGCAGGTCTATCGGAACACATCCCATTGAATTACTTCTAAAGCAAGCACAAGTTTTAAACATTGCGAGTATGAAGCCAGGTAGATATTATGGAACCTATTAGAGTAGATGCTTTTTCAACCCTGTCTAAAAGGCTAGTGGTTAGTGCACCAGCCAATATTTGTAAACAATGCTCTATGCATGAGGAAATGGTAGCTTTGAAGAGCTATATTATATTAGCAAGTGTGATTAGTTGTCTAGTAGAGGGAGCTCGCTTTCCTTGGAGCAGACTTGGCAATGTGTTATACTATTTATTTCAATATATGTTATTTGCGAATGTTAGGCCGATAGGTTCAGATGGTGTACGCTCTTGTAGGGCGCTATAGGCTATGGCACTCGGCGTTGAAAGGGTGTCTTATAATTGTTAAAGGAATATAGCTCAATCTTAGTAGCATTTTATGTTACCAACCATTTTGAACTACAGATTGGAGGTCATTTTCTAAGGGGTCATCAATGGCATTTGATATGTCTGCAAACAGAGCATGATGTTTTAAGATACACTAAACATTGATGTTATTGCTCAGTTCCTTACTATTTGAAAAAAACTCAACCATTTTGTGCAAAGCTAAAAATAAAACACCAATTCTCTCTACAAAACAACTAAACCATGAATACATATCTTAAGACATAAAGAACTTGAAGCATATGATATTTGACCAAAATCGCCTGCTTCAACATTAAATAACCAGAAAACGGTTGATATGCTGTAAAACCAAACAACCAAACAAAACATGATAAACAAATATTTTAAAATATAAAGAATTTAGCATAAGGAACTTGAAGCATGAAGAATAAGCTTGAAGAACCTTTACAGAAATTGCCTGATTCGGCATTAAATAACCCATTGTTATATGCTGTAAAACAAAACAACTAAACACACTCCTAAGCGTCGATAATTGAGCATCATCATCAAATATACCCATCCCTGACACACTTGCATCAGTAATGTTTGTACATGAAAAATCAGGTATTATAACGCTCAAACCATCGACTCCTGGAGCACATTCGCATTACTCTCCTGTTGTGTAGATGTACGGCCATCGGGGAGAACAACAATGGATCTGATAATATCAAATATCAGTCCAGTAATACCGTACGAATTAATTTTTATATGAATAAATTCATGACAGGCCTTTTTGTTTCACTTATACTCGTGGAATGACAAGAAACTACAGACTGCAACGATTAAGAGAACAGTATACTCCATGATTTAATTCATAGTTTGGAGAAAAAATGATTGTACAACGGGGAGTGACTTTCATAACATTAATATCACTCAAACCAAACATATCCAATTTATATTGCATTGTATTGCATAGCTGATCTTAAAGTTAAAGTTAAACAATTAAAACTAAAAATAGTAAATCGGCTGTAAAGACCAGGATGGAAGTTTTCTTTTATAAATAAAAAGAAACCACTTATTTACTCTGAAATGATTGTTTATCTCTAAGTAAGACGGAGTTTTTTCAAAGGATCTCTTTCGACAAGAATTTAATAAAGAGTTATATTAAATAATTCTTGATTTCATTTAAAGAAGGCAACCATTTTTGTCTTGTTTTCTTTTTGAAGAGGGAGAAAATAAATATATTCAATCTTGCTACCCGGAAAGATCGCCACCTCCCCAGATTATCGTTGGCTGACAGGAAATTGAATCTTGCACTGTGAAACAAACTTAATTATTTCTTCTGCACGTCCACAAACTATTCTACGAATTGATCTGTTTCGACAGAAATAATTACATTCGCCAACACTAAATATTTAAAATATTAGTACTTTTACAGATTTATATAAACACACTGTGAAGAGTATAACTTGAGTGAGAACATAAAATAAAACATACGCATATCATCAGACAAAAACATCTATATGTATATATATATATATATATTAGTTTTATACGTACATAAATGTAATCCATGGACACGTGTTTCTGGCTCACAGCCGTCATCAGCATGGCTAACCTACGGATGTCTATAGTCCAGCGTTCTACTACTGGACCAAACGCTCTGTGTAGAAATATATACGATGTTTATCACCCAAGTATTTAATGTATTTCTATGTAATTATTTTTATAGGTGATGTTAAGCTCGTTGTCATTCAGCTTACTATTATTTCAATTGTTTCACTTCCTAAGTGATTAAGATGCAGACGCTGCATTATTAGTTGTCCTAAACTTCAAAGGCCGTATTTTTCGTTAATATATATATATATATATATATATATATATATATATATATATATATATATATATATATATATATATATATATATAAATTTTATACGTACATAAAAGTAATCCATGAACACGTGTTTCACATATTAGGTGGCAATTCGCCAATACTCACCGCGTCCCTTCTACGGAAGAATGAATAATGATTTATTTCCTGCGTATTTCAGACGCCGTAATGCTTCCGTACGATTGTCTTAACATTTTATCATTATTTACCTACTCTGATATTTTTAAACAATAACCAATGGTGTTCCCATGAGTCTGTGTCACAACAAATCTTCCAATATTATCAGCATGGATAATTTACACAGAGATCGAACCCTCGATGTTGATGACGGCTGTGAGCCAGAAACACGTGCCCATGGATTACTTTTATGTACGTATAACATTAATATATATATATTAACGAAAAATACGGCGTTTGAAGTGTAGGACAACTAACAATGCAGTGTTCTGCATCTTAATCACTTAGGAAGTGAAACAATTGAAATAATAGTAAGCTCAATAACAACGAGCTGAAAATCACCTATAAAAATAATTACATATAAATACATTAAATACTTGGGTGATAAAAATTGTACATATTTCTACACAGAGCGTCTTGGCCCAGTAGTAGATCGCTGGACTATAAATATCACCATCGAGGGTTCGATCTCTGTGTAAGTTAGCCATGCTGATGAAGGCTGTGAGCCAGATACACGTGCCCATTGATTACTTTTATGTACGTATAAAATTAATACATATATATATATTAACGAAAAATACGGCCTTTGGTGTTTAGGACGACTAATAATGCAGTTTCTGCATCTTAATCACTTAGGAAGTTAAACAATTGAAATAATAGTAGGCTCAATAACGACGAGCTGAAAATCACTTATAAAAATAATTACATAGAAATACATTATATATACTAGCAAATATATTCTCCCTCCGGTCGCATATTTTTGCTAGGCTGACGCGTCAGAAATGAACGCACACGTGTAAACCGATGGAGCCTCAGTCATATTTCTTGGGTGGTTAGACGTTGATATTGTTTGTTTATGACCAAGAATATTTTTGGATGAAAATAAAGGAAACAAAAATTTCGACCCCACCCCGATATTTTTATTACCCTCCCCCATAAATAGAAATATATTTAGTTTAAAAAAAAAGAAAACAATTTTTTGGACCCTCCTCGCATTTTTTATTTACCCTCTCCCATACATAGGAATATTTTTAGTTAAGAAAAGAAAAAAAAATGTTTGACCGCCTCCCACTTTTTAATCCTCCCCCATACATATTAGTATTTTTAATGAAAAAGGAAAAAAAGAAAGAAAAATAGTAAACATATCAAATACAGCGAACACGATTAGTTTGTAAAATGCTCTCGAGAAGAACTTTACCTAAATTAAATTCATTACAATGTGTGTGTTTTTTAAGTAGTAATTTTTAAATCAATTTTTACTTTAATTAAACAATTTGATTCAATAAAATTGTTAAAATCAACAATTTAAAAAACTTAATACAGCGGACAGTATTTTTCGAATCGGAAGAAAGGTATACCTGAAATAAAACAATAAAAAGTCCGTACTCTTTTACTCTAGGACCCGTGCTAACTTTGACCATGACCCAAACCCTAACCCTAACCCCACTTTGACCCTGACCCTAACCCTAACCCTAACGACGGGGTCAAAGTTAGCGCGGGTCCTATAGTGTAAAAGCACCAACAAATCAAATACAGTGAACACGATTAGTTATGTAAATGGTCTCGGAAAGAAAGTTTACCTAAATTAAATTCGTTAGAATGGGTGTGTGTGTGTTATTTAATGACCTTTTTTTAAATTAAACAATTTGATTCTAAAATCAGTTGTATTTTTTTCCAGTACAATGTGTAAGTTTCTTTGTTGACAGAAAAGAAAAAAAATTACATCTTTTATTTTAATAAATACAACATGGAAGAATAAAAAACAGTTTGTAAATAAAAGCTTAACAGCGTAAGTTAAAGTAACACGGTAAATGCCAGCGTTTTGTTTACATTTTAAATTACGCGCTCGTCTTGCGATTTGACGGAGGGAGGTAACCGTATCAATGGATTAACGCTCGCTGTTCGATCAGTTGGGCATAGATAGAATAACAACGTAACTCATTTCATATATACATATATATATATATATATATAAATAATAAAAGAAATAATTATAATTTATAAGTAAGATAATCACCGAGCAAAATAGCGTAAATATATGTGGAAATCTGAAGAAAACGATCATGAGTAAAATTTGCGAATACTAATTTATTAGAAGTTGAAAAGTACTTGATTATGTAAATTGAGGAATGCGCATAGCGTTTACGGCGGTTTTGTAGTAGTATATAATGAAGCTAGCGGACTGAGTGAATAGTCATAATACTCTGATGGAGTTTCGGCTTCAGTCAGACATACATACATACAGAAATACAGACAGACAGATACACACACTTATTTTATATATTTAATCTGGTTTAAATATTTCAAGATCTATTCACAGCATTTTTAATATATTAAGTCTTAACTTATTAAGATATATGAACTATAAGTACATGGTTTTGTCTGTGCAAATGTTTATATGTCTACTCGTGCGTGCACTTTACAAAAATGGAGCGTAATTAATACGTAACATCATGAGTCACCTTACTTTTGAATTCGTCCAAAACTTCCCTAATAAATATTCAGAAAACCCACCGACACCACTTCTGTTCGACATCTTCCAGTGATATGTGAAGAAACAAGAAAGAACATATTGAAGATGGATTCAGGCTAGGCATTTATTAGCTGAGAAATTCAGCTTCTAGGCAGTTAATACTGTGCAAAACTGTGAAGAGCGCATTAGCGATGCATTCAAGGCGGTGTACATTCAAAATGTAGTCAAGATTATAGAAACAAACTTTCTACTCGGTTCCTCAAAATTCCGAATTCTATTCACATTTATAGTAATAAACGTGAATTCCAAAAACAATAGATCGGATATTACAGAGTCGAAATGCTTTTTCTGCTTCGTAACATTGACGCGATAAAAAGACACACGTGAAGTTACGTCAAATGTTGCAAAGAAATCCAATATTCTAAACAAGCGACCAATGTCAAATGGCGGATGGAATTTTCTACTTTTTAAAGACATTCACAAAATAAGCAACGCACACAAAATCGGTGATTACAAAAGTAAAATAATAAAAAAAATAAAATATTGTGAAAAAAATAATTCAATATAACTAATTTTATTTACATTTTGATTCGTATTGTATGAAAAAAAACATTTAAGCAAAAGCTATTTTGGGGGCGTTGAACAGTTTTGACGGATTCTAACACTTATTACACTAAATTTATTGGCATTCTTAATACGCTTTTATGAAATTACTTGAAAATGACTTGAAGCAAAATTGAACATATTTGCTTCGTAAGCAAGTCTTGTTTTTCCTTTAAAATAATCAAATAGTTAACATTGTACAATTGATTAAATTATCAATATCAGTTTGGTTGAATTGACCAACTTTGCTTCTATAGACATGAAGCAGACTTGTATATTTGTTTTAGGTTTAATACAACTTTCTACAGAATCCATCGATGTTGTCTAGTGCTATCGGTTTTTCTTATGCCGATTTCCGATAAAGATTTAAATTTCATCATGAATAATACTGCAAACAGAGCATAGAATCTGCATAGTTAAGGGAAACTTGCTACAATTAATTTGGTTGTATTGTATATGCAACACAACTCGACAAATAGAGTATATCAAGTTATTATTGAATATACTATGTTGGTAAAAGTTTAAAAGAAGTCGTTTGCAATACTTATCTTATAACTTTACTATTATTTATATATACGAGCAAACATATGGCATCTATTTAAGCTTAGTAAATCGTAATTTAACATAAATTACCAAATATATACATTTTCCTGGATGAATAAAAGTAGTAAGCTGGAAGTTATGTTGATTGAAATTCTGATTTAACCATACAAAGGGGCGCAGTTTAATGTGGTTTCACTCGCTCGATTTTATAGTATTTAAAAAAATCAGTAACCACCGACTCAGTACCATACATCATAATTACACTATTAGTTCCATATTTAAGTATATGTGGTGATGCGGTAAGTATGTTGTCTTTAGAGTTGCTGTTCCCCGACTAAACTGACATTCATACTCTAAAATGTGTATTTTCGTAAATATTTAGATGGCTGTACTTATTGTATAAACACCAGATTAGCATATTATAAGAAACATTTTGTTTAACTTACCGTTAATTTTTCAGATTGCTAGCAGTTAGCTATATAAGTTTTAAGTATTGCAGATCTGCTTTTATGAGCATTCCGAAACTGCATAATTTTAAATTTGACATTTTGGTTAATAAATGGTCCAACATCAAAAAGAAAAGTCAGAAATGTTCTATTCAGAGATAGAAATGTAAGAATCTCCACTAATTAATTATTAGTGATGTTTCAAATAAAATGTAACAGTTTTTTAATAAGGCATTATTATTTTTTATATAATAAAATAAACCTTGTTGTTTACTACTTATACTGCCTCCTATTGTGATAGAAAAAACACATGCATATCATTAGTTCTCTTTACTATCTGCCTAGATTGAAGTGCATATCAAAAGATTACACCAGTAAATTTACATAGTTTTTGGATTAAATTTATCAAGAAAAATGATCGATTCACACAGTATAAGCGACACCTTTATCGGGGGTAAAGTGTATTTTATTAAAATAACTTTTATATCATGTAATTCTCTGCTTATATTTATGGTAAATTAACTGTATACACCAAACGTTGCTCGCCAGATTGTTCTTTCATTTCGTCTTCGCTTTTTAAACGATGTCGTTTGTTATATTATTATTATTTATTATTAACAAGTATTTTGACTTTTTAATTGAATACATCTATTCAGTCAGGGTTGACAGAACGAGGGCAAGCTACTCCCGTGGTTCGGTTCGAAATTCCGTACAAATTCCTGAGTTTGACATGATGATTACCCAGTTTAATTATACATACCTGAATAAGGTCGGTTACATCGGCCGAATGGTGGTGAGAATAATATCCAGGATGAAATCAGTAGCCATACTAATCCAAATAATACTTATTACAGTATCGTATATAAATTATTACTTACACCATATTGTTAACTAATTTTGTAAATGTAATGTGGTTTTCATATCTAGATATTAATGATTCAATGTTAAAAAGATTTTGAAACAGTTTATCTTTGTATACATAAGAATGTGTGAAGAGTTCACAGGTAAGAAATACTTTTATATTCGAAAATGTAAATGCTGTTAAATTCCGTTCAAATTTCAAAGTGTCAGCAATTAATTCACCTTTCTGTCAACGAAAATATTAATAGTTTACTTATTTAGGAAGAATTGTAAATGCATTCTGGTGGATTCACTTTCAGAATTGAAGTATTTTAATCAGGATTTTATAAAAAAAAGTAACATCTAATTTCATGGTAAGTTTTGAAGATGTTAATACACATTTGATAAATAGCAAATAAAAATAATAATTCAATCTGTAATTCTTACTTATAAATAGACGCGATAAATACCCACACGTGAAGTTATATACATTTCTATTAATAAACAAATACTAATCTAATTAAGTGGTATAATTTAAAAATGTTACAGAATTTTAAAAAGAACTGGGTTGATATATAAAATTTATCTTTCCTAGAATTTGGTAGGATTGTTATTAGGGAAAACTAGCCCTAAGGGAAATTTATTAATTTAAAATGATACTATTATTATTAACAGTAAATTATACAAGTTGATCAATAACGTACTTATACGTGATTGCCTTTTATATATATATATATATATATATATATATATAGTGATTTGGTCCGTCTTTCTGTCTACCTGTCTTTCTGTCCGTTAGTGACAACTTTTTAAGCGTAATAATTACGTTTCGAAAGTTGTCTTATTTCGAAATATTAGAGATCTTAACCACTTTTAGAAATCGAAAATACTGCATCAACAGTAAATAATAAATTCCCAACAAATAAAGCGAATGCGATGACCGAATATTGAAACCAAAACCGTGAGATCTTTAATCAGACGTCCTACCAATTGAGCTATTTGTAATTTCTTATACGGATATCTAGCGTAACGTTATACATTCATAATTTACCTCATATTTAAAAATATCAATTCAAACATGATATATAATAAAAAGAATAAATGGCGAAACTTAAACTTAAATTATTTTAACAGTCCAACAAAATTTGTTCAGATTTAAGTATGTGTTGTATGTCGTTTTATCATGATTATATAATTTTAGACAGTACATAGAAGAAGAGTGTGGCGCAGTAGCCTAAAAAATTTGCGACCGGAGGGACCATATATTTAATAGAAAATTGTGTCACGTAGTATATCTCCATCAAATTACATTTACTTCATTTAAAACCAGCCGAAGCACCCTCATACGTTATGCTCGCCAATCATGTGTTCATAAACATCGTATTTTTATTGTTAAGTACATCCCGAAAGGGCAGTAATGTTATTTCATTTTTGAGCACTAGGCAATTCTAATAACCATCAATATGACATATTTTGTCAGCATATTGTAGAATACGATGGAGCATGTATTAACTGCCTCAAGGCATCTTGTCACACATTACTTTGTTTAGCGCATTCATTCATCTGGAAATCCACGGACATCAGCGTTTGCTACACACTTCTGGCGTGTCCTCTAAAATAAATATCAAATACACTTTCACCTTCAAAATACTGGTAATCTGAAATAGGGTATATTGCCTGAATTCGTTTAGTTCGTAAAGTTGCGTGAAAGGCACATATCTCATTCGGAAATGTTCGGAATAAATATTGTTAATCCCTGGGAGGTGTATCTTTGGTTGCTTTTGTACTTCACCTTCTTAATAGCGAATAAGGTTTTTCGAATTCAGAGTTCTCTGTCACGCATCTCATTTTCTTGCTATGCTCATACATTTTGCATGAAAATTCGCTCATGATGTTGGAGGCTATATTCTTTATTTTACATTATTGTTCCAGTAATATCCTGTATACCTTAACTCATGGTGTGTTGTTTTAGATTACACTTTATCAACAAAGCACCGAATTTGTTGGCATATTTTGTCGGGTTTTCAAAGTCAGACTTTAGATTCTGAAAATACATTGTGACTAAAAATACAATGAAAATAAACTTAGGATATTTCTATATCTATGACTGCTATTAAACTATTTCTTCGTTCAAATTAACTGTTTATCATGATACTAGATTAAGTTTCTGTTCATTCTTGCTCCCACTTTCACGTCTGTTTATGTTACATGCTACAACGCTAAGATTGGGAACTGACGACAGTGACTAAATTTTCACCGTCGCAATCTTGGATTCCTCTTACAAATACGAAACGCCTAATTTAATAATTCCTTCTTAGATTTACTCTCTTTTGCATCTCGTAATTACTTTTATATTTTATTACCGCGTTACGATGTCAATAGTTTTTTTTAACACAAACATGAGAATTGTAAAAGGGATATAATTTTAGCTTGCAGATTGAAACAACATGATAACAAACTAATTTCTAACTAAAATAAACTAATATAAACTATAATTGTTTGCTGTAACAGACTCAAATAATTCATTAGACATATTTATTGATTTTTTAGCGTCAATTTCATTAATACACATTTGTTCCACTCACTTTCTACTTTTCTTTTCACGATTGTCGAATATTGCCGAGTAAAATAAAAGCGAACATAAACAGTGAGTGTTTACTAAATGAGTTGCTAATTGTGAAACAATGTTATCATGAAAAGATCACTAATCATTGTAAACTTTATGTTGTTTTAATGCATTTTTGATAATCGGATGAACTTTATATTAAAAGCGTTACATTTCTAACACTCATATACTTTTATCACTAAATCGTTAAACGTAAATTAGTATTTCAGTCACTTATGTGTAGGTCAAGTTGTATACAGAAATAACCCGATGCACGGATGACGCTCGAAATATACATCTTGTATATACATCAGTAACATGAATTCTCGGAACAGAGCAGAACGTAGACAGATAATGTTGCACTAACAAATGGTGCAATATAGTTTCAGAATTAGCTTTATAACAAAATTAACTAACAAAAAGGGATTATCTAATATGCTAATTGTATAAATAGAAGAATATACGTCACAGGATAAGTAACATTTATTAATCGAACTGAACCGTTTTCACCACGTGTATATCCCTTGAGAAAGTTTTTTTTTTATTTATAATATAATTATAGTAAACTTATTTATAGAATCCTTATCACAATCCATTAGATGCAGTTGATTTTAGAAAATGTCTGAAATAAAAGGTAGCTTAATAATAAAATTGAACTTCAGATACACTTTGTTAATATGGCGTCTACTTAATATGTATTGCATTCAATGCAAATATAATATATTTTAATTGTTAATAACAAACTTTAAAAACTCAAAAGGAACTGAAAATTTGTAAAGATTTATAAATTGTATACATTAACTAAATATATGATGCATCTGAATTTTCACGAAGGTCTTCCACCCTCTTTTTAAATTATTTGCTCAAAACAAAATTAAACATAATATAGCCCATATTTCGATCCATTAAGCTTAACAGCTATGTAGCAAAATTCATATTCACCGGTAATAAGTTTATGAGGGAATCCTGTATATACAAATATATCATCATATACAACCACCTAATGTAATAAAGATGGATATATAAAACACGTATAAAAAAGCAGCGGATCGAAATACATGGATTACTGTTCTAAATAATGATTATTGAGCTTCGTTTTACTATCCTATTATAGTGAGCTGTATTTTGCATTGAACCTTATATTCGACTTTTTCGTTTAAAAGGCGTCGCTGGGATTATATTTATTTAAAAGCGCTTACATTCATCGATGTTTATATATATGTATGTATATATATATATATATATATATATATATATATATATATATATATATATATATATACATATATATATATATATATATGTATATATATATGTATATATGGGCATTTATATATATATATATATACATTTATACATATATACATTTATATATATACATTGATGTACATACATTTATATATATATATATATGTATATATGAATTAAATATATATATATATATATATATATATATACGTTTAACTTTATATACACTAACATATATATATATATATATATATAAATATATATATATATATACATTTAAATATACTTATATACACATCTATGTATATATATATATATATATATACATATAACTTATATTATCGAGCTTCGAGTTCCGAGCTTCATGAGAATCGACCCAATGTTTCAGAAGCCATAACGGGGGGGGGGCATTTGTATACAAAGGTACGTAATACAAAATCGTTTTTGACATATAAGATAGGAAAGTCTATGTAGTTATGTCCTGGTACTGAATGCCGACTTGAATGTATATTATATTTGTTCCACTTACTAAACGTAAACGACTTCCCATAAGCAGTTGGCATTCACGAAATGATCGATGTTCTATTTCCACATGATTCTTCAGCTGATGAAGAAGCAATAAATCGAACATCCACCGCGATTGTGTAACAATCAAGAAACGAACTATAGAACCAAAATCCGTTTGAAAGTCATGGAACAAACCATAAACAAATGGTTTACATCCTACAAGGCAAATAGAAATGTAAAACAAATAAAACAAAACGAATTATTGTACCATTATATCTGTGTTTACCATTTATTTTTCTTCGGGTACCGATAATATTAATTCCTCAAACTGAAAGATATTCGATTGAAAAGAACCGGATATTTTTTGTTGGTCTTGATGCAAGAAAGACAGTAAAATATACTCATATTTCAGAAACAACTTTGTTTCTGAACAAAAAGGTTTTACATATAAGAAACAATGATTTTAATACAGATAAAGGAGACTACTCTTATACACGTAATTGCATAGAATACACAGATTACATACACACCCATACCCCCCATATATATATATATATATATATATATATATATATATATATATATATATATATATATATGAGAAAGGAAGGATGAGACGAATCCGACGTAATGAGAACATTTAAAAGGAGAAAACAAAGATATATATTTTTTTGTATATTCATCAACGTTTCGTTTTTACTGTGAAACTTCCTCACGATGATAATTTTAAGTAAAATGTCATGAAAGTTCATCGAAATATTGGGTTGACATGATGGGTGGATAAAGAAAAGTAGTAGCCCGTGGTTTATTTACGTTTTCTATCTATCTATCTATCTCAATATCTCTCTATCTCTACTATCTATCTATCTATCTATCTATCTATATGTATATATATATATATATATATATATATATATATATATATATATATATATATATATATATATATATATTGTTCTGTACGTACACATGTTGAACTCGCTTGTATTTTCGGATAATTTGTTATATTAAATAATTAGTTTATATTACCACCATGCGCATTGACGACACGAGTCTTGCTAGTTATATATATTTGTCAGCAATTTTTGTTTACTCAATCACTTCTGTCGCTTTTCCTTTCTTATATTTTCTTTACTCTGTCTCATCCTCACTGTCACCTCGCCCATTCTGTGTTCAAATGGACCCTAGTTTTAGACGCATATCTACCCATTTCCTGCAGACTATTTCGCTGAAATAATTCTGGTAACAAACACACTGATTAAATTAGTATGTATAAAACCCGCTGAACGCGAGTGCTTGTTTTCTTTATTGTCTTTAGTTTTCACTGTTTGGAAACGACTTTATTAATCTCAGGGTCTATTACTCTTACTTTTTAATTTAAGGTAAATACCTCGATTTTGTTTCGTTAGGTTGCTCGTTTAATTCTTTTAATGTACCCAGTGCATTTAGGGTTAACTTGGAGGTGTTTTACTCGGCTCCGACGGCGCCTTGGCCTAACTCCTGTGAGGTATTTCATAATTCCCATTCATATTTCTGTGATAGAGGCATAATGGAGATGGCAGTTTTAATGTGTTCATTTACAGATCGAACGGAATGATCGTTCTCTTGACAGTTGTCTCCAGTGTATCTTCGACTTGCCGATAAACTTCTGGGAGATCCAATTTAGCAAAGCAGGTGCCACCATTAAGTATGGTGAATAGATCATTTAGGATTGGCAATGTGTATTGGTGATCCTCTAGTGTAGCATTGAGGTCAGTAGAAAAATCAGCACACAACCGAATAAAACCATCGGCTAGTTTTACTACCACAATAGGTGCTTCCCACCGCGAATATCGCACCGGTGCGATGGCCTTCATTTTATCAAGTAGTTGTTGTTCCTGGTTTACCAATGGCAATGCATCATATGACACCGGGTGGTTAGGTCGAAAAACAGGGTTAGAAAATGGTTTAAGAGACAGTGTAGCCTCTGCCTGAGTGTAGCGTCTGAAGTTGTTTGTGAAGACAAAATAAAAGTGTTTATTGATGTCATTTATCTGGTCGATAATGCTGTTTTGAGCTGACGATCTGGATACCACCTCTAATATCCAGTTGAGTAGAATGTTGAGAAGACCAAGTAACTCGATAAAGTGAAGTCCTAGCAAATTATGCCATGAGTTTGCTATGTATGCGACATCGTTTTGTACTTCATTTTAATGGTAGCGGGTAATTTCCCCCTAACTTTGTGCTACCTGACTTGTTGGTGTCACCGAGGACTGGCTTAGGGTTTCTCATAGTTTATGTCATATCAGAAGCATAATACACCTGCACCTGCAGCTGGACGGAATAGCCATTCAATTGTACTGTAACATATGTTCGGTTTTTTTTTTTTTTGTTTGGAAGAAAAGTTGCGACCAGGCAGTTTGTGTTTGTGTTGTCATGTTGTCGGTGCCTGTTATGTGAGGTTTGTCTATCATGGGGTGTTTTAGTCCTTGAGTGGTGCCAAATCCATCTTTAAGCCCCAGTCGATTGCAGCTGCGACAGCGGTGTTTCTTGAATTTACGGTTTCGTACAAAATGACAGATGCCACAGTTCCGGCAAGCTTTGGTGGCTTGACAGATGTTGAAGTCGGTGAGGTGGGCTAACGTTGTTATTGGACTGTGTTAACCGTGGATGCTGTTGTTTTTTGCACCATAGTTGAATCATGCTTTAGATTAACGAGACGATAGCATTCCACGCCGTAATGTTGCAATTTGATTTCTGGAGTTCGCTCTATTTTTGACAAAATCCGTGTGCGAATGTCCGCCTCCCCTGCCGATCTCAAACTACACAGAAAAATTAAACGCTTGAATCGAGCGTCCGTAGTGGAAGATATTTTAAAACGTTCACATTCTCTTTTCACAATGACTGCATTCTTGTAGAAATCAGTCGAATCAGATTTCGTTATGCCGAGGCAATTGAAACGCATATTAAATAGCGAAATCTACTGACCTAACATCTGCCTCAGAGTCTCCACCGTGTCGTCGAAGTTGTAGTCACGTTAATGTTTTGGTAGTATCTACTTTGCATACAGATCGTGTACCGACCTCCCAAGCTTCCGTAGCAAAAGTCTGACTTCCAGTCGTCAGCTTGTTCCTTGAAATACGCACAGACGATGTCGTTAGCTTTGTTTCATAAAGCGATGGTGAAGCTGTTAAGAATCTCTCTGAAAGTAATTTCATCAAACGTAATTTTTGTTGCATTATTTGCAATCTATCTTTGAAAGTGTAAATTTGCTTTACCGTGATTCTTACAAAAATGTATTCCCGTCGCCAAATTGTTACATTCTGATGTTTATACGTTTCGATTCAATTACAACTCAGAAAAAATGAATGAAGTACGAAGTAGAACTTTTAATAGATTTAATTAACAAACACACCGATTTAATTAGAATGCACGAATATCGCTGAACGCGAGATGCTTGGTTGATTGTAAGATAAGTCTATGTCTTTTTCACTGTTTGGCAACGACTTTATAAATCCCAGCGGCCATAATTATACTTTTTCAAGGGAAATTACTCGATTTTGTTTTGTTAGGTTACCTGAACTATATATATATATATATATATATATATATATATATATATATATATATATATATATATATATATATATATATTGTTCTGTGCGCACACATGTTGACCTTGCTTGAATTTTCGGATGATGTTTTATAGTTAAATAAGTCTGCTTGTTATATTTATTTCTGAGTACATCATCTGTCTGCAAAACGTATTTACTTAATCACTTCTGTCGCTTTTTCTTTCTTTTTTCTCTCCAACCCTCACTGTCACCTCGGCACTTGGTCATTATGTGTTCAAATAGACCCTCGTTTCAGCGGCATATCTATCCATTCATTGCAGACCATTTCGCTGAAATAATTGTGGTCACACGGTCAACATCTCTATTTCAAGTACCAATATACGTTTACTTACATTGTACCCCGTGTCGTCGCCGTCGTCGTTGTGAACCCGATGCTTTTCGTTTGTTGACACAGCACCACGTGGATCGCAATGTTTATTTTTTAACAGTATTTATTTAAAATCGAGAGAGAAAACTGGTGTGCATGTCATGCGTGAGAGGGTGAGATAGATAGATACATAAAGCTACATCAGACGTTTGCGTACGTTATCTCTCCTCACACGGACGTCTTTTACAGAGCCGCCAGAAACATCTGCTTTGGTTTTAATCTCGCCGTCTGAGTAAGGGAGTGCCATAACCGGAAATCTCGCGACTTCTTCAACTTCCGCCGGAGATGACCTCTTATCTGTACAACTTTGCCACTCAAAAAACGGCTCCCATTATGTAACACTGTGTTTTGTTTATGTATTATTTCGTTTGTTTAAATCTAGTGATTTTATTATACTTGTACTTTTTTGCCTTCTTTTCTTTATTTGAGCTGGTGGTTGTGATAATCTTATAATTGTATTTACTGGACACATACTGGCCATATAACTTAATTAATTTGTGTTTAATTGTCGCTGTTTGTGCTGTTGTTAATTCCACCTGCGTCACACAATGTTTTCCGCCATCTTTCATTGAAATCTAGTGTTACAGAAGCACTTAACAATAATTGACAAGCCGGTTCTTTATGAAATCAGAGAAAAGATTTTTTGTGAATAGTAGAATCATTGCCATATACCTAAACACCCACTTTCCCAGCCCAGGTGCGGTTGTAACTTACAACACTCGAGCTATTCTCTATCGTTGAATGCTAGCAAATGAAAGAGGCCCGTGTGAATAATCCTTTTTCGCTCGTAACGGCACAATCACACAGACTCTTTTTTCCGCACGCCCTTCAATATGCAACACATATGTTACGTTTATAAGAGGGGGTATTTTGGGTATTTTACGGCTTAGTTCAGCTGTTGTTGAGCAGTGGTGTAATATATATATATATATATATATATATATATATATATATATATATATATATATATATCATTAGTCCCTCTGCGCTCGGGCAAATCTTAAACAGAGATTTTAATTGAAAGATCATGTTATTTGATTCTGCTAACAATAATAACTAGTTAAACATTGGTGAAAAAGATGAATCTATCGACATTGTGAATATTCGGCGTGTTCATCTTTTATATCTCCATCGAGATGCGTATAGCTACGAAGGTGCAATTCATCTATAGTTGCGCGGCTAAACGTGGGTTAAGGTGAAGCCATTAGATTGCCACGAATAAGTGTCTAACATCTACTGTTTATTAGAGTTTAAGCTTTTTTTTACAATTAGGTCACCAATTAACAAGGCCAAGATAAACTCGGGGATAGAGTTAATGAGACAGAATGATTATCAGTCGAAAGTTTAGGAACACTATGGGAGTACTAACATTGATCAACCGAATGATGTGCGTTTAATTACATATAGGGTAGTATAGGTCAGAATTTGGTGATATTGGAGTTACAGAAGATCAGCTATGCTAAGTTTGGAAGAATGAACGTAGTAATGTGTTTTCCAGGTTGGAAGCCCTTGCAAAGAAAGTTTGTCCCTGAAAATTGTATCTGACTCTATGCACATCGAGAGAAAAAGGAAAGTTTTTTTTCTTTTGTAGTAGCTATCTGACTTCTTACTGTGAATGTCTTACAAAGAGAAATCAAAGATTTCAGGTGTAATTACATAAAAGCGTAAATTACGACGTAGCATTACCATGTTAATCTATAAGGTGTGTAAAAGTTCTATTTCATTATAGTTATTCGTTTACTTAGTGAGGTAAACGCGCAAATCCTTTTTTATTGGATATTAAGTCTATAATTTACTCGCAAATCTGTTTCTCTGAACTTTTGACCATACCTCATTGCAATACGTTCGAAGAGAAAGTGTGCGTCTGAATAATCACAATTGAATTAAGACTTCAGACAATCACATCAAGAGGGTGGGCACAAGATACAGGAATGGAAAGAGGCAGACAAACAGGAAATACATTTAAAAAAAGTGTATAAGCCAGAACGTGCTTAACGAAGGTATAAGATAAACTAAAGTCAGGCATAAATATTCATTGCCAGCTAAAATATGGTGTCTAGTTGAGAAACGTCCGCTTATAATATTTGCCGACCGTGTTGACCCTTAACCAGTACGATTATGACATTTCTCTCTGTAACGTAGCCAATTTTCTTCATAATTGCTGATGAAAATAAATAAATTCTAGAGGTGATCAAAAACTTTCAAGACTATCTTGTTTCTCCGAGTATATATATAATAGTTGTGTTCTTCGCATCCTTACGTAGTTAACATAGTCAAACCTCATCCAATAGACTCGTTGTCAGTCAACGGTTGTCAGTCATCTGTACCTGACTCAATAATTGTATTGAAACAGCTTTCCCTATATCTGTAAAAGAAGCAGATGACAAATGATGTTTCCCAAATTAATTTAATTATAAAACATTCTAAGATATTTTTTAATTCAAGATGTTTGAAGAAAATGCGTAACAATTACATTAAACACTAATATTTTTGTTTACTTTTACTTTAAGTTAAAATTCTATATGAAATGTTCAATAGTGTTAGCCCTTTAAAATGTAATTTAAATGCGGAAAAACGTCGAAGTATTTTAGAGGCTCTCGCTAGTAATAACTCGAGTAATACATATTTGATGGGAAAGACATCCGATGATATCGCCAGTAGTGGAATAGGTAGGAAATATTAATTATATACAGTCCTGCACTCTTGATGTATATAAAAATGTTCTGTAATGATGTTTACACAATTTATAAAATATTCTGCTTTATTATTTAAATTGTTTTGTTCGGTCTCATCTAATTCCATTTATATATTTCTGCTGTTTCAATTCATGTGTCATTCAGCCCTCTTCAGTTCATTTACAGTCATGTGTACCGTTTACAAAAACGTATTAAAAAAGTAAGACACATATGACACTTGACTCATTCCACTATGGTGGAATTCATGTTCGGCCCAGCATCCATTTATGAGAATGTATATCAATATGATCTCTACGGACGTTCTGCACAGCTATTTTATGATCACTACAAAATGATTATTTTGTATGCCATATAAACCAAACAGTGTAAAAAAGACAGACAGGCACACATCTCAGATATATTTGTAGGAATATATGACTGACATGTATAATAGTCAGATTACACATTACTACAGAAGAAATTTTACGATGGCAATATTCGAGTTCGAATTCATGTATGTACAACGAATATTTCAACTGTTTTATAAATTTAAATGAAGCCAAATAACATTAAAAGTGCATCACGTAATTATTTTTAAATTAAATCACTTTTCATTTAAGAATCCGCAAAATGTGATACAAAGGGAATACACCATGTTTTCAAAGCAAATGAGTTTTTCTCAAAAACATAATTTCTTATGTATTTGCCAATAAAAGTAATACATTAATCGTAGTTACCTTATCTTTCGTGTAAATACAAATTAGCGTATATTTTTTCAATGGAATTTCAAATTATGTGTTCGTACTAGTTATAAAACATTCGAAGTGTGCTAAAGATGGGCATTAACATCAACAAGTAATGTACTCACACCACTAGAAGTATAGATTATTCATCATTATAAGAAGAAAAAGAAGAACAAATGTCAACAAAACTCTGTATTTTTAAGCTGATGAATGCATAGTATGCATCCGAATATTTACCTTTCAGGAATTCTAGTAGGAATTATCGTAAAATCTCATCCTTCCAAAGATATCAACACTATTTCTTAAATATGTCTTTAGTAATCGAACTATTTCGTATTGAATCGATATAGTAATCGGATTATTTATTTAAAGGTGTAATTATAACACAGGACAGTATTTTAAATGTTCTACATTTCGAAAGCATTCTCTTAAAAACGTGTGAATAATATTGCTGTGGACAAAACACATATTTTTTCTAACCGAGTTAAAATAAAATGTACTTCATGATCTTTACCACAGAAGCTCACTGTCCAAGTTGATTACAGAATAAAATCATGAAATAGGATAATTAAAAAACGTACGCCGGTTTTATTGTATTCTATTTCTTGTATTAAACCAATGCTAAAACGTAATATAATAAAAAAGACACTGTATTTAAAAGAACAGAGAGATTTCGAATTTTAAATCAATGAATCCTTCTCATTAAATGTACACTTGTGTCATTCATCTTTATCCGATAATGAAAATAATTAGCTAGATGAATATGTATAAATTAGTAATATATATATATATATATATATATATATATATATATATATATATATATATATATATATGCATATATATATATATATATATATATATATATATATATATGCATATATATATATATATATATATATATATATATATATATATGCATATATATATATATATATATATATATATATATATATATATATATATATATATATATTTGAATATTACAGACACCATATGTCTGGATATCCTTTCGTAGATCCTTTCAATATTCCGAATCAATCTCGCCAAAACCATCTATAATACTAACACATGGTCTGTACCTGTATATCCTTATTTCCCTGAAAATGGACCCGGATGGGTCCTGAAAGTATTTGGGACACTAATCCAAGCTACCAAAGGATATCCATACATAAGTTGTCTGTCATATTTAACAATGCTTGCCTGCAAGAGCAGATGCTGCATATATATATATATATATATATATATATATATATATATATATATATAATTCTATATTTAGAGTACAGGGTCACTTTCCTATATAGTAACATTTAAACTTAATTAATGACTAACTTGCCCATGTTAGATATTTTATTGGTGAATGTCATAAGAGTCTAAACGTAGCAAAGTATTTCCGGGCATACAGCGTACATTTTGAGTGTACATATATGCCAGCTGATAAGCCGATTGAACTATGAGGAAGTCAGAGATGGGTTCTCATATGGATGTGTGAAAACGAGCCAGGGAATGTATATATACAAGTGTAATAATCTGTCTAAACTAAATAATGATCTCACAACGATATAGTGCTCTTTTAAGTTATGTTATTATCTAAGTTGTAATGCCCCATAACACATTTAATGCTCTGGAAGGTTTTATGTATTTTCTTAATTTTCTGTTTCCTACAGCTTCCCTACGAGGTCAGGATTTGTCCGAATTTATCCTTCTTATTGACTACTATCATGTATTTTCTTGTATTTGAAGGTCCAAGAAGGGTTTCTTATTATTTTTTTATTTTGCTAAAGTGCAGCCTGCTTAGTGTGTGTAATATGTCTCAGTGTTCCTCGAAAATATCTTCTCCGCACGGGATTTTAAACACGTCGTTGACGGACTCTTTCCCTTCAGATAACAACGTGCTCATCTTCGAATCCAATCATTTCATATCATTAACATGTATCCTGCAAGTTGCCTTCAAACTTAATAAGTGATCACCTTTAGTACAAAACAAAATAAATCATCATGTACTTTATTTAGTTATTAAATAATCTACAGTACATAGTAGGGTTAAATTTAACAGGCACCCCATTCTATTATTTAAATACGTAACTAATGTTTAAGAATAACGGGAATTACTGGGAATTGTTGCAGGGATCCGCCTACCGAGCGAGTGTTTTGTCCGGACGCTTGGGCAGCGCCGCTACTCTGGTGTGATCGATCTAATAACCAAGAAAGTGGACACAGGCGAATAACGACAATGGCAAAAAAGAAAGGACAAACGCAGATTAACATTGTAAAGACATAGAAGGGGACTTACCATAAAAGTAATAATGATATTAGTAAGACTAGAATGTCAGTGATAACGTCACTGGAAACAGGAAAGGAGGTTTTCGGAACCTGAACAGTAGAAAAATATGGGCCGACGGAACATGAATCTGAACAGTTGGTGTAACACGGATCTTTATGTGGGCGCCCCTAAGGTGTCATGAGGTGCCTCAGGTTTCTCTTGTTTTTGTAGTTGTTACCTGGGCTGGATCTGTTGGAATAAGCTGTGGGTCGTTGGAGAATGCTGCCGAAAGCAAGGTTCCTGCTGGAGAGTACTGCAGGGTACTAGAGTCTGCTGCAGAGAGTTGGATTGCTGAGGATTATTTGGGAGCACTGTATTGTTAGAGAGAGCTTTGTTGCTGCTGAGGGCTGGACTGCCACAGAGCGCTGGACTGCTGGAGACGTGAAGAGACAAGCTGGCATTAGGGAAATTGAGCAGGTAGTAGGAAAGCGTGAAAAAGTTATCGCAAGTAGTTAGATATAGTTTCCCCTCAAAAAAGCTGTTCCGTTGCTGGGAGAACCGGGGTGTGCTGAAGAGTGCTGGAGACTACTGCATAGTGCTGGGGACTGCTGCAGGGTGTTGGACTGCTGCAGACTGCTTCAGAGCTGTGCTGCTGCAGAGAGCTGGGCATGCTGGATACCTGGAGAGGCAGACTGGTGTCAGGTGGAGTGAGCAGGCAGTAGCAAAGTTAAAGGTTCATCGCATGAATAGTGTTTGCTGTTAGCTCTGAAAACGGATGTTTAATTACTGCAGTTGCTGCTGCTGTCTTCTTCGGTTTCCTGGCTCGACGACTTGTCTATCCAATCGGAGGTGAGAGGTTCCTGAGCCCCCGGTTGAAGTGAAGTTATTTATCTACCTCATACAAGGTAAGATGTGACACACGGTCGGGAAAGTGGGATTAGATAAGCCAGCACTCGAGAGGTGAGCACTCTAGCCATTAAAAAATTGCCTTGGCAGTCCCGTTGGCATTCCCCGGTAGAGGCGCCTCAGACAGTAAGCAATAAGCTTACTCCTTCCCAAAGAGAGGAGGCGAAGCCTGAGATGGGGCACCTCCTAGAACTGCACAGGACCGGCAACCTCCAATAGACCGGCGTAAATTCAGACCCAAAGGCCCGAACAATACCAGTCTATTAGGCGGGGTAAACCCCCCTGGTTTTGGGTAAAATCCTGGTAAGTATATTTAGAACGAGAATCATTACAGTCGCTGGCGTTGTAAACAAACTAATGATTCACCATGGCTAGTTCTAAACATCAGATGTTTATTTTTCCAGTCTGAAAAATATGGTATACATGCGAAATCTCCTAAAAAAAAACAATAAAAAAGCAGTAATCTTCCACGTCATAGTCGGGAGAGAGTTTATCAGCTACCCCTGCTTTTTACTAAACAGCTGCTAAACAAGATGACGTCTGATTAAAAAAGTAAATGCAGGATCGATGCACAGACTGCGACAAAGCCCTTTCTCTGGATAATTGATCATTACCAATTAAAAAATGAAACAATGTGGTGAAGAGTTGCTGTGAAAAGGATGTGCAGATGTGTAACAATATGTATCGGCAAGGATAGTCAAAAGTGAAAGGTGCATATGTGTGGTCGCTGGGGTCAACCATCAGCAGTGCAAGTCGATCTGCTCTGTCGAAAATGTTGAGTGCAAGCGAATCCGCACTTGTTCATGATGTCGTTCATGTTGATTAATCCGCGTGCATTGGAGCTGATGAACAAACGTACAATTGTCAAGTAGTACGTTGTGGTCAAATACAACTGTTCTGAAATGTTGGTGAAGTCGGTGGTGCACATGCATCTGCAAGGTTGGTTGAAGGTGATGATTTAGTGCAAGTGGACCTGCACTATTGTTGGTGCTCTTAGTATGTACGCGTGTCTGCAGATTCAAGGATGTAAGTACATGTGAGTCTGCACTTGTTGGTGATGTCGCTTATGTTGATTTAGTCTGCGTGTGGTGAAGTTGATGAACGAACGCGCACTTGTCAATATTGTTGGTGCACTATGACCAAGGTCAAATGCATAAGGCTTTTCAAGTGAGTTTGCAGGTGGGTATATACTAGTGTTGGTGCGCGTTGTTGAAGTTGATAGGTCTCCCGTGTTTATCAACGATCGTCCAGTTGTTGAGTATATAGTTGTGCCTATGCAGTAGTATTCGTTTTTAACTGGTGCCACTTCTTTCATATTGTTGTCAGTGATGTCCAGGAATGTTTGGTGATTGATGACATGTCCGGTGACGTGTTGTTATTGCGTCTCCCTACTAGAGAACGTTAGTATGCTTTTAAGGGTGATGTTGATAGTTACTGAGCCTGACTTTTTACAACCAGTATTAAGTCATATGGCTTGATGATGTTTGTTGTCCTTGGCTGAGTTTGTTGAGATGTACGGAATCGTAGTTAAAGAGGTCTGGACGATATATGATCATCTTTACCGGCCGTTACCTGTGTCAGATATTACGTCGGGATCACCACTTGTTGCAGAGCACTGGAATACTGGAGACTGGAAGAGAAAAGCTGGAATCAGGTGAATTGAGCAGGTAGTAAAAAGTGTTAGAAAGTTATCGCAAGTAATTTGATTTAGTTAGTCTTAATAAGCAATGTTCAATAGCTGGGAATATCGGGGAGCTGATGCAGAGTGATGGAAACTGCTGCTTTTATAGATATCGACGTGGGCTGACGATCGGGGCGTTCGAATGATGGCAGTTTCACAATAACACTTTCACTATGAATGTTGACAACGGTCAAGCAACCCAAACTGTTACAAGCTTATTATTAAAGTACTATAAAACAATGCCGAACATTGAATCAAACCGGTCAATGATCGTTATATATTGTTTGATAAGAATGTACGTTGTCAACGTAAAATATCCCAGTGAGTTTATATTTCGAAATTATTTCTTCAACGCCTGTTCAAATGAGATAGGTTTGATTATTTCGAATTGTAAGTAATGAGGGAAGAAAGTGCGTTATAAAAATAAGACTGACTATATGAGAAAATGATACCACACGTGCGTCTAGCTAAGTGTACTTTGCATCGAATAATAAAACGGCGTATTACTCGCCATAGCAGATATATAAATTATTTTTAAAAATGTGATCAGAGATGTAGAGTGGGTCTACACATGGCGTAGTGATTTTAACTACATTCTAGTGACACTCAACTTACAGTTGATCACATTTTCCGAGTGTACTATTTTCAGTTGATCATTCAACAGTGCATTTTAAATGGATTGGATATTCAATTTTGTGGGAAAACAACATTTGGTTTGTCAAAGCTATTGTAAAACTAATCTTACGTTTTTTTCAAAAACAATGTGCAATTTTAGGATGTCACCATTGTAACACGCGATGGAATTACATTAGTTTGTCCGTCAGTCAAAACAATAATAAAAACAGCATCATTATATTTCATGATAAATTGATGCTTTTGACTAAAATTGAGTTGTAGTTACTGAAAATAAAACCCATTACCGCAGGATTAGACTGCAAAATACTATTTACACTATGTGTCCATACGTTTTTATAGATGTTGATTTCGAAAACTGGATGAAGGAGAAAACCACGGAAATACGTGCTCTTTTTTATTTTTCTCTCTTATTAAATATGATTAAATGTGATTAAATAATAAATACTAATAAGATTATTCGTTTGCTTTGTTTTCTTGAACACATTATGGTGAACGAAGTTCCTGTTGCATGTCGCTTATTTTCTGAATTATATAAAGGCTTAAAACATTTGAATGCTAGATATATTGAGAGCTATAGCATGTGAGCTTAATGTGTTGGTCTATTTAACAGTAGTCTTGAAGTACATTGTTTTTTTTTCCTTATAAATATAGCAACTTTTGAATTCGATGGGTGTAACTGCGGTCGCCATTGGAATAAACGGCTGACAATGAATTGTGTGAAAGAGCCCGAAATGAAGAGTCAATATTGACTAGTGCTGAAATAATTATAAGTTGAAAACGACAAACCAGGTTATGATTCCGCTATAACTGTTAGGTTCTATTCATATTAATATATATATATATATATATATATATATATATATATATATATATATATATGTGTGTGTGGGGGGGTGTGGGGGGTGTGTGTGTAAGGTTCATTTTATATTCTACTATCCATATTTTTATTATTTGTATTTTTATTTTTTCACATTTCCAAAAATATAAGGTTTCTGTGAGATGTAGTTTTTACGGTCCGTTTTATTTGTCGTGACCCAAACGTCATATTTATGTCAATACAAACATAAACATAAAAATAATAAAATGTAAACATGGCTATTGGAATATAAAATGAATCTGACCTATATATGCTCTGTTGTTACTGAGTGACAATCATGTAGCTGAATCTTTTAAAGAGACTGCAAAATAAATAAAAACAATAACAATATATGCTAATACATACATTGTCATTAATAATTATATATATATATATATATATATATATATATATATATACATATATACACATATGGGTGTGTGTTTGTGTGTAGCACGCATTGTCTATGTGTATGTGTATGTGACGCTTGTGCGTTCTCTATAGGAGGAACAATAAGAGCATCTACGAAAAAATTAAAAATGTATTCTCATGCCAAATTTGATGAACGTTTTCCCAAATGTCTAAGTGCGCCTCTAAATGAACCTAAAAGGGCATAGCCAACTTAAAACTTCACATGTATCTCATTTTTATTAAACTAATAATATGTGTAAATGTCGGGAAGACAATGGAAGTGGTATTTAATCTCTCAGTTCCCTCTGAACACCTTTACAATTTAATATACGTCCTAGTTTGATGAGATCTATAGCATATGTATACATTCCCCTCTACGTGTAGAATATTAACGTGTCCTTACCTCTAACGACCCATGGGGGCAGAACCTTCTTAAAACTTTAATTACGTATGCCCGGTTTTAATTAAATGCATGCAATATGCATAAGTCACTAATTCAGAGACTTTTCCAACATTTCAGCTTCTTCTGTCTACATTAGGGGATGACACAGTAGGAGGGTGGTAATAAATACAAAGAAAGTAAGATGGTGTCATTGGCATAGTAGGATAGTACATATTAGTTATCCTTAATCAATCCCGATCAACGTTGAATTTCCCTTCTAGTACATACTATAGACATTAATTATAATGTTACCATAGCAGACGTAAAAGAGATTAGTATTTCAAGCCATGTTAGAACAATTACTCCAGCTTAAGGTAAACGGTAGATATAAAACTCTTAAATTACAGAAATAAGACGCAAAATCACGTGTGTGTTTGTATTCAGTTACATTAATACTTACATATTTACTGTTGTCTCTTTATTCAGTGTTTGTTGAAAGTTTTTCTAGTTTCTCAGGGAACAAGTCAGCAATTTTAATATATTCGTAATAGAGTGAATAAGGAATGAATTATTTCGTGTGTCTTCAAAAAGAAATTTACAAAAGTATTTAGAAACATTGAACTGTCGAATAAAAAGCATGTATGGCTTTTAAAATCTTATCAAAGCGTGATTTGTTCATTTTATAAATATATTTTTAAACAACATTATCTTTATAAAATTAATAATAGTTTTACGATCATTTCTTTCAATTATAATGAAATAATAAAACCACCCCATAATAAGTAACTTTAACTTTGTAAATCCTATTTAAACAAATAAATTCAGAAAGAAAAACAAATACATTATTACAAAAACCAGCGAAATAAACATGAAAATAAAAATAAAACTCACGAAAACGCCGGATAGGTGGAGAAATGTACTGATATCGCAATATTGCAATAAGTCGCATGTTGTTTACGATGCTAGTCTTCCAGTTGATTAGGAGTATGCACAAATGAAGATATAATATCCCGAAGATATGTAACGTCCAATTCCATCTTACCACTGAATACCATATGCATTGATCTGAAATCTTATACTCTCTTATGTGAAAAGCAGATGCTCCAATAAATATCTACTGATTAGAGCATATGTGTATTAAGAATGTATCAAGCAGAAGATCTACTTGCCTGAAGATATTATATGTCTGAATAATCACTCGGGTGTTGACTTGGTGTAAATCGCTCATCATGTTTTACACCGGTCTCTCCCCACCCCTCTCTCTCTCGCTTTACCTTTCCTCCTCCTCTCTTTCGCTTTACCCTTTAATAGAAAAAATATCCAGAGTATCTTTATATGAAGCTACACTTAATGAAAATGTAAATATCATTGCTTATTTTAATCGAGAATTGTTAATGGAGCAAAGACAGTGAACAAAGCAATAACATATACAAATAAGAATACAAGCCAGTTGTGAAACTGAATATATGCGCCTGGCAACGTAAAAATGGGTCAAAGTATCTTTTGAGCCTTACTTCTCAATATCGTATCAAGTATTCCCGAAGCTATGCCAGGGAAAAGTTGATAACTCAAAAAAACTATTTAAATGATTATGCTGAAATTTATCATGATGACTACCCATATGCAACGGCATCAAATTCATGCATGGAATTTCGAATATGGTTAGTTAAAATGTTATTAAGATGCGGTACGTCATTGTCTGCAATATGGGCTAAGTTACGAGACTGTGCGATGAACAGAACCAGAATTATCGCCAAATATGTGACTTTCATATTTCGGTGTGTTTGAGATTGGCCTTTTACCTAAATATCCTCGATTTAAATTACTTCTACGTTAGTTAGACCATGACCAATATATTGACCAGGTTTTGTAGCCATTGGTCAAACGACGTTGACGCTAGACTGTACACAAACAAATGTAGTGACGCACCAACAAACTTAAACAAAATGTAACCTCCTTTGTGGCTGTAATAAACAAATATATAAATAATAGATTGAATTAAAACTCAATATAGGAAACACACCGACTCACCCTCGGCACTATTCCCTTAGTATAATACACATTATATATATTATATCCTCCGCAATATCTATTAACACTTAACTTCCTGTTGCATCCGAAGGCGCATTGGGCGGTTGTAATATTTATATTGCTAATCGACCAGACAACATATGAAATAATAACCTTTACTTTAAACTTCTTTTAAATACGTTTATACGTTCTTTATGGAAATGAGATGAGTTTTATCATTCACATTCTGGTACTGAATAGAGTATAATAGGTTAAAATTAATATGTTAAAACATGCCAAGAACTTAGAATAAAATATGGATATTTTCATCTTCTTTTTCCTTTCTGCAAAAATCCGCGATATCTCTCGTAACTGAAATATGTTCTTGAAGAAAAAGTTCAAAATATAATATGAGAAATGTAAGTTCAAAATATGATATAATAAGTTAAGAGTTTATATATTCTGTAGAAGGATATCATATATGATCTCTGACAAAAATATAATATAATAAGTTAAGAGTTTATATATTCTGTGAACGATATCATATATGATCTCTGACAAAATATAATATAATAAGTTAAGAGTTCATATATTCTGTGAACGATATCATATATGATCTCTGTATGCCAATATCCCGGAGTTTTACTTATTTTAGACAATTTTAGTTTCATGCATGAACAAAGTTATTTCAATATGTCTGCTGTTTGCGATCACTCAATTTTTTTCTGCTATGAAAATGTTATTTTAGAGCGAACGATAACATCAGAAAAAAATCAGAAAAAATTCAGAAAAAAATGTCAGTTATATTTTCGAGTGTCAAAATGAAGAGTTCGAACGCAAAACGCGATAAATCCAATTAGTTTAAATTGAGAGCTTGCAGAATAAAAGCACGAATATATAAAATCCAGATTTAGAATGAAAGCTGATTTTAATTAAAATAAAAAAATACTTATTTTGGTATCATATTATCGAACACATAGTTTTGTGGTGTCGTTGAGTGGTGAAATTCAACACTTTTTGTAGGGACAGTTTCGTGATTTTGCAAATCGCGTTTATCGCGTTTTGCATTCGAACTCTTCAAATAATTTATTAAAAGGTAAACACTTTACAAACTTTTAACGAAAAGAATACTTTGTAAATATAGTTCTTTTATAATTCTTTACAACACTGATTCCGCGCTTAGAAAATTCAGAAATATAATATGAAAGGTAAAACATTACTTGCTCCCTAGGAACGCATTATCTAAAAGTAATATTACTTGTATGTGACTGCTAAGACGGGATATAATTAAACACATAAGTAAGTAGACAATGTGCGCTTTCTGTCTGCATTGCTTGAGTCTTTCGTTTTCACAGTGGTAAGATTTGACAGACTTGTATCAATATGACTGTCATGGTGTATCGTGTTCATGAGTATTATTGAACTGATCACCCTCTGTTCATCCTAATATCCTCTGCAGAATATATTAACACCTAACGTCCCATATACAGGAACAGTTTTGATTCATTAGTCTAATAGTTTGCTGTTGTGAGATAACAATATCTTAAATTTAAAAATAAATAGATGAGTAAATTATAGTTGGTTAAGTTTGTCATGTGAAATTCGGATATATAGAGCGTTTAAATCGTACAGTAAATGGATATACATAGAGTTAAGATAATTGATATAGTTCGTAGTCGAATTGTCTTCGTCGTCACTCTTCAAGATGTCACTGCTAGCCATCCCAAAGGAAAGATCGACATACAAATTATTTGACTATAGAAAACAACGCGGGCAATAGCCTTTTTCAAGTATAAGACATGGTACAACATAGTAGGCATGACTCACTATCACCTACTAAGCTATTTAGTATTCAATTTCAGACATTTATATATCATACTAGAAAGCAAACCGTAAAGAACTGTTGACGAATATGAGACTAGAATGAGGGGGATATAGTGAGAAAGGAAACAACAAGAGAAAAATAAGAGATATAAAGAAGGGGGAGAGGTTGCCGGCGCATGATATCGTGAATAAATATCGACGTTAATATGTTGAAATCGACCCAGACAAATGCGAGTCATCATATGACCCGAATTGAATGTTTGCTTGCTGTCCATACAATGTTGAACGTTTTTATAAATTAAATAACTCTACTTTTATTGGTGCTGATATAAATCGATATAGATTATACGGACAGGATAAATTTGATTAAAATCGATTCTTCAGAAAACCCGTTAAACGGTGACACAGATTGATGAAATCAGCTGTAAAAAATCAGTAATTTATTATGTATCTTGGCTATGTTGCTGATATTGATGATAATGTTGAGAACAATTTGGAATCGTTTATCTCAATAGTAGAATGTAGTGTGCAATGATTATTAAATATTAATAAAACTCGATGCTCAAATAAGCATGAACGCGTATGAATATGCATTTTATTTGATTATCCTAACGATTTCTAGTGATAACTCTCAAGAGCGAGGTCAACAAGTAGCTTATTATTAGATCGTTCTTTTTGCATGCAAATTTCTATCCGTTCCAATATCAATATCCACGCTTTACTCAGTGTTGCTTACATTTGTTTTGTATTTGTTTCTGCCTTTACACTTTAGTAGTGCTGATCGAAATAAGTGCGATGAAAAGGCCAGCATGATATAACTTTTTTTCAAGCTAAACGCTTTATCGGTTGATGTCAAACCTTTGCAAACGATAAATCCATTGTTTCGTGTAATATAATAAGTAATATATGTTTTAGCTAATGCTTAGAATTATTTTTTTAAATATATATTAATAAAATACTATTTACAAACAAAATGCATGGACGTCCCTAGTATAATTAAATACAATGAGAAAAACATTTCAAATTTGCTAAAGATAATACCATAACATAGTGTTCGAAATAGTGTTAGAGTATTACAGATTGCACACAAAACCTAATCTATTAATACACATGCGTACATTTGATGCACAAACAAACAACAATTCTACCGATATTATTTCGTGTTCGAACAAAAATGTTATTATCCAACACCTACTGATGTGTAGACGGCTGGTTTCAAGAATTTAATTTTTGTAAAAATGTTCCAATATGTATATATATATATATATATATATATATATATATATATATATATATATATATATATATATATATATATATCAGTACTTCATGTATCCACATAAAATATTATAAGTAGATATATTTTTTTTATGTATCAGTTTTCAGTATTTACTTACACAGTGCTCGATACGAGCTAGGGAGTAAGCAATGAAAATATATATGGCAATCAAGCTACACAGCGGCTCCCGCGTTTCATCCCCGGTGGGAATCTGAAGGCTGAATGCATGGAGTTATTTTTGTCAGGTGTTTTTATATACATGGCTTGCTAGTTAGCCAATCGTATTCTTTGTTGTTGCCCCAGCCAATCGTTGAGCTTCCCGCGAACAAAGGCTTTGTTGGTAACGCTCCTATATCTATCCAATTTCTTGTTAACAATAGGTTTTCCTATATTCCGTTTCCTTTGTTGTGTCAATATAGTGCGCGAATTTATTTTAACACGTGGTTTCTTGTATTTCTATTTTAGGTTTTAAATTTTAACTTGTTCAGTTTTTTATTTATTTATTTATTTATTTTCATTTTTATTATATATCATCCTAAGGTAAATTTACATATATATATATATATATATATATATATATATATATATATATATATATATATATATATATATATATTAGAAGCAAGTCGCTATATATACAAGTCTAGTTGAGATTGTGGAATTCTTGCGACTTGTAAATTTTTTTTAATTACTCGACAAAGCGAGCGAGTTTTCCGAGTGCTATTTATAATTCGTGTAGTATATCTCCGAGAGTTTATTTATTGACCATCTGAAGCATTTTCGATCGTGGCGATCGTCGTTGGTAATTAATTTATTTCCGTGAGGTTATTGTTGTTAGTGGTGGTGTTTTTATTACTTTATATGAAGTTTTAGTGAAACAAGAACGTGTTGTTGAGTCTGTTGTTTATTAATGCATTTGTGTATTGTTTGTATTAATTTTGTTATTTTATTTTATGTATTCATGTAATTTTCTGTCATTATATATATATATATATATATATATATATATTGTATTTAATTCTAGAATACCTTTAATACATCAGTACATATGTTAAAGGCTATTTTGTAAATAGTAGGTTGTTTCTTTTTTATATATATTTCTAGGATTTTTAATCGGTATGTACAATTATTTTTCTGTATTCTGTCAGTGTTATATATTAGCATGTTTCTGATCTCGGCTTGTGTGAAATGATGTGGCGTTTAATAGTGCTGGTGTTAGATAGATTATATGTAAGAGAGAGTTGTTTTTGTGTGGCTAATATAGGGACAATATATATATATATATATATATATATATATATATATATATATATATATATATAGTGTTGTTCTTAAGAAAAGCATTCCTCAAAGTAGTATGTTACGATATACGTGTGTTAGTCTTACAGTTCAGTTCATGGCGTTTTTTTTATTATTACGCTAGGCGTTTTTACTGTGTTTATAGTAAATTATTAGTTTAATTCAGTTGTTCAATAGGTTTTGTATATTGGTGTTTTATGTAAAGTATTTCTTTTCGTGGGGTTCATAATTAAAGTGCATTTGATGTTCATAATATAGGTGGAAAGTGTCGCTTTTGTTGTGTATTTATTCTAGTCTTTTCGTCTATGGACTTTAGATATACAATTGATTAGATATTGTTTCATGTATTGTAGTTCTTTATAAAAATGTTCTGGATTAGGATATTGTGTGTGCACAACAGATGATTATTACAAGTCTATTTTATATTTTTGTGAACATTCACTGTAGTTGTTTAGGAGGCTGATGTTGTTTTTTGTATTTTTTTTTTATTTGTGTGTTGTGCATTCAGTAGGGCTATTCGAGTTTATTGGTTTATCTAAGGAGGAGATTTCCTTGTAAATATTTACATCATTTAAGGAGTAAGTAGGTGTGGATGGTTAGCTAGAGTTTTTTTAATACTTTCCTCGGAGTAGGTCGCAATGAGGATATCATTAACGCACATAGTTTGTTTGGTTATTAGGTAAATACACTTTTACTTACGATGTGTGTCATGTAGTATTCACTGCAGGCGGTACTGACGAGTGATCTTATCAAGACGCCGTAAATGTGTATGTATATTTTACATGTGGGTCATTTAATAGGATTTGGGTGATGCATGTAAGTAAGAGGTGCTCGTTGGTTTTTGGTTTTAATGAGTGAAGCGGTGTGGTAATGTGCGTGTAGAATTGATTTAGGATGTGTTATCGTCTTGTATATCCGGACGTAATTGAATAGGTTTTTAGCGTCTAGTGAGGCGGTTATGCAGTTTTGAGGACACTTTGATTTTATTAGGTTATGAAGTCGCTTTTTATAATTTATGTTGTATTTACTCGGTATATCTAGTTGGATAATTGTTTTTGCTATGCGATATACGGGTATGTAGATTTTGAAAATAATGAGGTTTAAGGAGTATCCTTTGTTAGGTGTTTGAAATTATATATATATATATATATATATATATATATATATATATATATTTCCTAAGCTAATTGTCGCTTAATTGCACCTATTTAAACATTGCTGGCGGTAATTATTTGCTTCACTTGTTAGTTTAGTTCTGTTAAGTCTGTGCGTATATTTTTATATTCCTATGTACATGGTAATCTCGTGAACAAATGAATGTATCATTATAAATGTGTTATATAAATTTTCAGCAACATGCTGAGTTACATAGTCACATAATCTTTTGTAAATATTAATAATGATTGTGCATATATGTATAATTTAATATGTGTATATCTCTTTATATACACATATACTTAGGTGTATATATTTATATATGTATACATTCACGCTAGATAAAAAAGTTAGCTATGTGTATAATATATATATATATATATATATATATATACATACACATATATACATATGCATATATACATATATATATATGTAAAAATAAAAATGGAATAAAGAATAAGCAATTCAATAACTAACAAAAAATAAACTCAGAAACTCATGTTGTAAAGTTCTACCGAGATATTTCGGCCGTCAAGATACGACCATTTTCGTTCGGTTGGAATACTTTATTTACAAAACGGAAAAGTTTTCAAATTTATACAAAGAATGCGATTCGAAGAAAATGTCGTGTGCAGAGAACAACAAAAAGGGGGAGTAGGGACGTGAGTAATGTTATGAAAAGAGAAAGAAGAAGAATATGAAGTAGAGGAAGAAGAAAGAGAGACCAATCAACCAGTGTCTTTAGAACGTCAGTTGAAGAAGAAGAAAAAGAAGAAGAAAAAGAAGAAGAAAAAGAAGAAGAAGAAGAAGAAGAAGAAGCAAGAGCAAAAGGGTAAAAATCGACATTTGACTGTCGGAAGCTACTAAAGAAGAAAAAGAGAGAGAAAAAATCAGTGCTTGGATATCGCCTGCTGATTGAAATCAAAGTCGGATTGAGAACGTCAAAAGTCTAATAGGATTAGTAGTAATTTGAAGCTGTTAACGTCGGGACTCGAAACAAGGGAGGAGGAGGAAGCAGGGGAGGAGGAGGAGGAGGAGGAAGAAGAGAAACAAGGGTTAAAAGTTAACCAGCGTCATATTCGTTTAAATTTATCTCATATAGAATCGATCTAGCATAATGAATAGAAATGTTATAGAAACCATGTCTTTGGGCAATGGTGTTCTTATGACATAGGACCAGAAAGGATTCTGTGAGACGTCGAAGTTTAGTATCATGAGGTAAGCCGAATTTTGTCTATAATTAATAATATCAAACATATTCATGATACTAAACTTCGAGTTTTGGGACATATTTCATAAGATGGCATTTTATAGGTCGTGTCGAACAGTGAGAGACTAGTAGTTGGTCCACCAGCTCATTTTACATTTTCATTTATTTAATCTACAAAAGTACAGAGAATAGATAAACTATACTACACCTAAGACATCGAAAAAAAGTAATTAAAAAAAAATGGAACACTACTTTTTTATCAGATAATGAACAAGTAATTCAGACTTGATTTTTTTATATAATAAAAAAATTCAAACTTACTACACTATATTTAGTCGGTGTAAACATTATTATGTGTATTCATATTTGCAGTAATTCTTTCTCCTTTGGAAATCCAAACATATGCAGTAGGCATTTTAACTTTGTGAATTATGAAATGAAATTTAAAAAAGCGCGATATTATTTTAAAATGTGTTGATTTCCTGAATTTTGATTCCATTATTAAACAAACAGTTAACATTGAACTTTTTTTTTGTATAATTTTTAAACAAATTTCAAAGTCTGAATTACTTACGGTTGATTGGGTTAGAAGTTTTAATAATGGTAATTCATAATTCAGTTTTTTGCAGTATTTGATCGTGAATTATTATTTTCTTTAAATTTATATTGAATAAAGATCAGTTCCAGGATAAATCGAATCGTGTTCCTTTCTTTTCTTTTTTTACATGCAATTTTTAAGGTTTTCTAATGCTTTGTTTTAAATATTTACAATATCGTATGGTCAACATGTTTTGATATTTTGGATAACTTTAGTAAAGGTGTTTTTGTTTACAAGAAATAATACATTTGCACCAAGCTTTATAATAGAGTAATGGATTAATTATATTCCGTGATCATTAATTTATAAATACTGAAAATTTCATCAAAATTGGTTGATTTCCTGAATTTTGATAGATTATTTAGTGAATGGAGAAGTCGAAATGCCTTCTTATTGTTATTACGACGGCCATTGTTTTGACACGCAATGCAGTGACGTCATTTTCTAGCCAACCGGCCTGTAGTAACTCTCGGTGGCCACGGTTGCGTTCAATATAACATGAACAAATAATAAACAAGTATCCTTGCATATTAAATTGTCAGAAGACATCTCGCTAGGAAGCTTTAAAAAGAATGAAAGAGTTCGACTAAAACTAGCAAAATAAATTTCAACGTACCTTTCGACCGACACATTTTCAAGGAAAACGTTGCTGAATATCGTTTAAAAAGAGCAACTTTGAGTGAAAAAAGAAGGGTGATTAAGTATCGCCATCATTTTTTTTAAATACGGAAAACTGATTCCGTTAAGATATACAGAATAGGCAATATATGGACGTGATTAAAAAAAGTGTTATTCTTCTTAGAGGTCTCTAAATAAATCTACTTCGTTAGACAACTATTTTTGCCTACAGAGCGATGAATTTCGCATGGTAACACTCACGGCCCCCAACACCTTAAGATGGTGTTTGGAACAGGCCTTTGTGTTCAATGCGAAAAAAAATATCGGAATACGCCTCACCACACTTTTTATTATTATACAAGCGCTATTCAATCGATGACTCGTGGACTTGTGAACGTCGGATGTTCTCTGTAAACGCTCGGATGTTCTTTGTAGAGACCCGGAAGTGCCCGTCGGTATATTCTTCTTTACGCTACGTGGTCTGCGAAAACATGCAGAGATATGCTGGACCACTCTGACTCTCAAGCGTTGAAGAGTACGACCGACATAGTCAGCTTCATACAGCCATTTAGATTTGTATATTATAAAATGTTTCTGTAGTGTAGGAAGTACATCTTTCTAAAAGGCTGGGAAGGCATTTCTATTGCCAAATACAACTTGTATTTTCATCAATCAGTGAAATTTTATCTGAAAATCTTTTACTGATAGAACCAATAAAAGGCAGTTTCAAATAGCCGGGGTACGGTGGTGGACCAAAGGAAATGTTGGCATTAAATTTCGCAAGTTTTTGATGAATACACTTAGAAATTAGGTCCTCGGGGAAACCAGTTTAAGTAATAACATACTTTATCATTCATTTAGATGAAAGTGCAATCTAAAATTCTATTGTAAAGTCATGTATGTTATTAAGCGAATAGTAGCTTTGTGAAACACGTGTGCATGTAAGTGTAAAATAGCGTTAATTAAACTAATTACTATGTGGTGTAAAACTTCTCTTAAGTAGAATCAATTTAAAATAGTTTATTTCTTACGTAGAAACAATTTAAAATAGTTTATTTCTTAAGTAGAAGCAATTTGTAATAATATATTTCTTAAGTAGAATCAATTTAAAATAGTTCATGTCTTAAGTAGTATCAATTTAAAATAGTTAATTTCTTAAGTAGAAGCAATTTAAAATAGTTTATTTCTTACGTAGAAGCAATTTAAAATAGTTTATTTCTTACGTAGAAGCAATTTAAAATAGTTTATTTCTTAAGTAGAAGCAATTTAAAATAGTTTATTTCTTAAGTAGAATCAATTTAAAATAGGTTTACTCGGTGGGAGCATCGTATTTTTGAAATAATAATAATTATAATATTGTTGTTGTTGTTGTTGTTGTTTAGCATAGTGTTCACCAAGATCTCCCCAGGATTGTCTGGTCTCGATGTTGTTCTAGTAAGTCGCAACTATTTGTTAATCCCAAGATTGCAAAATTGTATGCCCGACGCCAAATGAAAACAGAGCAACGCGTTAGCATGCACATTCAGGTGTAAGTGTGTCCCCTAAACTACAAAGGAATTGCACAGAAGCAATATTGTCACTCTTGATTTATTTATTTTCAAAATTATATCAAAGAAAACTTCGATCACTTTGTTCACAAAACCCGGAATAAACAGTTTCACTTAAAGGCATAACTCGAATATTCTTTTACGCCCTATTTTATTAGTGTCGGATTTGGCACACCACAAACTAACACACTCGTTATTTGATATATTCAACGCGTACTCAAATATGATGTGCCCTGCTGTATATCTGATCTTGTTTTTAGATATGTCCCTTGTGTCTACAAATCACTCCGCTGCAAAGATAATGATGTTCTGTTAACATTTTATATTACAAGCATTTTAACTAATATAACATTATTATACATATTAGCATACGTTAGTATTTGAGCTGATTATTTGTATCACTGCCTTCGTTGATCTTTACCTTTCCGTAAACAAGCATGATGGCAGAACAAACATGTTATTCTTGAAAGTGAAAAGAAAACAGACTTCATTGACAGTTCCACATGTTCCGCTAAATTGCTGGCTCATCCATGGGCATTCTTTTTTATTATTTTTCTACCATAACTAGACCAGAATCTTACACACGTTAGGTCGATTACACATTTGCGTGTTTCCCGTCATGAAATTAGACAGAAATGTTTGTCGAATTCTTTGCCATTTTAATCAGTCGGTAGAATTTACAGTTCTGTCTGATTCCCTGATATTTTGGTTTCCAAATTTTCTGTGCATAGAAAACAAATTACAGCTTTCTATTTGAATTGATTTTCTCATGACCCAAAATGAAAAAAATATCTCGCTATTTAGATGTTACAAAAAACACTCGATATTGTGCTCGGTAAAACTATTAACATTTTTCTGAAAAGGTGATATTCTACTGATATCATAAAAAAGTCTATTGAACAGAAAATTTGCAATTTAAATAGTGCTAAATTTATTGACTACTCTCGGTGTACTGTATTACTAACATTTCCATCTAGCTGGTTATCGAAGATACGCTTTCATCTGTCTACTTTTTTCCGTCGACTACAATTCGAGAACTATACACCACAAACCTTTGACTTCTCTTCTTATTACGTTATTCTCCACACTATCCATAAGATGATTTATAAATGAGCGTAAGGCTGATTATGTACGTAGACTACTCAACGGTTAGACATAACATCTCTATATATCTCCCTCTCTCTCTCTCTGTATGTATGTCTGTTTGTGTATCTCTATCTCTTTCTGTTATTAAATATTTTATCATGTCCGTTACGTATATTGATATTAACGAACTTTTTATTTATTTCTGTTTCTGAAAACCTTTTAATTGAATCTATCACTTTACGTATACTGTACATGTCTATTTCATGTATTATTTAATTATTTTTACTCATATTTAACAAATAACATTCCTTTATTTATACTTATTTTATTTCTTTGTATATATTTATTTAATTGTAATTGAAATATTGAAATTCGTTACTTTTATTTCAATAAATTAAAAAATTTTTAGAGTCATCATATAAATTACGATAAATTGAGCACATGTTTTTTATTCTATAGTAACACGTTGGCAAATCGAAATAATTTTTTTAAAAAGTCCTATTTCTTCTCGAACTCAGTTTAAAGTCCCAAAGAATATATCAATAAAAACATAACGCTGATGAAACAACAATGACACAGTAGTTTTTTTTTAAATAGATAATGTATTTTCGGGCTATCAATAACACATGCACGACATTAAAAAGAATAAATTAGCAACATAATGCCAGAGAAAATTGATAATAATATGGTTTAGATTAAAGAGCATTTTAGGGAATAAACTGGATAAAAAATGTCATACGTTGAAATGAAAAGTGTTAGTCTGGAATGAATAAAGTCTATGTAAATGATGAACGATTAACACTATTCTAATAGTTTTGAGGATAAGGTCGCTGGTCGCTTAGAGGTTAACATTTATTCAATCAGTAAATAACTGAAATGATCAATTATGTGATTGAGATAGTCGTCGTCCTAAGATCAATGTATGTTTATATATATATATATATACATTTATTCATAAGTGGGTTACAGAAGATTAAGTAAAATCAACATAACACCGTCGGGTTCAAGTAAGTGAGGGTTATATTCTCACTGGCTATCCTCAGTCATAAGCGAGACCTTCGATGAGATCGGGCGACGGTTTAAGTTAAGCATTGTTCAATTTCTATATAATTTGAAATATAATATATACATGGTTTACTCTTAAACTAATGTACCTATCATTATGAATTTGCAACACAGCTGCAAGACTAAAGGGTCGGAACATGAGCTGTATTTAATTTACTTTAATTTAATGCAAATTAAGATACAAAAACACTTCGTAAAAAAATTAGGATATTTCATTTTGTTCATTAAATGTTAAAAAAATGAGTATTATTAAATAATATTCTCAAAATATCCGTTGTTTAAAGCATTTTAATTGCTGTTTACTGAAAAAACCTCCAGTTTAACAATAAGCTAATAATTCAGTAAGTTTCCCTTCATTTTAATTCCTGCTTAATTATCCTTAAGCTTCACTGTAAAATTATAGACTATCAAATTATAGACTCTTAACATCATGTAATGTATTAAATTCAAATAAGAATAAGGATTCTAACGATGAATGGTAGTATCATTAAATCTTAATTTTACTATTCGCAAGAAGACGGAGATTGCTCAAAACAAGTCAACGGTATTATTCTAGTATATATATATATATATATATAGGGTGGGCCAAAATAAGGGTCCTATCTTTAAATTTGAATAACTTGAATTTGAATAACTTCCACAAAATAAAAGTTAAACTCACCAAACTTTATGTGTGTGTAGACTGACCCTTCCGAGATTTTTTGAAATAAACAAAACAAATTTTAGCCGAAAAACACTTCTTAAACTTACAAAAACTAAAGTATTGTTTTTTACACTGTTTTGAGTTTTTTAAGCAAAAATAATGTTTTCTAAATGAGGGTACGTTCCTTAGGGCTAATACGGCTCATACTTGCTTCGGAAGGGGTCCTTTACTTATTCTAAAAAAAAATAAAAAAATCAATTAATAAAAAAGTTATGAATTTTTAAAAATAGGACCCTTATTTTTGCCCACCCTGTATATATATATATATATATATATATATATATATATATATATATATATATATATATATATATATATATGCATATAATATATATGTATATAGATATTTAATATATATATATATATATTTATATGATATATATATAATATATGTATATACATGTATATATGTATATATCATATATATATATATATATATATATATATATATATATGTGTATATAATATATATGTATATAGATATTTAATATATATATATATATATTTATATGATATATATATAATATATGTATATATATGTATATAAGGATATATCATATATATATATATATATATATATATATATATATGTATATATGTATATATGTATATATGTATATATATATTTAGGCAAATATTATTAAATGACACGGAGTGGTTTTGTGTCTGTAAAGTTGAAATGTACATTTCAACTTTACAGACGCTTTTTCAAGTTATAAACTACTTGCCGTTATAATTCAAAAATGAGCACAACAGTAAAGTCATAATTTGTAAAGACACTAAAACTAATACCGCCTGAAGATGATTTGACGATTCAAATCGAAAGTACTTGCAAAAAAAAAAAGAATGGAACAAGAACCCCATGGATCATATTTACATCAATTTGACCGAAACATTAGATGGACAATTCGGAAAATTGAAAAAATAAAAAAGTCGCATCAAACAAAACCACTCCGTGTTATTTAATAATGTTTGCCTAAATAAATATATGCTGCCTAAACACACACAATATGTATATACATATATATGTATATGTATATGATATCTATGTATATATATATATATATATATATATATATATATATATATATACTATATATATCGTATATATATCGTATGTATATATGTATATATATCATATATATATCATATATATGTATATATATGTATATATATCATATATATATATATATGCATATATATGTATATATATATATATGTGTATATATACATATATATGTATATATATGTATATATATGTGTATATACACATGTATATATATATATATATGTATATATATGCATATATATATATAAATATATATGATATATATATGATATGAATATATGTATATATATATGTTATTTGATATTATTATTATCATATCAGACGGTAGTCTTAAGGGTAATATATTATTTTTAGTTTATTATTATTATTATTTATTTATGTATATATTAGTGAAATTTGAAGTTGAATTATTTCGACACTTGATTATTGGGGAAATGGTAGTTTATCAGTACCATTGGAGAGCCATGCATATTATAACTGTCCTGTTGTTAAATCTCCGAAACAGTTACATGGTAAGCAGCTGATGATCCCCGTCTTAATATTAGACGCTTAAGGTCTCCTGTTTTTGTTTCACTCTTAGATACTTTACCCCTGCTTTTTATTTTTTTTATTTACTTATTTTTTCATTTATTAATTTTCCAACGAATGTTAAGTCTGCACTATCTTGGATTTAGTTAGTTTCTCTCGGAATTTGAACTGCATTTTACTTTTTTGTTTCTGTTTAAAATGACTCAAAGCTTCTTAAGACTATATATCATATATATATATATCATATATATATTATATATATATATATATATATATATATATATATATATATATATATATATATATATATATATAATTCTGCGCAGTGGTCACAGTTGTCAACCAATAAGTAGAAAATCAACAAAAAATGTTCAGTAACATTACATCATTTCTAAAATGAACCTTGAATAGTTACATCGACATTCTCGTGAAAACAAATAAGATTATACTAAAATATACTTAAGTTTTATTTAGGTTATTTGCCATGGGATGATATCCATTTCTTAGATGGATTAACCTCGTACTTGTAAAATATCTTACTAGAATAACAAACATTATAAAAGCATATTATATCTCTCTTTTTATAAACCAGTTTCTTATTTCTATTTCCTCTCAAATTTTACTTGAAATTTTATTGTGAATAAAGTCAGCGGAATTTCCTTCATTATGATTGATTACTTATGTTAAATATATTTCTAATATAAATTATGTCTATGATAATTTAGATGAATCTAATATAATGATAAAAACATTAATTTTCAATACAATTATTGGGTAAATTTATATATACACTTCATATTTTGTGTGAGATTTTTCATTTTAAAGATGACATGAGATTCTTGATTAATATAAGAGAATCTTAAAGTTGCCAAATAAATTAGTAAATAAAAATATAACCTTTGACAGGTCGGAAATAAAACAAACGATTCAGGAAAAGGGCGTAAACGTAGATATTGAAATTGATATCTTATGAATTGAATACGACAAAATGAAAACAAAATGATGACAACGTTCGCCGCTAACTTGTCGTCAGATATATGTTTCTATTTTCATGAAACCACGGAATACATTTTTTAAAAGCTATCCTTAATATAATATATAAAGTTTAGCATATAATTTGATGTGCTCGTCAGTTGTCTTACTAAATATTAAGCGGTCGTCTATTTAGAATATATGTCGGTAGATAGATGTGGATCTACATCGGTTAGGTTCATACTAACATCATGATTACATACTTCTCTTGGAAGTTCGTAACACACGTTAAACATTAGACTACATTGATACATTTCGGAAAGTAATATGACTTAATATATTGGCCAATAATTAAATAAGCAAAGTGCGTCAGTGGATAACATGTTAATAGGATCATCTTTTTTATATTTGGGCCCCTGCTGGAAGATGTGAGGCGGAATAAAATTGTCTTCGCTTGAAAAGAATCCAAAGTCTATTACTGTTGGATTGAACTTAGTCTTTGTAACGCCTGTAATTGCTAGCGGACTGTGGGCTATCTACCTGTTATTCTGCCAGTTGTGTAACTGGACATGAGGGAAACCAGATCATGCTCGACTTGACTTCGTGTATTGTCATGTTGAGGAGGTGTTGTGTTTATAAGGCAGTTCCATTTCGACTTCATCATCGCGGCGATAGTTGGCTCTTGCGCCTTTGTGTGATGAGTAGCAAAGATCCACGTATACGTTTTTCGTCATAATCGCAAATCCGGCATCCATCTCTGGCGTCAAAATTATGCATTGCCTTACCTGGATTATCCCACAAATTTTCTTTCAGATTCCAGCAAATTTCCTTGTGCAGACACATTAATATGCTTGCTATGAACATTACACATGTTAATCGCAATTCTTAAGACGACATTACACGGCCTTTTCAGCTCTTCAAGATAGACTGATCTGCAGTTGAGATTTAAATGGTTTATCTGGCGCGAATCATCTGGATGCAGATAAGTTTTTGACAATCTTCCAGAGTTTCTAACCGCTCATTATGTCCAACTTTTAAACCAATTGATAGTACAAAATAGCATATTGTGACAATGTTGATAAGAGTAATTTACTCCTCTCCAGGAGTTAGGCACAAGGCCAGTTTTTATCCTACTCCCACAAGTAAGATGTGACTCAAGCTCGGGTCGGAAAGTGGGGGTTGAAAAGCCAGCGCCCGAGAGGTGAGCACTCTGACCATCAAAAATTGCCTGGGCAGCCCCGTCGGCATTCCCCGGTAGGGGCGCCTCAAGCAGTAAGCAATTAACTTACTCCTCCCCAAAGCGGGAAGGCAAAGCCTGGGAGGGTAGACCTCCTAGAACTGCACAGGACAATCCCATAGACCGGCGTAAATCAAGCCCCGAAGGCCAAGACAATACCAGTCTATAGGGTGCAGTATCCATCGGAACAGATACTACAATGTTGATAAGAGATGGAGCCAAAATACACACTAGTAAGAATTAGAAGTGGGCCTATGACTGTCGGCGATCAGAGCATCGCGCTAGTGTTAGTTAACAGATAAAAACATAGATGTATCTATTGAACAAGAAGCCACTAACGACAGAGGATGGTGTCGAGCTGTCTAGAATTTAAGCTTTGATTGTCACTGTTGTATCAAAATAGAGACCGATGCATGAAATAAATGTTTTGGAGAGGTGTTGTTTTTGATGAATGACCACCAATAATATGGAGTCGGCGTCACTGTGTCTTACCTTGGTTAGAAAAAGTGTAACTTTCCGTGGCCAGACGATAAGACCACATGCGCTCGCCGACGAGTTGATTTCGCTGGACGTAAGTTAAGAGAAATTACGCCCATTGGTATAATTACATTTTCCCGGCTATCGGTTAGCATGAGGGATGGGGGATTGAGAACCTAAACCATGACAGGAAAGAGAGACAATGAAGAGAAATACATTTAGTTCCTTTTGTTAACTGACTAAATTCCATTGGGAGAGAGGGTGGGCGTAGTTTGAGGGAACCTACGGCTACTGGTGGAATTACATTCTTACTGTTATCTGAGAGCGGGGATCGATTGAGAATACGAATAACTCAGGGAAAGGGAATGAAGACATTTCTTTTTTTTGTTAGCTGATTAAATTCGGTTCGGGGAAGAGTGGGAGCAGGTACCACTAGTCCCAATATAAGATAACGCGTGACCGGCTTAAGGGACTCGCTTCTGCTCGCCACTGATGTCCACGTCGATGGGAGACGGACCTCTCCTCTCTAAGATATGCTGTTGAGATTTTGCTGGTCTGAGACACATAGTTAGGAGAAACTCGTTCTTTCTCGCTCACCGAATCCACGTCGCTCTGGGATTGGCCCTCCCCAGACTTAGACAAGCTCGCCAAACTAACTAGAAATCACCCATTAACAATTAGAACGTTGGTTTCAAAAACACAGAGTTCTTTATTTGAAATTTATACAAGTTTATTTTCGTTCACTATTTCCTTTACAAAATAATTATTCTTCTAAAACACTTAACATGCGTGTTGTTGAATACTTTATTTTCTTTCTATTATTTCATTTATTCTGCTTGAAATGACCCGTTGCTTCGCAGCGGTACTAAGATGCTGACCCAATCCGGATAATTACCCACTGATCAATCAATCACAACGTGGGAATGGGGTAATCGCTTGACAAGGCTTTTCGACATCTGCGGTATTCATCAGAACGAAAACTTTTCCCGAACAGTACCGGGTGACCAACCGAACTCAGAAACGGCCAGATTGGTGACGTCACCGGCGGTGTGCGATCGATAGGGCTTCATATAACCGCTATTAAATACCTAGTATGCTTTTCAAATGAAAGAATATGAAATGTGGTCCGAATTCCTATGGAATAGGCATTATTTAATTCAGAATCATTTACATCAAACAGTTTACATCATTCCATCATTAATATACTTACTATATTACTACATTTGTTAATTTTTCTGTTGCAACTAAACACATCATTGTTATGAAAACGTTTTCGCAGTTGAATAGATCTTCGTTTATATATATTTTAAATAAACCTCAGAGTGAATAAATATATAACAAATAAAAGTTATTAGACTTTACTACAATTCTTGGTAAACATTTAAATACATTAATTTCCTTCATGATGGTTTGTTTTGTAAGTAAGTTTACGTCGACTGAAACACGTTGTAATGAGGATAATCGGTGTTGTTATTTACTTGCTTCCCCGCGATGTCAGAGTAAGACACCAGGTCGTATATAATGTGCGGAAATATCTAGCTCTCTAAAAAGGGTCACTCTCGATCGGAACAAATATAAAAATGTATTTAGTCTAGAAGCATTTCTCTTTCAATGACCACAGACAGTACGTATGGAGTGTAGTGTCAGAACGTATACTACACTTTGCACAATTAATGGCGTTGATCGATTCCAACCTTAAATTATATTATTTTGATAAATCTCATTGTTTTAATAACTAACAAATGTAAGGTTACGTTTATTTTACAACTATTTTCTATTATTTACACTGACTCGTATTGCATATAACAATTACTACCAACGAGAAATGGATTTCGAATAGAAAGTTTGAAGGTTTCAAACTCATTTGTGTATTTTGCACAACATGCAGCCTGCATGCTTTCATATTGCAAAGTAACTTGGGCACTTCGAAAGATATTTCTGGCTAAAATGAAAATGTTAGTATTATTGTTCACTTTTTTTCTTTCTAACACAATAAAATGTAGTATTATATTGCCAATAAAACGGTCTAACATAAAAAAAGTATTTAATAAAAAACAAGTTTGATGCACTAGCTTAAATGCTATCTAGGTCTGACCTTGAAAATAATACATGATTAAATGATGTTTAGATTATTTTACCCTCTTTTAGAAGCTAAATGAAAAATGTTTGTATTACTAAATAACTAGCATAGGTGCTTTGTAAAAATTACGGAGATAAATGTTACATATTCTAAACAAATAAATATAACATTAAAATATAGACATCATTTTCATATCCAAATTACATTCATTTACATTCACATAATTTACTAATGTGTCACTTGTTTCATTCCGAGTTGTTATATAGTAGCATTGGTTTGCGGATGTAAGTGTTATATAGTTGATGATCTTACGTCGGATAGCTATTACATGAGCTAATATGAATTTTGACAAAGTGGTGACACAAAATCTGCAATACAGAATCGTTCCCAGACGGAACCATGAAATATGATGACAAGTAATGTTCAATTAAAAGATGAGATTAAATAGATCAGCCTCAAAGTTATATGAGTCAACATGATGCATGACGTCACAACTATATTTGACAAAGTAACAAAAGTTTCAGACACAGACGTACGCAGAATAGACGGATCGCCGGTAAACATGTACAAACAGTTAAAATCGCCAGAATGCGAAAATATGTCCCCTAAAATGTCTGTCTACTATGTCCACCTATTTACCATTAATAAGACAGTTAACTTATTAGTTAAGAGAATACCAGTCTCTCTTTCATATGTGAGCAATTTCTCTACACGAATAAACTAAAAAAAAGTATTTTTTGTTTACCATTTCGTGGGTGGAAAAGTCTTATTTATCTAGCTAAACTGATGAGATGATCGACTGCTATGCATGCGAAATACGACTGGCGACGACAGCAACACTGGAAGAAGATGTAAAGTAACCGCGAGAATTATCCAACGTCAGTCACCAACGAGGAAGAAGAAAAAGAAGAACAGTGAAGAGAAATAAATTACTTCACGCACTCTAGTAATCATACACATTTAAGCTTGTCGCTTAATGATTAAAAAAGAAGTAGAACACTAACGAACTAATGAACGGGAAAGTCGCGCAAAAGGAATTATGTACGCGCGAATAGCGCGTAAAAGATATGTGATCAGTAAACGGGCGTATACAACTTTTTTTCGTAATTATAACGTTACATAAGTAAGGTACAAAATAAAATATACGGCCTCTGAAATAATTGAACTATCGTTTTTGATTATAAGCATTTTGTCTTCATTACCGTCATCGCTTTACCCTCTTCTACCATCAATTTCCGCTTCAATTGCTTGTAATCTTAACCCATTACATCGTTTGGTTGTGATCGGAAAGAAAAAAACGGATACCCGTAATGCTTATTAATATTTGAAATCAAATAATAAAAACCTCGAAGGAAAACATTTGAAATATGTAAATGTTTAAACTATTAATGTAATTTAAATCATATTCCGATCACACAAATACATTCTTCCATTAACGATAGTCAATATAAATATACATTTTATCTTAAAGACGTTTCGATTAATCTATCGATATTCAAGATGAATTGAATAATTGATGCAATTTTAAGTCGAGTGAATTCATAACAATGTCAGTGGAAAATGTGTGAATATTTATTGCGAATATAATCCATTATTCGTCTTACCCAGACATTCTTTAATATTTTATGTACGGTAAAAGATGGCTGATATTATAGCTGTAATCAATACTGACTTGCACCATAGAATGTATATAGTAGAGTTCAATTCCATCCGGATTACATTCACTTGTACGTTGATACTATTATAGACGGTATGGAAATTACACACCAGATATAGGTAACCCATCAATTTCTGATATATTTACTCCGAATCCGTACAAATATGTATCAGATAACCGCTCAAATAACCAAAGAAATGTAATATGTAGTAAAACAGACCAACGTAATTAACTCTGACTATTTCAGAACATAAAAGCAAATAAATATATTTTCCCTCGTATTTGTCGTAAAAGATTCCTGCAACAATGAATGTATCATCTTCGTGTTGGGGTCTGTTTTACGTTACTACATTTTTTGTTATTTAATATAGTAGCGAGATGCACATTCTAAATGATTAATTACACACAAGTTTGTAGCAGTTACCTCCTCCTTTCAAACATAACTACACCGGTTGGCCGTTAGGTGTCGCTTTTTCACCGAGAGGTGGCGCTGAAAAGCGACACCAGAGTTATCTGCCCTTCGAATTATAAACACCAATACAATCGAAAAATGACCCTCTTGTCTTTTCAATTGGCCTCGGCAGAACTACGCTGACACAGCGTTCCGTCTCACGCTCTTTTCTCTTTACTGGCCTCGGCAAAGCCACAAACAACACACGTTTCTTCCGTCAACACGTTGTCAAACAACGATAAGAGTTCTCAACTCATTTTCATTGTGTACATCTTTCAAAAACTTTTCCCACGACTCATTTCTTCACATACGCGTTTCAAGAAGTGTTTCTTATCGACATACATACACCACACACCTCATCATTTCACATTACACACACGTTCAATAAACCTTATTTGAACTACCCCCTTTTGTTTGTTAATTATGACTCTGTCTTTGCATGCAACATTGCTTGATTTAACGTACACGCTATTAGTCGGGGAACACGACCCTCGATTCCAACAAGTTAAAACCTTTACCTCCGAGTTATGTGCGTAAATGAACATAGTATTCTGGAACCTACTTGAACTCGCCGTATCCGATTTAATAGTCAATGGAGATATAAACTCGGTTAATCCAGAATCCAGCCTAGGCCTGTATGCTGTTTGACACATATTTCGTCATAACATTTAAGAATATATATAATATTAGCAGGACTCGTTGCCCGGGTAAAATAGAAAATAATGATTTAACTTTTATAAACAGATTTAGCCCAATTCTGCCTTGCAGAAGTCAACATGTGCATGAACACAACTATATCCACAACTTTCATAAAAAATCCCTATTACACAGTCGCCGTTTCACTGTAAGTAATTTGCGTGATTAAATTACAATTATCCATGAATAATGAATTGCAAATTTTGTTAACACAAATATGTCACAAATTCGACGCTTCATAAGTTTTAATAATTTATATCGGTAATACTAATTTGTCTCATGAAATTTGTGGATACAATTGTATTCATGCAGTGTTTGTATGTTTTGCTACACGGACTTAAACTTGTGTTATTTATTTGCTAAACGAACTTCTTGAAAGTAAAAAGCATAATCCTGCGCTACCGAATATAGACGATTACATAAAGTAACAAACTAAACCCACCAGTGCTGAAACTGGCAACATGGAACGTCAGAACAATGTGTCCTGCCCTATCTGATGACCTCCAAAAATTTGATGACTCCAGGAAAACTGCAATATATGAATGGGGAACTAAAGAGACTGAACATAGACATAGCAGGACTGCAGGAGACACGACTCCCTGGCGATGGTAGCCTAAAAGATAGAGACTACACTTTCTTCTGGCAGGGGCAGGTACCACATGAACATTGACTTTACGGGGTTGGATTTGCCGTCCGGAACTCCCTTCTAAAAGCCATAGAAGCACCCTCCTCAGGCACACCAATAATCCTCTCCCTCCGTCTCAACACCTCGTCTGGACCAGCGACTATTATTACCGTTTATGCACCCACACTCTGTTCTGGAACAGAGGCACACCACCTGTTCTACCAGGAACTTGAGGCAAAGATACAGCAGATCTTCCTACTTGGTGACTTTAACGCCCGGTTTGGAGCAGACTACGCCTCTTGGCCCCGTCTTTTGGGCCACTTCGGTGTCGGCAAGTTAATGGAAAACGGCCAGCGTCTCCTTGAGTTCTTCTCTTACTGTGACCACTGCGTCACCAATACCTTCTTTCCGACTAAGCCCCATAACAGGGTGTCGTGGAGACATTCCAGCTCTCGCCACTGGCATAAACTAGACTACATCATTACTCGTATATCGCTCCTAGATCAAGTACTGGTTACGCGCAGCTTTCACAGCGCCGACTGTGACATAGACCATTCTCTGGTCGCTAGCAAGATACGCCTTCTCCCCAAACGTGCCAACCAACTAAAGCAGAAGCCTCTGTCTCGCATCAATACAGTCGGAACTGCTATGCCTGAGCTGCGTGAACGCTTCGCCAGGGCCATGGATAAAGCCCTAGAATATTGTCCAATAAACAGTGTCATGCTGAGGTGGAACCACATCCGAGAGGCTATGTTTCAGACTGCTCTCAATACTTTCGGCAGGAAAGAAAGGAGGCAAGAAGACTGGTTTGAGGCGGGAGCTGCTGAGATCAAACCTGCCATAGCTGCAAAGCGTGATGCCCTCCTCGCCTACAAGAGAGATCCATCCACTAGGACGTTTGCGGCACTCCGTACTGCTCGTAGCGATGCACAGAGGATTGCCAGACGCTGTGCAAATGATTACTGGCTCCATCTCTGCCAGAACATCCAGATTTCTGCCGATCTGGGAAACGTGCGCGGAATGTATGAGGGGATGAAAAAGGCTTTCGGTCCAAACGTCATCAAGACCGCCGCACCCAAGTCAGCTGAAGGCCTGGTCATTACTGACCGATGCAAACAGATGGAAATGTGGGTTGAGTACTATCTGGAACTTTACTCGAAGGAGACCACTGTCACTGTCTCAGCACTCGCGAAAACCAAATCACTTCCCAGAATAGACGAGCTGGACACCCCACCCACCATGGAAGAGCTCAGCAAATCCATCTACTCCCTAGCCAGCGGCAAGGCAGCGATAACATCCCACCTGAGGTAGTAAAGTTGGCAAAGGGTAGCTCCCTCCTGGAGCACCTATATGGACTCTTGCTGCACTGCTGGGAGGAAGGAACTGTGCCCAAAGACATGCGCCACGCTAAGAACATCACGTTGTACAAGAACAAAGGAGAAAGAAGTGACTGCAACAATTACCGTGGTATATCACTGCTAAGCATTGTCGACAAGGCCTACGCACGCGTCCTCCTCAACAGACTGCAAATTCTCGCTGATCGCGTCTACCCAGAGGCACAGTGTGGCTTTAGACCCGCCAGATCGACCATAGACATGTTATTTTTCCATAAGACAACACCAGGAGAAATGTCGCGAGCAGAGGCAGCCTCTCTATCTTGCCTTCATCAACCTGACCAAAGCTTTTGACTTGGTCAGCCAAGATGGACTGTTTGCCCTCCTTCAGCGGATTGGATGCCCGCCCAAGCTTCTGAGCCTAATCGTGCCCTTTCACGAAGACATGAAAGATGATGATGATGGATCGAGCTCTGAACCGTTTCCGATCAAAAACGGTGTCAAACAGGGATGCGTCCTTGCCCCTACGCTCTTCGGAATTTTCTTTTCCTTGCTCCTCTCGTACACATTTGATGAGTCAGTTGACGGCGTTTTCATACACACCAGGAGCAACAGTGGATTATTCAAAATCGAGGGTTCAGAAGGTTCTTATCAGAGATCTCCTTTTTGCAGATGATGCTGCCCTTGCTGCACACTCAGAGGAGGCCATGCAGCGTCTTGTTGACTGCTTTGCAGCTGCATGCAACGAGTTTGGACTGTCCATCAGTCTGAAGAAAACAGAGGTCATGTGCCAGAACGTTAGTGATGCTCCAAGCATCTCCATTGGTGAACACACCCTCATGGTTGTGGACGAGGGATTGGAATAGGACTTATTAATAATTACTAGATTGACAATTGTATTAAATCAAATAGGTCACACAATTGCCGAATATCCTAATTGAATTTACTTTATTCAATGTATGTCTTTAATACTAATTTGTTTCATGAAATTTGAGGATGAAATTGTATTCATGCATAGGTTTTTCTTTTGGCTCTATTGTCGGCGCTGATAAAATTGTATTAATGCAGAAGTTGTGTTTTGCCACTACGACTTCTTGCGATTTATTTATTTGTAAATAAACGTACTAAAAATGAATAGCATAATACTGGCCTATCGAATCATGACGATTGAAAAACACTAGCCACTCCACGCTGCAAAGAACGTAGGAAGCAGATAATTGTTTTTTTTCGTGTATGTATATATATATATATATATATAATATTTATAAATAAATATTAAATTATTAATACCTACAGACGCTAGCGGGTCAAGCTTATTGCTCTCATCAGTGCAGGAAAGTAAAACTTTCAGAGGTCCGGGAGGCGCGAACCTGGTTCACAGAGTCAGCCTAGAAGGCTGCAAGTAGTCGCCATATCCATTCGGCCAACAGAAACTGTCACGTATTTAAGGGAAATTAAGATGTATATGTACCTAGAAGCAGGCACATATAGAAGACTAGTCGAGAGTGTTCTACGAACGTATTCGGACTTTGCATTAGAGCTTTTTGACAGTCTATTTCTAACATCCCCGAGAGTGGTCAACTTTAATTTCTTAAAGGGGTTTATTATAATATTTGATAAATAAATATTAAATTATTAATACCTATATATATATATATATATATATATATATATATATATATATATATATATATATATATATATATATGTTAACTAATTTTTTAACGAAAAATGAATATACACTTTAAAGGTACAAATGTAATAACGCAAATAGGTCACACATTTGACGATTACTAAAACGTGATATTAGTTTAATAACATATTATCATATCGACGTAAACAGAAACAAAGAAAGCAATACAACATTCACTTAAACAACAACACGTCAAACACGAACACTCTAACAAAAAGGCGCAAAAAGCCAAAGATGTTGAGCACGTGGGTTGCTTACAACTACATTTTGCAGACCACTGGTCAAATATATAAGAACCATCACACAGCACAAATTTGCCCCTTTTTCCTGCTTATTCCAGCGAGCAGGCAACAGCGGTTTCGCTACAGCTATCTCCGGCAAGCTGATGGACATTCTAACTCACGCACGCAAAACAACTACTTTGAACTCACACCCACACACGTGCGTACATCCACATATTGCTGAGAAAAAACCGACAAACATGCGAATGCCTAAACGATTTATCAACTCACGCGCCCGAACACATATTTGTACAATCACGAACAAAAGACGACACGCAAATTCACACACTTCGACGTACTAACGCCAAGCCTCATACATGGCTACACTACACATACGCATACACACATGGTCGCTTACACGGCTTAATACTATTCTCGGAATGAACTTTCAACGAATATTTTAAACTAACATTTTACTAATATGTAAGATTTGTACATATATAAATATTTTGTATTACTTTTAAATTACGTTTCATTTTTCTTTCAACTTTCATACACGTTTTTTTAATATTTTTATCTGTGTTTACTCTTTCCAACATCTATTTACACAATCTAAATGTAAGCGTCGATCTTAGTAGCTTCCCTGAGACACAATCTACGGCCCGTGCTCTTACAACAAAAAACATAATCGTTCTCGTTCAATCGAAACAAAGATGAAGTAGGAATGGAATTTGTAAAAATGAGTACATGTATGATTAACAATTAAGACGAAAGAAGAAAAAATAAGTTCAATGACATTTATGGGAAATGTTTAGTGACGCTGACGTGGAATTCTTAAAATTACGAAGTGCCGATAAATGACGTAATTGTGAAATATTAGATATGCAAAGAAAGATTTTCGGTCATGTATTCCTACATTAAGTAATACTAACAAAGAGGTTGTTTTTGAGAAACGTGAAAAACAATACCTTTAATTATCGTTGAAGACATGACTATTATCATGTAAACATGTTATCTCAGTGTAAGATGGTGTGTTATACGTAAATACTTTCAAATAATAACAAGCATTTAGAAACAAAAAAGCAAATGACAAAATTAAAACTTATTTTAGTGACTGTTTTTTTTTAACATTAAGTAGGTATATGTAAGTGAGAGAATGTGTGTAGTCAATAGACGGAGCCAAATAAACAAATGCTGTTCATTAGTGTGTGCACTACGGAATTAATTAAGTAAATGTATAGTTAATTAAAGATAATGTGAGGTGTGTGTGTGTTGGGAAAAAGAGTATTTAATGTTGATATGACTTGTTATTGATGACATAATTTATCTATACAAAGGCAGGAAGTCTTTACGAAAGCAGGAACCTAACGTGTTATTTAATAACGTAAAGGTTGTTATTTGAAATAGAAAATGTGTTCCTTTTTAAGAATAACGATAACCCGGTACATGTTTACAAAGGATAAATAACAGTAATTAGTAATAAATATAACTATCAATTCCGGAATTCCTGTATGTAATATGATGAGACTGAAACTAAATGATGTTTGTGTTTTCTGGGCGTTAAAATAATATTCCTTATATTAAGAAAGGACTCTGTGTCAAAGAGTTACGTGACAGTAGAAAATTAATAATGAGTAAAAGTGTTCGCTACCTTAGTTGTAGGAGAGTTATTCGGAAGAAGCAGATAAGTCGGATTAAATGTAATAATATACGTATGTAGAAGAAATAAAGGCATATGTTCGTAGCACACGCATTAAGGAAGATCCGTGGGGTGGTGCACACATGAGACGCATTTAAATTTTGGTGTGAAGTCTATAAATGCCGAAGATAAATAGACAAAAACGACTTCATTTGATATATAAAGAAGAGAATCGATTCTTATATTTAACTACATCGATATATATATATATATATATATATATATATATATATATATATATATATATATTATAAATATTTTAAAATATTAACGGGTTTTTGTACCTACAGACGATATTGTTTCGGGTTTTTTATCTGATAAGTGCAAGAGTGGCGGTTGCAGGCGGTCGCATAGGATCGAACGTATTGTTCGAAGCTCGTACGGAGCTTCGCTTAATTGCTAGTGATAACAAATATTGTGTTTCCAAAAAGGTCTCTACTATTAAAACTATTAATTTTAAACGGTCAACTGTAAATATTTTTCTAATATTAAAGTGTCTTTGTACCTACAGACGATATGGTATATATATATATATATATATATATATATATATATATATATACATATATATATATATATATATATATACATATATATATATATATATACATATATATATATATATATATACATATATATATACATATATATATACATATATATATATATATACATATATATATACATATATATATATACATATATATATATATGTGTGTGTGTGTGTGTGTCTGTGTGTGTGTATGTGTGTGTATGTGTGGTGTGCACATGAATAAATGGTATTGTTGGGCCCATTTCTAACACAAACAGTAAACTCAAAACGACTTACTTTAAAATAATTCAATTAATAGACGCACCATCTTTTTATATATTTTTTTATGTACATGCTATATCAGATTTCAATTGTAACTAAATTACATATGGTTTTTTTAAAGTTTATTTTATTTAATGATGACTATTATTTTTTATTGTTTTTTTAATTCATTGATTTTTTGTTATTTTAATGTAACAAATAGTTCTATTTCGCAACATTGATTTTTTTCTAGATAAATATTTAGCATCAGTGTTCAAACGTTTCTTTTCTTCAGAGCGACCGATTTAATTATTCTAAATTGCCAGTGAAAAGGCAAATGTGTATTGCTCTCTTTAGCTCACATTAAAAAATAAATAAATGGTTTTCGCAAATGCAAAAATGTAAATGTTTCGTGTTTGAAAAGTTTATCATTTAAAACTAGCAGTCCAACCCGATATTGCTCATGGGAAGAGTAAATTATTTTTATCAATGTCAATTGATTTCATAGCGTTGTAACACGCGAAGTTAATATTACTGTGAAAACCGAAAAAACTAATTGATGTGAAACAAAAAGAAACAAAAAACAAACAAAAAATAAACAAATGTGCGAATTAAATCTTATTTGAAGAAGAAATATCCAAGTATTTTTTTTAATATGCGAGATAAGTTTCCTTAAGAGAATAAAATATTTCCGTTCTCTTTCTCTCCCCCTCTCTCTCTGACTGGCTGTCACCTCTCCTTGTCTCCCCTCTCTCTCTCTCTCTCTCTCTCTCTCTCTATATATATATATATATATATATATATATATATATATATATATATATATATATATATATATACATCTCCCTCGCTACTTTTATCTCTAAACCGTTAACAACGCTGTCGTTTTTTTTTTAATTCAATGATTATTTGAAGCAATAGTTTCCTTGATAGTTAAATAGTAGATAAGATGCTGATAACATACACTATACTATAAATTATTTCCTTGCACAAAATATAAACAAATTACGCAAAAGGCCATCAGAAGTGTGGATCAAATAAAAGTCGTTGCTCATCCTCAGTCAAAAGTTATAAACATGTATAGCATACTCTTAATTATAACAATCTCAGTAACCACAAAACAACATTTACTCTTGGAGACATCCCAATTTAACTATCCTCAGATACATTTGCAGAAATTCATTGGATGTACTACTTCGGAAGATAACAGTCACATCCTTAAATTAATTTCTGGGAGAACGGTCTTATGACACGAGAACTGATACTTCACTACCCTATCCATATGAAAAGCTATTACAATAATATATCAAATCAGTTTTTTTGGCGGGGGGAGGGAAGGGATTCATAAAACCATACTTTCTACTCATACTTTCTTCTAGTTTGTTAAACTTTTGACAAAAAGTATAAAAAAGTATGTTTTTATGAATCCCCCCCCCCAAAAAAAAACTGATTTAATATATTATTGTATTATCTTTTAATGGGGATAGGGTAGTGAAGTATCAGTTATGTTGTCATAAGACCGTCCTCCCAGAAATTACCTCCGCCTTTTTTAATTGTGCGACTGTTATCCTCCAAGGAAGGGTTGATGTAGTATCGATTCAATTGTAATTATACCACCCTACCAGGCATTATCTTCTCCTTTGAAGATTAGCGTAGTATATGTTAGTTATACCATGCTCTAACTGACTACCCCCTTCTTAAGGATCAGCGTAGTTCGTTCATAATATGTTCGTAGCCTAGAAAAATGCGACCAGAGTGAGCATACATTTGCAAGTATATATATATATATATATATATATATATATATATATATATATATATATATATATATATATATTACAGGGTGTCCATGAGGTCCTTTACAATTTGAAAAAAAAATATTACAAAGACAGTTGATGATATATCTTGATCAGACATTTTTGTTTTAATCAGTGTTTATTGAACTTTTTATTAACAATAAAAATAAGATTTGGTATTTCAGATATGTTGTTACTGAAAAGACGACTAAGTAAACACTTATAAGAGAAATCAGTAGATAAAAAATAATAATTGCAAAGAGACTTTATGACCGTCATGTATATATATATATATATATATATATATATATATATATATATATATATATATACATATACATATACATATATATATATATATATATATATATACATAGACATATATATATATATATATATATATATATATATATATATATATATACGTGCAGGTGTTGTTTAACAAAATTATTTTTTTAAATAGTATTCTTAGTTTCGTTTCAAACATATACATATGGATATGTTTTTTTATATTAATGAACATCATTATTTATAATGGTAACCGTATCTATCGTGATATGTTAGAGAATATTCTACCATACATCTTATGCTTAGAAAAACATTTAATACTGACAGTTAATGGATGTACTGTAAAATATGCTAGTGGTATGACCATGGCCACCGAGAGTTGACAAGGCCAAGCAACTAACTTCCTGCCCCCTCTGACGTCACTGCATTCCGTGTCAAAACAAGGATGGTCGTAATGACAATAAGAAGGCATTTCGACTTCTCTATTCACTAAATAATCCATCAAAATTCAGGAAATCAACCAATTTTGATGAAATTTTCAGTATTTATTAATTAATGATCTCGGAATATAATAAATCCATTACCTTATTATAAAGCTTGGTGCAAATGTATTATTTCTTGAAAACAAAAAAACACCTTTACTAAAGTTATTCAAAATATCAAAACATGTTGACCATACGATATTGTAAATATTTAAAACGAAGCATTAGAAAACTTCAAAAATTGCATGTAAAAAAGAAAAGAAAAGAACACGATTCGATTCATCTTGAAACTGATCTTTATTCAATATAAAGTTAAAGAAAATAATTCACGATCAAATACCGCAAAAAACTGAATTATGAATTACTATTATTTAAACTTCTAACCCAATCAACCGTAAGTAATTCAGACTTTGAAATTTGTTTAAAAATTATACAAAAAAAGAGTTCAATGTTAACTGTTTGTTTAATAATAGAATCAAAATTCAGGAAATCAACCAATTTTAAAATAATTTCGCGCTTTTTAAAATTTCATTTCATAATTCACAAAGATAAAATGCCTACTGCATATGTTTGGATTTCCAAAAGAGAAATAATTACTGCAAATATGGATACACGTAATAATGTTTACACCGACTAAATATAGTGTAGTAAGTTTGAATTTTTTTTTAATTATATAAAAAATCAAGTCTGAATTACTTATTCATTATTTGATAAAAAAGTAGTGTTCCATTTTTTTTATTACTTTTTTTCGATGTCTTAAGTGTAGTATAGTTTATCTTTTCTCCACCTTCTCTCTGTACTTTTGTAGATTAAATAAATGAAATAATAACATCATATTTAATCAGAATTTTCACCAAAAATATTAATTAAACAATGCTTTATTCAATGATAATATCGTTAATTCTTCGAGTTATACTGATTTTATTAACAAGAGTGTAGGGGCATTTTCCGTAATATATACGAAATAGTTTTTAAAAAAAAATATTTTAAACATATACAGATCTTATTTTCATTAAAAAAAAAATTATGGATTTTTTTATATATATATAAAAAAATACGTTTAGTAAAGGTGTATTTTGTTTTAAAAAAAATAATACATTTTCTCTAAGATTTAAAAAAATGTTTCACTATATCTCTTGTGCTTGTTTATTAATAACTATTGAAAATTTCATTAAAATTGGTTGATTTCCTGAATTTTGGTGAATTTTTAAGTGAAGGGAGGGTCAAAATGTTTTTACATTTTGGGGATCGGCCTTTGATTTTGCACGTACCTATCTCTTAATAACAAGATAGGAGTTGGTGATTAAACAAACAGTTAACATTGAACTTTTTTTTGTATAATTTTTAAACAAATTTCCAAGTCTGAATTACTTACCGTTGATTGGGTTAACAGTTTTAATAATGGTAATTCATAATTCAGTTTTTGCAGTATTTGATCGTGAATTATTATTTTCTTTAAATTTATATTGAATAAAGATCAGTTTCAGGATAAGTCGAATCGTGTTCCTTACTTTTCTTTTTTTACATGCATTTTTTAAAGTTTTCTAATGCTTTGTTTTAAATATTTACAATATCGTACGGTCAACATGTTTTGATATTTTGAATAACTTTAGTAAAGGTGTTTTTTGTTTACAAGAAATAATACATTTGCACCAAGCTTTATAATAAAGTAATGGATTTATTATATTCCGTGATCATTAATTAATAAATACTGAAAATTTCATCAAAATTGGTTGATTTCCTGAATTTTGATGGATTATTTAGTGAATAGAGAAGTCGAAATGCCTTCTTATTGTCATTACGACCGTCCTTGTTTTAACACGCAATGCAGTGACGTCATTTTCTAGCTAACCGGCCTGTAGTAACTCTCGGTGGCCACGGGTATGACCCACTAAAGTCCGCGTTTATTGATATAGTTTGATTGAGAATGAATTGCATATGCTCTCAGAAGAGTATGTATAGATTAGCAGGTTGAGCTGAAGTACTCGCTAAAGGCTGTATACTTTCGTCGTCCTCTCACAGTGTCTGGTATTACCAAATAGTCACCCATTTGGTACTGGCCAGGATAAACGTCGCTTAATTTCAGTGATCTGACGAAAACGGTAATATAATATTCTGTTGATTCAATCGTGTGTAATTGTTTAGAAAATAATCGTGTTTTTCTTTTGCATTAAAAGACAGAAAAAATTGTATAACAGACAAAGCAATCAAAACAAACAAAACCGCGTTTCTGTGATTTCACATCGACAACGTACGGGCAGGTATCGGGAGCGGCCGACAGTTGACGAAACTAACAACCAATCAGGTTGCAGCGGGCATTAGGTAATCAGGTCGCAAGGAAGCAGACGATAACTTTTGGGATAAATTTATTTCTACGATCTGCAGCACGTTAAACAAAATGAATTTCTACGATCTGTGTCAGCGCGTTTATTCTCCCGAAGGACTCATTGAGTTCTCTCAACAACAATCACGTCTAGCGAAAGACTCGAACCCTCAAGCTGCACCCAGAAAATGTTAAAAAGAAAAAAATATCATTGAAAAGAAAAACAAAAACAAGTAATTGGTTAAAAACAGTGGTTTCGTTGTTTATTATATAAAACAAATCATCTTTTGAAAATGTTCGGTGCATAAAAAGAACATTTACTTTGAACACATTTTTATTAACAATGGCCCCTTATACAAAACAAATACACCTCTAAATAATAACAGTTGTTTAGCTATGGTTTGTGCGTTCTATATGTTTATATTAGACGTTTACTTTTATTTTCTTCGTCGTAATTTATCGTCTGCCAGTCTTAAATTAATCGTTTAGCAGTTTTCACCTCGTCAACTCTCGGCCGCTCCTGAGACCTGCCCGAACGTTTACGACGCGAAGTAACTAGAACGCGGTGCGTTTTTTTAAACAGTATTTTAAAATGATATGTTTCGGGCCGTGACTATTCTTACGTGGCTGTACGCGATCGGACTCATGGATACCAATGCGTACTATGGAATCTGCTTTGTAGACTTAACATGCTATTGTATCTTTTTTTTCTCAATTACGGACTTGAATCGTGTAGACTGTTATAAATCACGACCAGTTATGTACAAAATAACATATTCCGTGCAATTAAGATTATTCACTTAATTGTGAGCAATATGTCCAGTGTTTTGGCATTAAATAACCACACTCTCTTTAATATTCTGTAAAATAAAATCAATATTTATATTTGTATTTCTTTATTTGAATTCTGCTTGTTTTTATTGCTTTTGCAATTTATTCGGTTGAATTAATTTACTGGAATAATTATGCATCTCCCGGAGGCATATTTCATAATTTGTTTGCGCATGTAATTATTTGGCATGTTTTCACGCAACATAATAGCTTGTAGTCATTTGTATTAGGATAAGACATTTTGTCCTGTGTCTAGCGGTCACTAATAAGCTCCAAACCTTATTGAGATTAATTGTTCTTATTTGACAAGCGCTATTTTTGAGAAATCTGCTCTGACATATCATTATAAAATTATAATAACACTGTTGTTATACTACTACTACTACTACTACTACTACTGCTACTACTACTACTACTACTACTACTACTACTAACATTGATGATTCTACTAACATAGAGAAATAAGAGATAAGAACTCCAAGAGAATTACATTTAATTTGTATTGGTATTGCGGGTGTGGCGTAAATAATACAGATTCTAATCCTATTATTACTTCTACTACGCATAATTCTACTGGAACTTATAAAAACGCCATGCCTCCAAAAGTATTTGTCAGAATTAAACTATATTTAGCACATGATACCATTCAGTTTCTTTTGTGAATCAGTGCGTTGATAAATCGACTACAACAACTATTACTACTACTAGTAATCATAATCGATATTTATATTTTTAAAATATATTTGTTATCATAGACTTTGTGATCAATGCATCTCAGGATGTCGTATGTAATAAAATAAGACATGCTTCAGTATGATGCTTAAATAACACCCGAGCAATGCAACGCTGTCTAAAAGCTGAAGTTAAAGTTTCACTTCAGATGGCTTTCTCTTGATGGATGAAAAAAAAACAACCTTTTCATACATTTCTCCTTAATTGTACATCCGCTTTTAAAAGCAGGGACGTTGAGGGAAAGTACAATTCAACCCTTCACTCGAATGACACGGAGATTTTCGGAATCCCTAAAAAACTATTATCACTGAAATTACCTTGTAAGTCATCAGCAGAGATTTTAAAAGTAAACGCTTGACACAGTAACGCAATGTAACCTATAATAGTGATCTAAATATTAAGAGATTGCAGAAAATTTGGGAAGATTCTTACTCTAGGAAATCCAATGTTTTATCAGAGAGAATCAACTGGTGATTGACGTTTGGCTCGGTATTGGTGGCAATTTGAGTAAGTACATCGAACCTTGGCATAGTTAGCCCTTCGATGTTGAGCTGCAGAATTGCAAGATGTTGACTTTACACGACCGGAGTCGCCCGTCCTGAAAAGGATTCATGAGAGTACTGTCGCGGAGGGGGGGGGGTGAAGACATTAGTTTCACTGTAAGCTTTCCTTTACTCGTAAGAGGTGGTATTGCTTTCATCTACTAGTAGAGGGGCACGTAGAGTCTGTCTTCGTCCCCTCCATTAACTGGTAAGGGCGTGTTTTAAAACTCCAAATTAATAAGAAATACTTATATTCTCAGAGATTTCATCCCGTGTGTTCACCTCTTATCTGCTTTGATGGTGTATGCGATTTTTGAATTGGAATAATTTACTTATACTTGTTGTTTAATGTCCCTGATTACATTAGATGATAGAGAGGTTTTCATTAAAATACGTATAGTGTAATGCCTTAGATATGCGCTCCTCATGGAAGATAAACAAGCGTGCGATGGATGATTAGTAAGACCTAACCACCCCGATGGAATTTTCAGTTATTTCATAATTTTCTAATTTATTAATATTACTTGGTACGAATAAACTTTTTTAATGTAAGTACATGTATAGTTACCGAGTGGAAAGTGTTATACGCTATGATTGCTATGGTAATTCTTGACAGCAATGTGAAATTTCGTATGTAAAGTAGATCATTTGTTGCTTAGATAAGTTATGTTAAACGATAACATTTAAAGTTGTAATTCAGTTTTTTTCAAAATATGTTGTGATACTAGACGTCATGTTATGCGTAATCGCGTTTGTGTTGATTGTTAGTTCCAAGAATGTGGAGGCAGAAGTATAGTGTATGATATGGTAAGTGTAATCGTCGTCATCCGACTTAACATAAAGTAATATTATATATTAAGGCTTAGTCCACGAAAGAAGGATTCTACAGAGAATCTCCATCAATGATAGCTAAGATGCACTAATAATACACAGGTCACACCCGGAGTGATAATTACTCGTCCAAAAATTAGATGTTATTTTCACAAAATGATCTAGCTTTTGGACCTGTCCCGATTGATAGTAAGCCGTTATATATTTTACACTGTCCGTCGTACGCTGTACAACACCCTAAACGGTGCGTGTCATTTCAGAATACGAATTATCCATGTGCACATATTATGTATGGGTCGTTGTAGATTACAATTGTAACTGCAGTTCATAGAGACTAAGACAGATGCGCTTTTCGACTCACTGCCATGTGCTCCAATCCGACGCCATCTTTATGTTGCCACACTGCTGCGTTTCTAGACCATAACATTAACAACGACACCATGGTTATTTTACTTTATTTCATCCCTAGCAAGGAAAATATATAATCAACCGTGATGCTAAACAGAGTGGGTGCTCCACGTGCGACCGTCAGACATCATCAACGCGTCCGCTTAACAGAAGAGAAGCCAAGAGAAAGACAGGGCTGCTAGTCCTGACTGATGACGGCAAATCCACATAAAACTTGCTCCCCGCTATCTCATTTAAAATACATCATAATAAGTGGCAGGAAGAGAGGATATTTTGGCATCACTAATAAAATTTAAACGAATGCTAAAGAAAGTTGTTGGTATCTGTTTTGCTGAAGGAACTTCCGCAGAGTGACGTATATGACGCAGATGAGAGAATTCACTATATTATTTTCTATGGAGGTTTCTCCAGACAAGACATGAAGCCACTGGATATCAGAAACTAAAAAAAACTATTTCAATATCAAAAACTAGCCACGTGTTAGATGAATAGATTCCGACCAAGAAAACAGCAATTATTATCCCTTAGTCAGAAATATCACTCATTCAATCTGAGGACTAAAGGACTAAATATGAGAAGCGGAAGTTACGAGGCGAGCGCATATTGACCCATTCTATCATGCATATTTATTTTTTTTAATTAATAAGCAGCTAATATTTGTTAATTAATAAGCAGCTCATATTGTGCAAGCTATATGATTAAGTGACCAATATCTTCTAAATAGTTTTGCGCACAGTGCAGTTATATTTGCCTTTGACAAATGGTACATTAACCACACTTAAAAAAATGGTTAGCTGGTTCCTCTTTAAACGTCGATTACTCAACTATGCACCGATAATACAAGTTACATTACATTAGGAGCCCACCAGATCGACCTGACACCTCAGTTCTTGCTATTTGAGAGCCATTCAGACACTTTTATGCAACTTTTTTTAATGTTTAAATTATCTGTTCGGGAAAATGTATTAAGAGTCGTTCAAAATTAATTCTTACTTTTATTACAAATGGAACAATATGTTCCAGGCTATATTTATTCGGAAAAGTTTATTTGTACATATTATTAGTTCAGGCGATTTATTTATTCACTGTTTATTTTTAGTTTATTTTGCGTCGGTTCTTGTTCTTTTTACTGATGTTGTGCTTTTATACAGACAGAACGTTTTTTTCCTATTCGACAAAACATTCTATTGAGATAAAAGGTAGACTCGGCTCTTTAGCTCTCACATAAAAACTGTTTTAATGTGAAAAAGCACAGAAAAACAAAACATTAATGAACTCGCTTAATGTTTGTTTAATGTCCATATATTCATTAACTTCAAGTTGAACACGTCGCACGAAATATATCTTCCACATAAATCGTAGTTCTATCAGCGACACTCAAAATCACAAATAATCTTTTCGGAATAGTTTTACAGTTACATTCTTATTCAATATGTATAAAGAAAAAATACAATTGTATTTTCCGTTTTGCAATATTTAAGATGGAACTTCAGTTATATAAATTGTATGCCTTGTTGGCACAGTATATTACCCTCAATTTAATCTCAAACCGTCAACACAACCTGTACAAAACTACATTTCACCTATTCCTCGCCAAGATTAATATCATTTGTCTCCTTCTTCTTTTCCTTTTCTTTTATTGTCATGTTCACAGCACATTTCAACTCATTCCTTCTAACTTACTTATACTTACACATTCCTGACATAGCCAGCTGGTCAATACCCCTACCCTCCAAAAATGTCATACCTAACCACAAACAAATCTCCCCTCTCTCCCCTTCACCCATCTTACCCTTTCGACTACCTCTTTCATACTCTTACCTACCCACCCCGCCTTCTTTCAAATTATCTTCATTTCTTCAAATTCTTTCTAAAACTATGATATCACCTACATACAAAAGACACAGAGTTCCCTTCTTCTCTCCTCTTTCCCCAGCCCCTCAAAATCCATGCCACACCTCGACAAAAATCTCAGCACCCCCTTCCCTCTCTCCCACCCTAAGACAACTTCACTAATCCTCCCACCGCTCCCCTTATTCAATGCTGCCTTAATGTACGCACTCACAGCTTTCCATATTCATGTCACTTTCTGCTACTGACTGACTTCTCGTAGCCCGGACCCTGGTCCAGCGCCCTTAGTAGCCACGGCTACTACTTTTCCTCATCAAGCCATCATGTCAACCCAATATTTCGATGTACTTGCATGACATTGTTCTTAAAATTAACATCCTGAGGAAGTCTTACAATAAAGACGAAACGATGATGAATATATATAAAATATCTCTTGGTTTTTCCTTTTTCATTTCTTATATATATATATATATATATATATATATATATATATATATATGTGTGTGTGTGTGTATTTTGTTTAATAATTTGTTTACCAATTCAAAATAAATACTGAAAAATTAAACTTATGTATGTGTCAATCAACTCAATTGCTTGGGTTGCCTACATATAATTGTACTTATTAAGCAGGCCTACAATGCGTAAGTTATTATCTGGATGGGTGCAACCTATTTGGCAGGGTTTCTTATTTATTATTCGTTAAATTATTTTAGGACATTATTACATGATAATATTAAAGCGTGTAGAGATTACATTTGTAAATCTTACCAGGTGTGTATTTATTGGTTTTACCATATATAGACAATTTTAAATCGAATTGGACGTTATTTACTCGTAATTCTCTAACACCACTTAGTTAATGTGGTCGGATTTTGATTAGAGTTTCAATTAATCTTTACTTTATAAGATGATATAAAGTTTCTATTGTTATCTTTAAAACTGTATATAGCGGATCCAATGTATATATTAGGTCTATTTCTCTCTACAATAGTGATACACTATATTAGACATTAGACAGGAGAAAGAGCTCGTAAAATGTATACACTTGCATTGGATTTCATCTGAAGCGTTTAGGTTATTATTCAATCACCTATTTGTTTTATTCGGTGTGTGTGGTGCATATACAGATATATGTGCCACGAGTATATCATAGTTGTCCGTAAATTTATTACATATGCATACATAGATAGATAACTTACATTTGCAGAGCATTTCATGGGGTTACTTTTAGACACTTGAATTGAGTTGGGTGTAAGTTGGGTTAGGTTAATTATTAATTTACAAATTAAATTAATAAGTTTAATGTCTTATCGTTCATGATCGTGAACAGTATTTAGCAATTTAAATTTAGTAGATAGTTTATTAGTCTGTAATCTATTATATTTTTGATTTTCCCCTGTACAAACAAACCTCATAGAAAACGAAACATAGGCAATGCATACTAATATCACCTGGTTAGAACGTATAATAACAAAAAGAACCAGATTTCTAGCTTTTTAAAAGAGGATTGTATATTACAACGTGTATCTTGTACAAAACAATAGCACTACCGGTAATTCAATATGATTAAGCTAATGCACGCGAATACCGTCGAATACCGTCCACCTTACATACTACTGTTTGTAGTATATATATATATATATATATATATATATATATATATATATATATATATATACAATAATACTTATTAGTCTTGAGTCAGGTATCTCATCAGAACACATAAATTCCAGAATGGGCAGGCTTTATGCCACTTACTGATTCGTATTTCTAGAAATGATCATTGTTTTTTATCCGCTAAAATAATTTCCTATATTACACCTTACCAGATTAACTATCACAAAACAAACATACTTAGAGGAGGTGCACACACTTTCACTCACGCACACACAACTCCTAACACTCTCTCATCAAACACCGGGAAAATCATCGGATAAATTTAACTGCACCGTCTATGATGTTCAGTGTTTAATTACTTTCTATTACATATTACACATTAGACATTATATAAACAAAATACGGGGTGCTTCCTACATTGTCTACTCAGTCAACATTTACAGTGTAATGTTTGGGTCGCTATTAGCATGTTCTGAAATAATATAATATTACTTACGAAGAATATAAAAATATCAACTTGAAATTCAAACATGGTGCACCCATCATTTCATTTATGTAAACACATTTATACAACGCTCAAAATTTATAAAACTGGTTTTAATAACTAAAACATATTTCATATAAACTAGTTTTAAATCTTCATATGAGGAAAATATGTTCAAGCATTCACATACATAACAAATCCACTTTCGTTCTTCAAGTCGTATGAAATTATTCTAAGAATAACGTATTGAATACTCAACCATTTTCAAAACAGCTTTCCATGAATAAAACAACGTACATAACTCTATTCCGGATGTAAATATTGCATTCCCGAATACCTGTTATTAAGAAGACAGACCAGTCACAATAGAAATATTTATCGCTTCATCGGTAATATAATATTTGTTTACTTTAGAAGACTGTTTCACTTCAGTACTCGCTTAATTTCAGCGTTTAATACGTTACTGATACAATATTTCCAATGAACACTATTAAATTGTATTTAAAATTCAACACGATAAGTTTTACGTTTATTTTGTTATACACTTTTGAACTATGAAAATAGGTAAATTTCCTTTAATTACATCTTACAAAGTTATGAGAACACGCTGGGTTCTGAACATATTGTTTTGCTTAAAACCCATTTAATCTTTCAAATAATGAAAAACATTTAAAACACTAGTGTACTAACACTATTCCACATATTATTTAGAACAAAACTAGTAGTCGCTAATTAGTTTGAAATAGCATCCATATTTCTTTTTTAAAGAAAGGGTCACACGTGATTTGGAAAAAAACAACAAATTGTCTCAGGTTTTAATGATTACTCGATACATTTCAGATGTGAAATAAAATCAAAACAACCAGCAATCGATATTTAGGTTGTCTTTGTTTCTTACTTTCAGACTAGATACAAGGTCGACTTTTAAGGTGCCTAAACTCCAGCACTTACAAAAGGTTGCACACTGGATTTAAACAAAAATAAGGAACGAACATTTATTTACATAGAGAAGTAAACAGTTATGTTATTATATTTTCCATGATTGAATATGTATTTTGATATATCTTCGGTTTACACACCTGAACTAATAACGCTTAGAAATCCATTCTTAACATTGAGGGGGTCTTTGTTCACTATTTTTCCTTTCAACTAACACTCTCATGAACAAAATATACCGTAAACGTGCCAGAGGGTGCCGAACAAAAACTTTGTGATTCAATGGGAAGGACACACCAGTAAAATATAGAAGAACCCAATCATCGTATAGTGATCTCAATGAATATTTGCAAACCCATTCTCTACAGAGGGAAGGGGTCTCTGTTTATTATTCTCTACTTTCACTTAACACTCAAATAAACAAAAGGTACCTTACACATTGGATTTAACATAAGAAATGCTATCTAAAAATACCACGGTCCGTAAACTGCAGAAGCACTATATTTGTTAGTACAAAAAATATGATGAAAAATAATTTAAAAAGTGTTTCTGTAAACATATAGATCGACGTCCCAAAGCATAAGCCGATACTATACTGTGTATAGGGGATACATACTTTTATGTTGTTTTTATTTAAATATTTTATTGAACAACCATTTCGAGTAAAAAATCTACAAATTAGTACACATGTAAGCGGAAAAAACACGTTAACATTGTGTAAGTAGTATACATAAATGAAGTCTACCAGACCGGATTCAGACTTTAGTTTGTTTCAGTAATCACTATTAACGGTAAAAATGCTGGGAAAAATATTTGACCGTAAAAGTATTTAAACGTCATTTTTTAAAACCTAATACACACCCTAGCACGTTCTTTATTTAGTAATAATTTAAAAATAAAAAAAACATAACACCATTGTTAACGCCTATACAATTATTTGTATACCCTATTGTGTTGTCGGACTTCGATTTACATGCTTACCATTTCTTTTATAACAAACTTTAAATATGAGAGAAAAACTGAAAATAAAACAATGAAACATAAATAATCGTAGTGTAAGTGTAAATATGGCATATTCATTACTTTCGTGAAGCGAGAACGTCATATACATTTTTAAATGTTTTGTTTGGAAGCAATATGTTCTTTAAAATAATTCGACCTCATAACACTTGCAATATTTTAGTAAGATGAAATACATTAATTCACTTTATTTGACTTACTGCTGAGAACCCATTTGCTACCGTGAACACATTTTCCCTATCATTCATGTTGTGTTACGCAAGTTATTACACGTCGAAGAAACAAATCGACAAAACGTTGCCCATCTCATCTCAGTTTGCCTTGAAAATAAGTCATGTGAGATTTAAAAAAGAGACTCAGTTCGCATTAACCCCTCAAATACTTCGAATTTTACATTTTGAGGCGATTACAGGTAAACAGCCTAAACATATCTACGAAATATAAAAACCAATTAAAAAATAAAATAAATAAACTCCTTTCAACAGAAGAATATAATGTTCTAAATAAGAATATTTCCGTCTTTGAAAAATTACTTTTAGGATTTAAAATACATCTTTGATATTTTCTGTTCTGATATCATATTCACTGACCTCTATTACCGTTCAGAAAATATCTGTGTTTTACCCAAGATTCTAAAATATCAATGCCGACTTGATATGAAAGCATCATATTATTTATTTCGTAAATTATTTGTTCAGGAGTTCATGTATATTAGTTCATTGATATGTCGGTATAAAAGATGGAAAACCATCGCGATCGCATTTCAACATTTATAAAAGAAAAGATAATTTGACAATAATATAATTACTTTAAAAAAAAAAAAACTTTTGGTTCTATGTTTTCTTTCCTTAGCACATCGGTATAATTTTCAGCAATTAAAAAAAAAACACGAATCATCACATTAATATCAATGCAATTGATTCTATTTCGAAACCTATTAGAATCCTAATATTTTGACAACCTATCTTATGTCAAAAAGAAATGGCGATATTTGTTTGCTGTCAGCGATCAACTTGCTTGTTTTATTTATAGTAAAAAAATATTTATTTTCTGTATCTTTCCCAAAATTCCAACGATAGAACCGTGAATAAAATTCGCAATTCTTTCCGCAATCAAACCGTATCTGGTATAAATAATCTTAAATCTATAATTTAATTGTTTATCAAGGTTCAATTATGAATGGCAAACAGTCTATTTTTCATCCCATATAATACGATATGCAACATTATCTATAACTCTGACACATTATTTTCTGGGCACTGACCTAATTTCCGCTGTTATAATCCACTTGGGTCCAGAAAAAGTCTGGAGGTTGTTTTGATAGATTTTATCTGTAAGATAACCACAATAATAAAAGTATGTGAGTTAACGTCCACTGAGTGTTTATCCTATTATGGATTAAATATATATATATATAGCTGATAGGGCCACGACTAAAGTCATCCTCCATATAATAGAACGGTTATTACATAACGGCTGTTACGGGTTCATGATTGAAACTTGATAGACAATTCAAGCATGGACTAAAGTTTATTTCCCCGAAATATAGTTGGATTGTAGAAAATATACTGGGTGTTTTTAACGATTCGATTGATAACAGGTTTGGGGTGTCAGACTGTAGATCGCCGCGCAAACGTATCGTTATACCTATCTTTTCTTAATCGATCAAATTCTTTATCGGTTCAGTATAGTTGTCTGTTCAATTGGCCGGTGTTATATATTGAGGTCACTTAGAGGAGCTAAAGAAGTTTACTTTTGGCATACATAGAAAATCGAGGGATTAAAACAAAAGTGGAAGTCAGCACACACGCGACCAAGAAGCGAACTATGGATTCTCTTTGAAGACGATAACACAAAAATGAAACATTTAAAAATTAACACTCATTTTCTTTATCTCTCTTTCTCTCTCTCTCTCTCTCTCTCTCTCTGTCTCTTTGTCTCTCTCTCTCTCTCTCTCACTAAGACTAAAGCAGTATATAAGTAAAATGAATAGCTATATGGTGTGGGTATTAATGCTATCGTGTCAGTTAAGTATGAGTTATAATGACTAGGTCACTGGCACATGCCTATAATACGTATTCAGCCAACTCTGCAATTTATGTGAAATGCTGTCAGCACAAATCGCACATTATATTTCAATAAATCCAACAATCCAATCTAAGAAGATGAATGAGTTATTCGGCAAGTGATCGTCCAGCTAGCTGCAAGACTAAAAAGGGAAGAAAGAGGTAGATAGATTTTGTTAGATCACTTTAAAGCCCATTGCTATATTATATACTTTTATAATGAATGCGTGTTCTCAGCCCAGTTGCTTTTTTGAATCTGTCTAATATGCCGCCCACTACACTCTATGGCGTACGCCTTACATCATATTTAATAAATATTGTTGACTACATTACGTACAATTGCAAGCTGATACAGAAAAAGCTAGACTTTTAAATCCTTAGTGATTTCTCGTCGAAAATGGACCCTGTGTTCAAAATCCGACGGATCAATCTAAGCCTTTATAGTGTATCTATTATTAATACTAGCGAATGTTAGCACCGATATTCAACGTTTAGTATAATCGTCCTGTTTCCCAGGCTAAATCTGGACGGCAATACTTCACAATACTATTAAAGGAGATTGCTTATGTATAGATAAAAAGCTATTGTCAATATATACAAGTTTATATATTTTAAATGTGTATCACTAATAAAATTGATACTTAAGTATGTTAATATTTTCCAATCTTTATACGCTGTTAATTAAAAAGTGAAATATCTTACCAGAATTATTTATATTTTAAAATACGAAAGAACTTGCTCGACTTTACTAATAACACTAGTAGGCCTTTTGTCAGACTTTTCCCCAATGTAGGAAAACGAATAAACGAGACTGTGTCGTACAAGTCAGAAATAATATAAAAGAGTAACGACTGCGTGGCAATGGTTCAAAGTCTTAATCAATTTTACCGATCCATTATAAATTCTCCTTGAGTCCGGCCATTTTACCAATGGGACAGAGTACCTAAACGAGCCTTAATTTAATTTGTCTTCCCAAAGACGTCTAGCGTCGTACTGAATTCAAAGTCTCTGCTGCCGCTGTGGCTACCGGTTAATATTTGCGTTACTCGAACGAAAGAATCAATCACCGGCAGGTCAGAGGCCACCTTGGCTGATACGATTCGCCGGAGAACATATTTGTGAACTTACTCAAGAGGGCCGATTCTATTGGGTCGATTAGTCGCCGACTATTCACAGCGTTCGATTTACTTTTGATCTTTATGTAGACTGACTTCATCAGGCAGACATTCGTCTCGTTTGTAAATAATAAATGCATTTATCGAATTTGATCTTCGTGGAAACAACAGAAAAGACAAAACACCGCATCTAACGTTTGACATTTAATAAATATTTTAGATGACAACTACAATTTTCGCAATGACATGTTTATTTAGTATAGTTGCAATATCGCGATCAGGTGATGTTACATATTAAAATAGGAAGATTCACGCCTTTATTTCAAAAGATGGTCTGGACAAGCAAAGTAGATGTATAGATTAGATATTGATATGGGTATTATTTTAATAAATAGCTATGATAACTTTAAATATTGTGTTAAGACTTTTGGAAAATGCGGCTACGGTTACAAAAACAATATTCGTTTGACTATTTAAAATATATCTAACGATGAACGATGAACGATGAATGAGAATACAAGAAGACTTGAGAAAGCTTTATTATGCTTAAAACAACTGATACACGGATAATGTGATTTCATCGTTTCGTACTTTACCTAAAAGTTCTCTAAAAAGAGGGGATGAAGATGACTACTCTCGATTACTTATTACAATGTCAGGTGCGAAAACTTCAAAACATGATGTGCATGTATGTGCATAAAGCCGGATGCATGTATATGACATACCTAGAACATATTCTATTCATGCCATGCATTATACTTTCACACGTAATACTATTCCGGGTTAGAGTTAATCTGGGAGGCATGTCAACTAGGAGACTATCCTACACACTTAAAACATCTTATTTCCATCTCTACTATCAGGACCAAGATTCTTGTTACTTTTACAAGAATCATAAAAAATAGAGGAACAACACATATATTTGTAAAATAACACTCAGATCATGGCGCTGAAATAATTTACTGTCACAGAAAAGTATAATAATAATTGTTTTAATGAAATTGAATAAACTGGATTATGTCTATTGCTGTATTACTTGTTTTGTCTATAGTTCTAGTATTAATAATTTTACTGATCTTATAGCGATAAACTGATTCCAGGGCATGTGTTGTGTATTGCTGAATTTCTCATTTCTCTATTTATATTACAGATTCTGGACCACGACATAATTTAATATAATACGAGGAATGATGGGTTTGATTTATTATTATTATTATTATTATTATTATTATTATTATTATTATTATTATTATTATTATTATTATTATTATTATTATTACTATATCTCAACAAGCGGCGTATCTGAGCACATCGGTTGGTTATCATTTAAATATATGTTTGGTATTTTTATAACATTTCCGTTATTTTTATCGAAAAGCCATGCCACTAATGGAAAAATGTGTTTTCACAAATATAGTCAGTAAGTTAAGCACAGTGTGCGCGCACACACTTGACCTTATTTTAAGAGTTGTATTCTAGACATGTGTTGGGTTAAGGTCAGCGTGTGACATCGTTTAGTATTAGAGGTAGGTTGTACAAACGCCACTGTGGAACGCATAGCGGAATGGTTCCCAGATATCTATGTTAGTTCATGTAGAAAACGAAATATGCTGGCAACTATATTTTATGTAATTACTCGATATCATGAATAGATTCCATCATTGTCCTTGAGAAAGAAAAACACTTTATTCGTTCTGTAGTAGATCTCTTGTACAAAAGATGTACATTTCTAAATATATCAACGCCGTAGTCTTGAGATAAACTAGGGTGTGGCGATGGTGACGTACATGACGATGCCCACTAACTATTTGGCTTGCTGTTTCCGAGTTACGCCGTGTCCATACTACCATAATTGATGTTTGCAACATTGGTGTGCTCCTGATCGTGAGTTCCAACTAGGTTATAAAGTCGCGACAGACTGAATCATTCGAATACCGTTTTTGTTAATAACACAAAAGTAATGTAATTGTGCTTCGGGAAACTAACAACGCGAAAATATTCGTGAACTTCCTGTGTATGCATTACTATTAGTGTGTATGCGTGTGCGTTAATGTATGCGTAAGTGAATAGATTTACATAAGTGTATATGTTTTGGAGAATGCGTGTATGTGTTATTTTTATTTAATATTTGTGTGACATGTGTGTGCCTGTTAAGTATATGTATGTCTTAGTCTGTGAGCATGTGTGACTGGTTTCTCTTTATTTAAGAATGGACAGTGCGCATTTGTGCTTGCGTCTGGTGTTAACAGATTAAATATCCCGAGTTGCTATCCGTTGCCGTCATACATTTTAATGGACTCATCTTATTAATATAAATTCCATTTTTCAAGTGTTTGGACTAACTCAAATAACTAACACAAGCATTCTGTTTGAATAGGGATTGTAAGATATGTATATGTATATATATATATATATATATATATATATATATATATATATATATATATATATATATATATATATATATATATATATATATATAACTTTCTGGTGGAACACAATTTTATTAAGGCAAGGAATATAGACGTTTGTGACAATTTTTGAGTGGAGTGGAATGAAATTAAAAAGTGTAAAAACGAGAGAAAAAAAAAAGAACTATACTAAGCCGGTTTTCGTCCACACTAATCAGAGTCAGCGTGTGACATTGCTGATGTACTATATCGTGGTTTCTAAGCTTGCCCCACTATCTCTGAGGAGGTCTTCGTAGAACTGATGCGGTTTGCTACTATGTCTGTTGAATTCAGTTTGATATTGTCATGTATCAGCAAATCGACGGCATTTCTATGAGGTCACCCCTTTGTCCTGACTTGGCCAATATCTTCGTAGATTTTCACAAGCAGAATCTTTTGGCTCGTATCAATACACCACTTACTTACTTTCGATACGTTGACGAAACATTTTACGTATTTAACAATGAGTCGGATTCCATATTATTCCTTAATGCACTCAATCAATTACACCCTGCTTTACAGTTCACCTGTGAGAGGGAACACAATTCCACTCTACCTTTCCTGGATGTACTAGTGCACAAATCTGATTCATTGTTTCTTACATCTGTTAACCGCAAACATACATTTACTGGTTTATATTGTCACTGAGACTCTTTTTGTCCCAAACAAAGAAAAATGAATCTCATTAAATGTTTGGTACATCGTGCTATAAAGATGTTCTCTGAATCCCTGATTGATTCGGAAATTAAATTTATCAAAAAGGTACTCGTTGAAAATGGTTACCCTCTCGATATAGTTAATTCTAATATCGTTACCCAGACATACCACTTTTATGAGCCTAAACATTTTGGTCCTCCAAAATGTCCGGCGTACGTCAGATTACCTTGGTTATGTAATACTAGCATAACATTTGCTAACCAAATTTCTGTGGCTATGTGTCAGTGTTATCAGGCATCTAACCCTAGAATTGTTTTTTTCTGCTCGACCTTTGTTAAAATACATTCATAAAGATGCTCTCACACCCAAACATACCAGTAATATTATTAATCAATTTAAATGTCGGTGCGATGCCGTATACGTGGGTAGAACAGTGTAAAGGTTTGATATCCACACTGCGATACGCATGAGCCGTCTAAATAATTTAAACAATTTAGTCAACACATCCAGGACTGCTATTGATAACCATCTGTTTAATAGCGCCGACTGTGTGTCGGCTTACACTAGTGACTGGTTTTCCGTCATAAGTAGATCGCATTCGTCATTCCACCTTAAAGTCCTGGAACTATATATATAAAGTCATTTAAACCCTCTCTTTGTAAACAAAAAGAGTTGATTCTAGGACTCAATGTGATAAACTTGTGGCCCTCCCCCCATTTTTTTCTTTTCCTACCCGTGTCACTGGTTTTCATTCTACTTTTTTAGTGTTTAGTTGTAATGCTTGAATTATTCCGACGTACTTTCTCTGATGAGTGTGGACGAAAGCCGGCTTAAGATATGCATGTATTTGTTCTTTTTTTACATCTCGTTTTTACACTTTTCAATTTCATTCACCCCCTCCACAAAAATATGTATCACAGTCGTCTATATTCCTTGCCTTAATATATATATATATATATATATATATACACACATTTATATATTTTTATATACATGTATACATTTATATATTTATATATAGATGTATATATACATGTATATATATATAATTTCATGACTCATCCTGTACCTTACCCAATATATATATATATATATATATATATATATATATATATATATATATATATATATATATATATATATATACCAGCTGAACATTGTCAAAAAATCCATTCGATATATCGTTAAATTTTAAATTTTAATCCAAATTTAAACCAATAAAAATATTATATAATACGGAGTTTCCACCAGACCATCTTGATAAAGGTATTACATAACATTGTAACATTGTGTAGATAAACAGATATATGTGTATTTGTGGGAAAAAAATAAATGAAAAAATATATATATGTGTATGTATACATTGTATAAAGGGTGAAACAACTTAATTTGTTCCACAATTATATGTCTTATATTCTCCAACTTGTGTCTATCCGTCACACCTCTGCATTGTATTGTCTTCTAAATATCACATTTCTATATACTAATAAACAATGCCTCAAGCAAAGTACATAAATCTCTTATATATATATATATATATATATATATATATATATATATATGTATATATATATATATATATATATATATTTATATGATAATAACATCGAGATAAAATGATCCAACGTTATGGAAGATTAGAAGAGAAAGCCAAAAATATAATATTTATGTCTTCATCAACGTTTCGACTTTAATGTAGACATTCTCAGAATAAAGAAAAATACAGTACACATCATACAGTAATTATTTATCATTTGCCTAAATTGTCCGAGTTTCGACATGGCTGTTGATGAGAAAGGCAAACACTGAACAACGGCGATTAAGGTTAATCGGTTATCAGAAGCAGTCTATAGAGTTCCAGGGGAAAAAGAGGAAATGGGGTGATAGTTTGAAGTTATTAATTCCCATATGCATGTTTAACTTTGGAAACATGGTTATGTTAAAAATGTGTCAACACCGAGCGTGGGTGATAGGATATATGAGGGAGGGGGTAGAGGTTTGAACTTATTGTCATGCTTCCAATTAAAAGGGAAAGAACAAAGAAAAAGAAAACAACAATTATATGTTTATATGATTGCAAAAGTGTGGATATTTTTATTATTTTGAAACTCAAATTCTGATTAAAAACGAAACGTTGTGGCATAGTGTTACAGGAGGGAGGACATCATACCTATTAGTTTTATTATTCAAGTTTGAATGTATTATTTATTCATATGTATTTGATTACTTTTTGTGTCGCATTAATTAATCAATACATTTTTGCAATATGTGGAAATATGTGTAAACGAGAGTTGAAAATAATACAAGTTGTTTATTTATTTATGTGTGCATGTCTTAATTTATACTTGTTTAATTCATTATTTGTGTATTATTAATTGATAGATAATTATTAAAATATACATGATCATATAAGTTATGTATATGCAATATGTGAATATAAGTAAAAAAAAATAAAAGGACATCATGTTAATTAGTTTCTTAATCTTTGTGTTAATGCACTTATTTATGTTCATTTGTTTAAATATTAATATATTATTAATCAACCAGATATCATTCGCAGAATTATGAGCTTAAAAAGTGTATGAATATTAGATATATATATATATATATATATATATATATATATATATATATATATAGTCTAAAGAAGCTTTGAGTTATTTTAAACAAAAACGCAAATAAAAAGGAAAATACAGTTTAAATTCCCACAGAAACTAACTAAATCCAAAATAGTGCAGACTTTACATTCGTTGGAAAATTCATAAATAAATAAAATATATAATAGTAAGTACATAAAATAAAAAGGGGGATTAAGTATCTAACAGTGAAACAAATACAGGAGACCTTAACGTAAGCATCTAATATTAACACGGGGATCATCAGCTGTTTACCATGTAACTGTTTCGGAGATTTAAAAACAGGACAGTTATATGCATGGCTCTCCAATGGTACATATCAAACTACCATTTCCCCAATCAAGTGTCGAAATAATTCAGCTTAAAATGTTACTTATATATAAATAAATAATAATAATAATAATCAAAATAATAATAATATACTACCCTTAAGACTACTTATATATATATAAGTGTGAGAAGAGATAAGAATGATATACAACTAGTTTATTTATTTATGTGTAAGTATCTTTATTTATTCTGTGTATATGTATTAATAGAATACTAGCGGGACCCTGTGGAAATTCCACAGTGTTTTCTACATCAATCTGTATAATTTACTGTTAATAATATTATCCGGTGGCTAGAAATATGCACATATTTTACTCACAAAAATTTTGCGTGACGGAATGGAAGTATATATATTAATTTATATTACTCGGTTGCCGGGGCAAAAGCTGTCTCTTCACTAAATCTTCTTAAATAGGAGTGTCAGATCGTGACACACAAAATAAATAACACACACTCTATCGTATTAATGGCGTTCAAATTGCTTGTTATTTTAAATAACTAATATTTCCATATAAATAATAATAACAATAATAATAATAATAAGAAGAAGACGAAGAAGAAGAAGACGAAGAAGAAGAAGAAGAAGAAGAAGAAGAAGAAGAAGAAATTTTAAATATTAAAAAATAAAATAAATAAATAAATACCGTTTGCCTGAAACCGGCCCATTTGGTAAGCGTTTCCGCTAATGAAACGGGATACCAGAGTTCTATCCTCGGTTGAGTCATAGTAAAGACTAAAACAAACATTGCTGAAACTCTCAGTATTATAAGGTCAGGATCAAGGACAATGAAGCAGTCCTGGGAAAAGAGTGGCGCCTTCCCCTACATCTCGGGTTAGCCGCTAATGTAAAGAGATCCTCTACTGTAATCGGACAATTTAGCCTTTTATAAAGTCTGAAATTAGCGACCACCTCACCTAAAATAAGCGGACGCCATTTTTGTTTGACGAATTTGACAATATAACTAAATAAATATTTGAAATAAAAAAAATTAATTTCTTAGATGTTAACTATACAATATCATTGCCATTGTCTTATTTTTACGTCTCTATTTGGTACTTTGTTACATCTAACAAAGCACCATCTATTTGTTAGTAAGTTACGCTTGTTTTATTATGAGCACCCCCCGGATAAGAGTGAAATATTTTAAAAAAATTAATAATTTGCATTCAAATAACGCGTGTACGATGGACACTCTACTAAAAAGGGTTGATATACCGTAAAAACTGGTAGGCTTCCGAAAGAAAACGAAATTATACTTGTTACTTTTTTTTTCGATTAGATTTTCTTTTTTATTTTGCTTTGAATCACGACTTTCCTTACTTTCGTTTTTGTTAATTTTTTTTTTACTTTTTGCGATTTATTTATTTGTTTTTATTGCGTTTTCACTTTTCAATTACGTTTATTCTCTCTTTCTCTATCTTCTCCCTCTATCTCTCTCTTACGAACACAAACTTTCTCTTTCTTTCTTACGCGCTCTCTGTGTTTCAATGAAAAAAAAAAGGAATTCCACAGTGTTTTCTACATCAATCTGTATAATTTACTGTTAATAATATTATCCGGTGGCTAGAAATATGCACATATCTTACTCACCAAAATTTTGCGTGACGGGATGGAAGTATATATATTTATTATATTACTCGGTTGTCGGGGTAAAAGCTGTCTCTTCAGCAATCACTATCGGTCGCGACTCCCCTCCCCCGTTGTCAGGGGAAAAAGTAAATACTAAATCTTATTAAATGGGAGTGTCAGATCGTGACACAAAATAAGAAACTTAACTTCTCAGATGTTAACTATACAATATCATTGTCATTGTTTTATTTTTTACGTCTCTATTTGGTAGTTTGTTACATTGGGACCTGGGCTAACTTTGGCCCTGACCCTAACTTTAACCCTAACCCCCAATGACCCTGAACTTTATAGCTAACCCTAACCCCTCACTGACCCTAACCCTAACGACGGGATCAAAGTTAGCGCGGGTCCTAATGTAACAAAGCACCTTCTATTTGTTAGTAAGTTTACTTTTTGCGATTTACTTAATTGTTTTTATTGCGTTTTCACTCTTTCTCAACCCCCCCCCCCTTCCTCTCTTACGAACACACACTCTCTCTTTCTTTTGATCACGATCTCGGTGTTTCAAAACAAAACAAACATTGCTTATTGTCCAAGTGGTGCAAATAAAAAATAAATACTTTGTTCAAACTATCATTGAAAAAAAAAACATTGCTTAACGTCCGTTCAAAAACAACAACAACAACAAAAAATAATAGACATATCCTAAAAACGCCAAAATAAAAAACAAAAAATAGTTTAAAGTTTTAAGCAACACAAAAAAGTACTTTTTGACCAGGTGATTAAAAAAAATGTATTATTTCTTCCCCTTCCGCTCGAAATGTAGAAAAAAAAATCTTAGCGGTTGGTTGGGATCGAACTATAAACCAGTCGGGCCAAAGACAAAAATACTACGTCGCTTACCGTTGCGCTAAAGGGAAATAATTAAAATATGATGCAAAAATTAGACTAATTAAATGTTGTTAATAATCTAGGTGCGGCACGCATGTGCAGAGTGTTTGCCGGAAGCGTGACACACGTACGTACACCTTAGCGTATTAATATATAGATGTAATATATGATGATATCCAGGTTCTGATGTTAATTTGTATCCCACCATGATGAGTTTTTCTTATTAGCGGAAGTCTGCGTCGAAATTTATTGGATATGAATTTTATGAGTTTAGCCTGTTAAAAATTGGATGAGTGGTAGTGTTTTGCAACGTGGAAGAAAAGAGTGTTTGGGAGTATATATTTTTAATGTATCTTGTGTATTCACCGAACCTTCTCCTCAGTATAAATATATATATATATATATATATATATATATATATATATATATATATATATATATATATATATATATATATATATATATATATATATATATATATGTATGCATCATGTTATGTATATTTATATTATTATGACTCTTATATATATAATTATTCAAGTATAAATATATCTACATAATGAAAAATAACATCTTTCAAAAGTGCTAAATACAAAGTCGAGCCTTTAAAAAATTAAATACACATTTATGGCAATCTATACTAATCAATTCGTGTTGACACGCATCACCGACTTTTCAAGACTGTTTCTGAAAGTTAAAGTATATTTCCTAATATTGTTTACATAAAACAAAAAAAACATCTCAGTCCTAGGTTCTACAAAGGTCACTACGAAGTGTTTTATTTAAACAACTGTATATTACAGTGTCCAGTTTGTTTACTAGGGTGTCATCGTAATGAAAAAATGGTGGTTGAGTACAGACCGTCTGATAATAGTTCGCTCAAATCATCTGCAATTTACAAAAATGGAAGCACACGAGGAGAATAGCAGGAAAGCTTGAAAGAACAACGATACACTGTAGCTTATATAGAAATATAGAAATGTCCTTGATTAATTAATTTAAAGGTTATTTTGTTTTATTTGATTGTGTGACATTTATTTATCAATTTAATGTTTAATAATGTATATACTATCTTAATTTGTATATTATTTTTAACATATGTTTTATACATAGATTCAATGTATATATTGTATATGAATTCCTTGTTATATATATTTTTTATTTGATATTTTTTTATGTCTATTTATATATATCTGTATTGCATATATATTTTTGAATTTCATGTGTGTGTATATATGTGGTGTGGGGGTATATGGAATGAAGGGGTAAAGTATTTTTTATAATCCGTATGTGGAGTAGTTTGCTGGTATCGTGTGGGGTATGTGATAATGGATTTGAGAGAGGTGTAAGGGTGTTTTATCATATTTGTAATTGTAATGATTTAAACTATTTAAATTGTGAGGTGTGGTGGATTTGTAAGATTCATATCTCCCATCTTTTGGAGGGTATTCATAGTTCTATTGGTGGTTGTTTCAGGGATAAAAAGCCTTATGGTGCCTGGCATATCATGTATTCCTACTGTTGAACAATTTGCCCATGAAAATTCAATTTCGTAGGTGCAATAAATTAAAAAGAACTCACCTCATATGAATTAATAAAGTAAACCGTATATAAAAAACTAATAATATAACATTTCAAGTATGAACATACCGAACCCAATCCGATGCATCAGCATAACCTGAAACTACACACTAAAAACACCACCTACCATTCCCTTTCCCAAACAACCCCTTATATTCACAGTCGATATTAACTACTTATACAAAGCCATGTGCTTATATTTTCACACCTCTCTTTCATCATATAAGATCTCTAATTTCAAATTAACTACCTGAATTGATATAAGATACTTAATTTCCTGATTCACTATATCTATTTACATGAATACCAAAACATGAACCATTTACCATAATGAAAACCATATAAGCCGACTTGTCTTTTCTGAAAGGCGTTGTCGTATATTATACACCAGTGATTGGCAATGTACTAACCCACACATATTCGAGAGTCTGAGGCAAAGAAATAAGCTAATATATGATGAACAGCCTTTTAAACAAATGCACCTAATAAAATACACTATCAATAGTAATATGAAAGTAGTTTATATATATATATATATATACATATATATATATATATACATATATACATATATATATATATATATATATATATATATATATACATATATATATATATATATATATATATATATATATATATATATATATATATATATATATATATATATAGCGGTTAGCGACGTTGGACTGTAGGTTGAAAAATACTTGTAGTCCAGGGTTTCGAATCGTGTGACCGGTGGTGAATAGTCGTACTTCTATGCTGATGAGTATTGATCGAAAAGAGACGAAACGTATACGTCCATAGATAAAAAATATAAACAATAACAAATATTTATATTTGAAGCTCCTCGTTAAAAAAAAGTAGAGCACTGTAAAATGGTAGTAGTAACACAGCGTAGCGTCACTTGCTTCATGCATCGTTCCTTCACTTCTAGAAGTTTGAATGCCTGTACGCTTTCGCCGCCGTTAATGTGTTAAAAGTATCATTGTTTATAAGCTGTTCAGAACTGGCCTTTCGGTTAGCGACGTTGGACTGTAGGTTGAAAAATACTTGTAGTCCAGGGTTTCGAATCGTGTGACCGGTGGTGAATAGTCGTACTTCTATGCTGATGAGTCTTGATTGAAAAGAGACGAAACGTATACGTCCAAAGATAAAAATATAAACAATAACACACACACACATATATATATATATATATATATATATATATATATATATATATATATATATATATATACATGTATGTGTATGTGGGTGTAAAACATTAAAACGACTATTCATTTAATGTACAATTTATAATAGACGGTCACCTAAGGACGTGAAGTATTCGGTACCGTGAACAATAGAATAACAACCCACGTTTATTCATATATATATATATATATATATATATATATATATATATATATATATATAGATATATATATATATATATATACATTCTTTAAACGTGTTATCCTTAAATAAATACATTTAAATGAAATGAACATAAACACACTAAAAAATCGTTCTAGTAAGCATTTTTCAAAAGTATTTCACAAAGTTACAATAGAAGCGAACACCGCTTACCTTTTTCCTAATATCTCGTCGAGTTTTTATGTGTCTAAATGGCTGATCGTTTTAGTGGACCATTACAACACGTTGTCTACCCACTAGAGCAGAGGTCGGTATCGATGAACCCCCGGTACGTAAAACATACACTACAGTTTTGAAATAAACTACTTGATATTGTAGGTATGTTTATATGTTTGTATATTTCTATATATAATAGTGTTTTACTCTAAGCCGATCATTAATAATATTAGAACAAAGCTGCTATGGGGAAGGGTGCATAATGTGAGGTATTTTTGTTTTAGTTTATTTCTTGCCACGGATGGCAGTAGAGATGATAAAAGGGCGTGAACATTCAGAAAGTTCGTTCTTCGTTAAAGTTTTATAATATGTATTAGACATCAATTAATAAATATTCCAAACATCTTATTTGGAATATTTTAATGTGATTTTCGAAGCAATAATATGAGAAAACCTTCCCGTTGGTAAATTCAAGCATTTCATATTTCCATTAAGTGTTATCCATATTCATTGGCACTAATTATACAAGAGTCTTTATTAAGTACCTCTACGTTTAAGCTTTAAATTCCCCATGAATGGACATATTTTTATTAATTTTTAAATAAATTTTTATTTTTATTAAACAATTTAATTCAATAAAATTGTTATAATCAACAATTTAAAAAAACTAATACAGCGAACAGTATTTTTTGAATCGGAAGAAAGGTGTACATAACATGAAACAATTAAAAAATCCGTACTCTTTTACTGTAGGATCTGTACTGACTTTGACCATGAGCCAAACCCTAACCTCCACTTTGACCCTGACCCTAACCCTAACGACGGAGTCAAAGTTAGCGCGGGTCCTATAGTGTAAAAGCACCAATAAATCAAATATAGTGAACACGGTTATTTATGTAATTGATCTCGGAATGAAAGTTTACATAAAATGCATTCGTTTGAATGTGTGTGTGTTACAATGCGTTTTTTAGTAGTGATTTTTAAATCAATTTTTATTTTAATTAAACAATTTGATTCAATAAAATTGTTAAAATCAACAATTTAAAAAGACTAAATACAGCGAACAGTATCTTTCGAATCGGAAGAAAGGTGTTAATAAAATGAAACAATAAAAAAAATCCGTACTCTTTACTGTAGGACCTGTGCTGACTTTGACCATGACAACTACCCTAACCGTTACCCCCAACTTTGAAGCTGACCCTTACTCTGACGACGGATTCAATGTTAGCGCGGGTCCTATAGTGTAAAAGCACCAAAAAATCAAATACATTGAACACGGTTATTTATGTAATGGTCTAGGAAAGAATTAAATTCGTTAGAATGTGTGTGTGTGTGGGTGTGCGTGTGTTCGTTTAATCACCTTTTTTTTATTAAACAATTTGTTTCTAAAATCAGTTATATTATTTTTTTGTTGACGGAGGGAAATTGTTTACACTGTTTACATGAATTTACGTTCCTTGCGTCCGAACGGATTTGACGGAGGGAGGTTATTTCAATGGATTAACGTTCCGCACGATGTTAATTCAATTAGACGTAGATAACATAACTACGTAACTTATTAACTTTTAAATCAATTATTATTTTAATTAAACAATTTGATTCAATAATTATAATTTATAAGTAAGATTATTGGCGAGCAAAATAGCGTAAATACATGTGGAAATCTGAATAAAACAATCATGAGTGTATATTTGCGAATACTAATTCATTAGAAGTTCAAAAGCAATTGATTATTTTAGTAGTATATAATGAAGCTGGCGGATTTAGCGAATATGGAGTTTCGGCTTCAGACAGACAGACATACAGAAAGACAGACATACAGACAGACAGACATAAAGACAGACAGTGAGACGGACAGACAGCTAGACAGACAGATACATAAACTCCATTATTAATAGATATGTTATTTTATCTAAATTACATTATTAATAGTTTCTCAACTTAATTCTAAGATATGCAAAGATTATCGCAGACTTAAAAATTAAGTAAACAGTAAGTACCCCCCTCTTACGTAAACAACAATTCTGGTTGACGGACATACAGACAGACAATGTGGGCTAGGTAAATAGCCTCCCTACGGTCGTTTATTTTTACTAGGCTTCCGTGTCAGAAATGAACGCTCATCCGTAAACCAATGGCGCCACAGTCATATTTATTGAGTGGTTAGACATTGATTGCCTTTGTTTCGAACCAAAGATATTTTTAGTTAAAACTAAAAAAACTAAACATTCTTGAATCCACCCTAAAGAAAGTAATGTTTTCACCCACGCCAACCCTCCTAAAAATATTTATTTTTTGTAAGAAAAAAAATGTAACCCACCTCCGAACTTCTTTTACTCTCCCTTACCGAAAAGAAATATTTTCAGTTAAAAAAAAATATATTCACCGTTCCCCGCAAAAATTGTTTTACTCCTCCACCGATATAAATATTTTTAGTTAAAAAACAATTCACCCACCCGATTTTTTATTTTACTTTCCCCAACCCAGAGAAGTATTTTTAGTTAAAAAAAATCAACCTCACCAATGTTTATTACCCTCCTCCACCCAAAGAAATATATTAAGTTGAAAAAAATGTTTTACCCCCCTCCCCCCAAACAATGTCTCATTCACCCACACAAAAAAATATTTTTAGTTTAAAAAAATAATCCAACCTCCTCAAAGAGATAAATATGAGTCATATCAAAGAACCTGTTTTGATACTCATGTTTAAATATACTATTGGACGCGCCTACGTTATATAACATAACTAGTTGTATTATTCTTCCAAAATGGTGACTCATTTAGTAATGGCCGGCATATACGTTGCTTTGCTCTGACTTACAACAAACCACATTGAATAATATTAATGTGATAACATCCTGCCACAATTACGTCATTTTCGGAAGAATGGGTCGACAATTTTGAAACATTTATCAACAATTTTAACAACATTTGCGATTAAAAGTATGGCTCAAAAACAGGCTCGTTTCTGAATAAAATGTCCTTAATTAATTGTATGAATAATTTTTGTTAATATTGCTTTATCAAAAAATATTGTAAATGCATATGTAAATTTGAGAATAGCAGTTATATGTGTATATTTATAAACAGGAATTTATTAGAAATGAATTATGTAAATTACAAAACACGTCTGTTGTCTGAACAAGTTTTGGTAACACTGTATCAATTAGTTAAAAGAGTAATATATTTAGTAAGATGTTTAACACCTTGTGTGTTCGAATCGCAGTCTTGTCTTGAATATTTTCATACTTTATTTATATGTTGTTATTTCTGAAAGCATAGATAGAACAGCCTCACTCGACCCGAATGCCCAATTACATGCACACCATCGTGACTGGCTAGGTTTCTCTAGCCTTACTGACGCAGCCGGTAAATCTACATATAATTTCTCCTAAGCTCCCTCCCTCTCACTTCCCCGATCCGCTTCCCTGATCGAGTAGACCTGTTCCTGACCTCACTGCCCGAAGTTTATGTGACTGAAGCCCAACGCCCTTTTGGGAACTCTGATCACGTCGTGGTTATAATTGCTATCACTCTAAAAACTTAAAAGCTGATTAGCCATTGTTCAAAACAACGAGATACTACAAGCAGGCTGAGTTTGAGTCCATCAGAGATCACATAAGCGATGTCCCATGAATAGACACCTTCTCATTAGTGTGCAAAGGCGTTAACAGAATGGGTCAAGGCAAACATTGAAGCTTATGTCCTCATGCGAAAATTCTTCAGCAACCCACACTCCCCACAATGCTTAACCTCGAAATGGGCAGCTGCCATTGCTGAGACGCAGCAAGCATTCCGAAAGCCCGTCCGTAATAAGTCAACTGCGAATAGACATACATTTATGGAATCAACAATTATTGTAAGGCATTTATAGGCGAAGCATGAGAAGGTATACAGAGATAACCAACAATCACATTCAGTCACAGAAACAAGTTACTCCCGATGTGTAGAAAAACTATAATAATGAGGTGAACGATAGGTAATCAACGATTCCGCCGCTATCAAACCACAATAATTTCATTTGCACGGCAACTGATAAGGCTGAACTACTTGCCCAGCGTTTCGCCATTAACTCCACTTTGGACCTGGCAAACCACCATCTGCCTAAATTCCCACTGCGGACTGAAGCCACACTAAAAAACTGGTCATGACCCCATCTCAGATCGAAGTAATAATAAAAAACCTCGACACCTCTAAAGCATGGTGGCCTAATCTTATACCAGTAATAGTAATAAAGAAATGATCTGCAGAACTGACCGCTGCCCTCTTAAAACTCTACAACAAATGCCTTGCTGAATCTTGCTTCACTGATAGCTGGAAAATTGCCTCGGTGGTACCAGTCTTCAAGAATTCTAGAGATAGAAGAGATCCCCAGAAACATCGGTGAAGCAGCCTGCTCCCGACCTTTGCTGAAATATTTGACTCCTTAATCAATCTAGCGATAGTCCGGCACCTAGTTAATGCTAAACTTGTTTCTGACCGCAAGTATGGATTTATACAAGCACGATCTATTGCGAGCATGTTAACGGTCATCTCTGAACGCATATATAATACACTGGACAAGGCAGGTGAAGCTAAGGCAGTATCGCTTGATATACCCAAGGCCTTTAACAAGGTATGACATTAACGGCTCCTCCTGAGAATTCACTCATATGGTATTACTGGACGAATATTAAATATAATTAAACCATTCCTAACCAAAAGAAAGATCCAGGTTGTCCGCTAATCTAAGCAACATGACATAAATGCAAGTGTACCTCAGGGATCCACCCTCGGTCCTTTGTTGTTCCTGATTTTCATAAACGACGTCCCTAATGATATCGAGTCTAAGACAAGTATATTTGCTGACGACACAAGCATGTACTCTCGTTATGTGGGCAAAACGGGCACGTTGTATCCGAGGCAATGACTAAATTTTTAGAAAATGATCTCCCGGTTGTAGTTAATTGGGGTCATAAATCGTTGGTAACTTTTTATGCCGCTAAGACAAAGCTCCTTTCCTTCAATAACTACAGGAAATCTCTTTAACCACCGATTTTGATTGCAAATAACACCCTACCCGAGAGTTCAACATTCAAGCTACTCGGTCTAACATTCACAGGTAACATGAATTGGAACAAATACATTGAAGGCATTGCCAAAGCTGCTTCAAAGTAGGTGGGCTCCCTCTACTGTGCTGTTAAACTCCTTACACGTGACCTTATCCTGTACCTCTACAAAGCCATCATTCGCCCATGTCTGGAGTATTGTTGCCACATTTAGGCTGGCCCATCATTCACTGGCCTCTCCCTCTTAGAACAAGGTCCAATAAAGAATCTCCAACTGTATAGGCCCCTCACTATCCACCAAGCTTCACCCCCTGTCTCATCGCCTCAATGTTGCATTCATTGTGTTTGTTTTACAGATACGACAATGGAGTGCGCTCCGCTGAACTAGCTGCTCTTGTGCCCCCTCGACGCAAGTACACCAGAACACCCCGACAATCAGCTAGGTCCATCAATTCACTCTGGATGTCCACAGATGCCGGAGAGTCTTCTACTCCAGCAGATGTTTTCCTCGTGCTGCCGGCCTCTAGAACTCCGTCCTTGCTCACTCTCTCGCTGACAGTACTGACATGCAGAGCTTTAAAACTAATATAAACAGACATATCGCTGCATAACTCCAAACTTACGATGACACCTTAAACCTACTCCCTTATTCTCAGTAGCCCCTTACGTCTACCGTGGCGTCCTGCCTTGTTTGGGGTGAAATATATTTTTAAAAAGTAATTAATAGTGTCTCAACCTAATTCTAATGTAGACAAAGATTATCGCTGACTTGAAAAATTAAGTAAATACTAATTATCCTCCCCCTCTCCTCTGACGTTTACACAAATTCTGGCTGACGAACAGACAGACGGACGGGTAGACAGTGCTCGTTTTGGATGTGTTTTTCCCAACACTAAAAAGCGACCGAGTACATAAATCAGTTCTCGTTGAGCAGCCATAACATCGGTAGACGCTATTATCAGGTTTATTGAATTACAAACGCAAGGAAAATAGTAGTTGAACTATTTTGTACTAAAAAAAATTAATAAACGAAACTTAGGAAAAAATACTTGTATATTTGTAAATAACTTTATTCTAAGAAAACACCGTCATTTCGCTTTATCGTAAACTTTTACCTGCAAATTTGTAACGTATTTGCGTTAATAAAATCATATCTTATTGAAAAATTCTAGCATTTTTTTTTCACCGCGAGTCTGCAGATGTTATTCTTTACACGAAATATTCTGTTGATTGTTTGGTTCCGATCTAAAGGATGTTTTTGTACACAAAAGTAAGTGTCGTTCCTGCTTGTTAGAAAATAATAGTTTTAAAGTTTCTGGTGAAAATATAAAGTACTAATTTTATTCATAAAATAAATATATATTAGAGTATAAACCCTGAACAATAAACATTTTACTGTAAGTAATTCAAGTAACTTAAATAGGATTTACAATTCAGACTTGTGTGTTTATAATCAATAGTGTATTGATTGTTTGTACATATTTTAAGATTAAAATATGGTTTTACTAACGTAGTCATACAGAATATTGCGGAGAAATGTGTTTTTTTTCGCTTATACAGAACTCTTAACTGACGAAAATGTTTATATTGTTTGAAGAACGGGGGTTTACCCAAATAAAAATGAAAATAGGTTATCAATGCTGTACTATTGTAAATAGTCTATTTTTTTCATGAATAGAAATGAAATGTGAAAAATCAATGCTTTTTTGTGTGTTTGTAACACATGTTATGTATTTTATTTGTAAAATATTGTTATTTTAACGTAGTCAATACAGAATATTCACGCAGACTTTTTTTATTCCGCCCAAGAAGAAATCCTTTTAAACTGAAAGAAAATATTTTTGTGAGGTGCGTGATTTTCTACAAATTATATTGGAAATTGTATTTAAATACTTTATTATTGTAAATAATTGAATATGTTTTCGTAAATAGAAATTAAATAAAAGAAACGAAACAACGCAGTAATAATCAATATATATTGAAAGAATTCGTTTCAGTGAACGTAAAGAAATATACCTACGTGAGAAAGCAGCTGTTTGTCTTCCTAATCATTACTGCCTCGGATATGTTTCATTTACATAGTTAATATAAATGTATATTCAATTACATACAAACTGATCAATATGTATACTGCCTCGGGTATGTTTATAGTTAATGCAAATATAAATAGTAAATATAAATCTAAATTCAAATAAATACAAACTGATCTTCATGTATCTTCTATCATGCGTGAATGCATGCAGCCATCTGTTCATTAAATCAAAACGCAGAATGTTTTCATGAAGTTCAGGCAACATGATGTTTCCTTAATCTGCGTAAGGGATATATAGTTATTTAGATTTCAAAGGTATTGGCTTATTTCGAAAATATTAAGACCGACAAAATGAAATGATTTAGGTGATTTAACCAAATTCCTTTCTATAAAGACATGGCCCGTTTTAACTGCTGGCAGTGAGAGTTGATAAAAAGTAGCGAGTAAAATTGATCGCCAGCTTTTTCTATGAAGGTTGATTTGAGAGAGTCCGGTAACCCGGAGAAAATTCAAAACCTATTTAGAGAAGTCGAACAAAACGCATAATTTCTGGAAACGCACATGAGGGCTTAGCCAAATTCAAATACGGAACAGATCACCATATGAACATTCTTGTTATAATCTTATCATGTCTAAATGCAGGGGTGGAATAGACTTTACTTTTATATATATATATATATATATATATATATATATATAAATATATATATATATATATATATATATATATATATATATAGGGAGAGAGAGAGAGAGAGAGAGAGAGAGAGAGAGAGAGAGAGAAATGATTATTAAAAGGAAAACACTATACACACATTAAGGCTGTATACATTATAAAGCATGTCTTAATGCAGGGGTAGAATAGACTTTACTCATATATATATATATATATATATATATATATATATATATTTTTCTCTACATTATCATCCTGATGAAGTCTTATAAATAAAGACGAAACGTTGATGTACACATAAAAAACATCCATTTTTTGGTTTTCCTTTTTCATTCTCCCATATATATATTGTTATAATTAATGTTATTTGATATGCAAATTATCATATCATACTGTAGTATTATGGTTAATATATTATTATTATTTTATTATTATTATTATTATTATTATTATTATTATTATTTATTTATGTATATATTAGTGAAATTTTAAGCTGAATTATTTCGACACTGGATTATTGGGGAAATGGTAGTTAATCAGTACCATTGGAGAGCCATGAATATTATAACTGTCTGCAATATCTTGGATTTAGTTAGTTTCTCTGGGGAATTTAAACTGCATTTTACTATCTTTTTTAAAATGACTCAAAGCTTCTTTAGACTATGTATTGGGCATTTAGATCTTTATGGCTAGGTGTCCTTCCTCTTATCTAATTACCTTTCTGGTACCTAAGGTACTTAAGCTTTATTTTTTATTCATTTATATTTTAATGCAACTTTAATTCCTATATAATTTTATTGCTAGCTACCATATTGCAGAATGGTTCTTAGGTGTAGTGTTTAGATATTATTATTATTGTTATTATTATTATTTTTATCATTATTATTGTTATAATTAATGTTATTTGATATGCAAATTATCATATCATACGGTAGTCTTATGGGTAATATATTATTATTATTATTTTATTATTATTATTATTATTTATTTATGTATATATTAGTGAAATTTTAAGCTGAATTATTTCGACACTGGATTATTGGGGAAATGGTAGTTTATCAGTTCAATTGGAGAGCCATGAATATTATAAATGTCCTGTTTTCTCCGAAACAGTTACATGGTAAACAGCTGATGATCCCCGTGTTAATATTAGACGCTTAAGGTGTCCTGTCTTTTGTTTCACTCTTAGATACTTAACCCCCCCTTTTATTTATTTATTTATTTATTTGTTAATTTTCCAACGAATGTTAAGTCTGCAATATCTTAAACTTAGTTAGTTCGGTTCAAATAGTGTAGAAGTCACATATTTGTTTGTTTTTAACATAAGTGATAGGTATAATTATTGGTATAGATTGATGCTTGAGTTGTATATTTCGTAACATAAGGAAAACTTAATTTTTTGTATCTTACATTTTAGAGTTGAAATTATTTAATTGCTGTATTATGTAATCGGTGTTCGCTACGTGAAATAATGAAAAAAAATGAAAAACACGTGTAAACTGAAGCCTTCCCCCCTCCGAAACATAAAAGTCATTTGGAATATTGTTTAGTATGTAATACTATGTTTGATGTGTATTCGTTGTGCAATATAAATTAAACTGTAGTTATTTCTGTAACTGGCTGTAGTTCGTAATGTGCCACCACCAGTATTTTTCAACTTGTTACTAACGTAAACTGATCTGATTGAGGCTTGTGAGGAGTAAACTAATGGGAAAGTAACTATTACATATTAAATCGAATAATGAAGGGGGGCGTTCGGTGCAAATTATGTAGAAGGAATAAATGGTGTACTTTATGTCAGAACTGTACTAATGTATTTATTATTACAATGAAGATAAATAAATCGACGTCTTTGCGATTGTCATTGTGTTCAGTTTAATGTAATTTGTTATTCGCTAACGTGAAAATGCTACGTAGGAAGAATAAGGGAATGTCAATCGCTTAATCTGTAACCGTTTTATTATTTTCTGAACGTATTACGTTAGTATTTTAGCAGCAATGTTAAGAACTGAAGTAGATGAATGTATAACGGAAATAGCAGAACAGGTACAGTGTATTATCTGAAGAAAAGATTGATCGGTATAATAGTTTAAGGGTAGTGAATCTGGCAGGCGTTTCGTGATCTGTAGTTGCTGGTTGAGGCTTAGAGTAGAAGCCTTAATCTTAATTGGCCGAAGTGACGTAGTCAGATGTAATGAAGGGAGCGTCCGTTATATTTTCTGTGCAACGTATGCTACTGTGTGGTGATGTGAAGGCCTATTTAACGTAAATAATGTGTAAATTGTGTGAAAGTATCCGTTGTGTAGTTGTTCGCGGTGTAGACTGGTAGCGTGGGAGGAGTAAAATGTTAGAGAGAAATGTTCTTGCTATTACTTGTATGGTGTCTGGTTTGGGGAGAGTGACTGATTGAGGAACGAAAGTAATAATTTGCCCGAGGTGGATGTAAGAGTCTAGAGTTTGCTAAGAACACGCTCGAGCGAATAAGCTCGATGTTGTAGTGATTGTAGTAACCTATTCAGATCGAGTTTATATTCCTATTCGACGCGAAGGTACAGGGGAAAAAACGTCTCTACTTTATATATAAGATAAATTACGTAAGCCAATATTATGAATGTCGTATATTTGTGCGTTACTGTTTTGGGGTTTAAAGAATTTTAAATCTCTCATCCAGTCCCGAAATTTTCGACCAGGCAGCACCCTATTACAATAAAGCGCCCCGCGCAAGCGGGTTCAGAGAAGAGATCTCATACACCCCCACCCGAGACAAACCACGGGGGAGCCGCAATAGGAGGTCGATGATCTGGTTTTCCCCACCCTATTCCATTAATACCAAGACAAATGTAGGCAACCTTTTCCTCAACTTACTCGACAAACTCTTCCCCCACACACACAACCTGCATAAACTTTTAAACATAAATTGTATAAAGGTTAGCTACTCCACTGCCTTATCTAGTAGAAACATTATTTCTGTGGGGCCCAAAACAATTCCAAACGCAGGCTGCTCATGCCAGGACAAAACAACTGCCTCTAGAGGGGAAATGCAAAATCGATTCCCTCGTATATTAAGACCCCGTCACAAATCAGACTACCGGTATAGCAGAAAAAATACATTGACATGACGCAGGGACGCTTCAAGCAAAGATTATACGCACGCAGAAACCCCTTCGGATATAAACACAAGGTTAATACGACAACTTAAAGATAGAAATACACACTTCACCATCAAATAGAAAGTAATTGAGAGAAGAGCATCTTTCTATCCAGCCATTAATAGATGTATTCTATGTGACGCTGAAAAATACGATATATTACGGGCAATCATGAACCCAAATACAGTCTGTTTGAATAATCGAGATGAGATATTTAAGGGATGCATCCACAGAAGACAAGCACTACTCATAAACTGGACTTAACGATACACATAAAAGTCTAGCTACACCCCCACTCTGACAAATACATACCCCTATAATTGCCCATAACATACCGACTTTCACCCCACAAATGTTCCCAAGTATCACACCTCATGAATATGAATAAAATTAAAAAATACGAATAAATACCTTAATCAACCAAAATCCACACTACTTTTACCGAGCAATAATTATAACTTTCCCAAAAAATATTTATCCAGTCATTAAGAGGGTAACACCCGCATTTCACAACATTAGTATTACTCCCATAAGTTCCCACTATTCCCCGACCATAATCCTAATCTCCCATATCTCCGAAACAGATCATATCTTGCCAACACTATCCTTACTCTTTTCTCTAAATCAGTTTCTAATCAGCACATTACTTTAATCACCTCCATAAGTATTCAGTAGACCTTAGTTAATAATGTTAAATTCCGAATACAAACCATTCAAAACCCTGTAGAGTCATGGCCTTAGACCGCCCGGATAATATCTTTATTTAAATTCCTTTCGTGTTGATTTAAAGTCCTTTACTTCAGGATTTAAAAACGAATGTAATTATTGTTGTTCATTTTAAATACTTTAATCCATAAAAACATTTCCTCTCCCTACTTCCTTTAGAAGACACATCATTAAACCCCAAAAGAGTAACGCACAAATATACGAAACTCATAATATTGGCTCACGGCATTTATATAGAAACATTTTTTATTTTTTTCATTGCTTATATCTCTTTAAATCTTCTCCGGTTTACATCTCAACTGTTACTTTTCAATGTTCCCCTTTTTTCAAACCTTATGAAATCTTCCTTACACTAAATTAAACAACCATACATAAACCTATAAGCAAATAACGCGACCAAACGAGAGTGACACGTGACTTCACACTTACGAAACAGATGACAACAGAAGCTGAAGAGTTCCGAATGGAAAAATCCTTCTGTGCTTGAAACCGACGGTACGAAAGTTGTAATAATTTTTATGTACCAATGTATATATATATATCGGAAAGTTCATTTTAAAGCATCGTTGAATTTGAAAGGTAAACAAAGAGGCGAAATGCTTTTAAAAACCATTTGTTTGATGCGTATATTTTATTAAAATAGGTATTAATCATATTTTTTTTTCATTTATACGAAATACTCCTTCCTGTTGGTGATGAAAGACTGACATCCGGATGTTGTGTGGACTACGGTTAAAATGAATCTGTAAATCTGAACTTAAAAATGCGAATGGCTCGAAAGTATATATACATTAGCGAAACTTTATTTTTTTAAGCATCTTAGAATTTGAAACGTAAAGAAAGAGGAAAAATGCCTGTAGAAACCATTTGTTAGATGCGTATATTATTTTCTTATAATCAAAACAAATTATTTCATTTTGACTTTTTTTTACTAATATTTCACTCGATATAATGAGCGTCACCAGAGCTTTAAACAACAACAAACTATTAACCTTATTTCATGACATGTATACGTAAGAATCCTACCTGTTGGTGAGCCATTTGCGTTTTTAAGTTCATAATTAAAGATATATTTTAACCGTTAGTCCACACAACATCCGGACGCCAATCTTTACACACGAACAGGAAATATTCTTACGTATACATGAAAAAAATAGGGTTAATACCGTTTTTGTTTAAAACTCTGATTATGCTCGGTATATCGAGTTTAGTAAAAATAAAGTAAAAATGAAAATATTTGTTTTGACTTTAATAAAATAATATACGCATCTAACATGGTTTCTGAAGGTATTTTGTCTCTTTCTTTACTTTATATATATATATATATATATATATATATATATATATATATATATATATATATACATATGTATATATATTGGTGTGTGTGTGTATCTATATACATATATATACATATATAAATATATATATATATATATATTTATATAGAAAGAGAGAGCCAGAGAAAGAGAGAGAGAGAGATTGATATAATCCTAGTTTTTATTCACAAACTATTGTTTGTATCCGTTTACGTGTACGTAGTTTGTGATAAATAACATATCATTCGTAAATATTCCAACTCTCGCAAAGCCCTGTCTATAAAATAAAGAAGAGCGGGATGTAAGAGAAAATAGCCAGAAACTAATTTTACAACCACGACTTAGATGTCGTAAAACATTCGCATATCCCATCCCGTCACATTGATTATCTGTAGCAGAGACTGCCTATTTTAGCACATCATAACAATCTTCAGCAGCCCTCTTTCCCCCAAGTGTTTGAAGACATCTGTTGACGAAGCCTTAAATAATATGTAAGCGTTAATCATCCTTCAAATTGATACAAACACAACGAATGAAAAAAATAATTTTATTTGTTATAATGTCCCTGTAGGTACATTTAATCGTTATTGGCAAACTGATAATTTAACAAAACAATGTCTCCTTTTACTCTGAATAAAATAACACCTGGGTTCAATATTTTATTTAACATCTTGTAATTTCCAGTAAGTTTTTTCTTACAGCACTAAACAAATAAACAAAGCAATTTTCACCGAAGTATATATATTATATATATTACTAATTTTCGACACTTTAGTAAGTATAAAAGAGGAGAACATGTATATTTTAGGCAATTAATTACATCAATTGTTTAGTGAAATCATATCGTTATAGTTACGGAAAATATCACCTATCTTTTTTAACTTCTAGTCTAATTTGATAAACTAACTGTGCACATTTTAATATACTTAGTGGTTTATCTGGCCATGTTATTATCATAAACTCGAAGACAAATCAAATCCCCTATTCACAGATCAATCACAACATTTCACAGTATAGGGCATCAGGTTAATTTTGTAGAGACATTGGATACCCCATGTAAGGGCTTTCCCGCGGGAAACTATTTAGACGCAAAGGTTGAGGCATCGCCAATTACACTTCTACCGAACAGAATTAGTTGAGCTAAGTAGCAAGGAGAAGTGCAAGACGACTGGAAACAACGCCGGGATAGGCAGAGACCCCACCCAATACATTAGATGCTATTCGCAAATCACAACCAACTTAGTACTGACCAATTTTAACTTCGAGTACCGGATTTTAAACGTTATTATACCGTATAATCACAACTAACCCGTATACTTAATCAATAATGACTAGGAATAATATAAATTAGCACTTGCACCTGGTCATTGCTGATGGAATGAGAAAAATCAAGCCCGTCGATTTAATAGAGGCTTCAGTTCGGAATTCTATATTTTTTGTCGAGTTCTACATATAGATTTCACTATTCCAACTGAAAGTTCGTAATTATGAAGAGATTCACACGAGGAAGGTGGGAGGTGAGATTGGTCGAAACGGTTTTAATGTAACAAGCACAATCTGAACAGTTAACAAAATAAAAAAAATAGTTTGTAGCTGTTTTTGCAAGTTTATGAAGACCAGTTCTTACACAGTAGTTGGCAATTTCATAACCGTGTGTATTCATATCATGAGCGAGTAAAGTGTAAAAAGTAAAAATGACTGCGCATATTCAATGTCCTCAAACTGTAATTTATGAATAGCGACACCAACGTTTTGAATCTATATATACAAATACAAAACATATATATATATATATTTACATATATATATATATATATATATATATATATATATATATATATATATATAGAGAGAGAGAGAGAGAGAGAGAGAGAGAGAGAGAGAGAGGAAGTTTGCTTGAAGCATTGCTGGGTATAGTAGTAGTATGTTTTAAAGGCTGTGGGCAATGCAAATTCCTGGTAAGATGTAAGTTAGAAAGAACAAAAATAATAAATCGAATACGAAATATGACTTACTATTTATTTTTCTTAAAGTCTTACATAACAGCAAGAGTGTTGTTAGCTGTTTGTGTGACGTCCGGATGATTATAAAATAATTTATTTAATATTTCTGGAAAAGAAACTTCCCTTTGCCAAAAATAATTAATACCAGAAGAATATCTCCTCTACAACAAAATCTTGCAACAAAAATGAAATTAATAATTTTAATTGCGCGATTGTTGATTTTCAATATATTTCATTTTAATACATTCTTATCCGTGCTTCAAAGATGGTTTCAATTTCCTTACTTAAAATAAGCGCCAATCTGCGCATAACATCGCCACGACTACACTTATCCTAACGTCTACAGAACTTGACGTGTATTTCTGCTCATATCGCGATTCGACCCCTCGGGATTGATACCATCAAAATGAGGAGGACGAAAAGAAGTAAAAACTATAATACATTCTAATCCCTGCTTGAAAGATGTTGTCGATTTCCTTACTTTTATATATACACATATATATATATATATATATATATATATATATATATATATATATATATATATATATATATATATATATGTATATATATATATATATATATATACATACATAATTATATATATCTCTCTCTCTCTCTCTCTCTATATATATATACATGATTATGTATATATATATATATATATATATATATATATATATATATACCTATGTGTGTGTGTAATAGAACGTTTTAAAAGTTAACAGTATACTATCGTTAGTTTAGTCTTGTAGGAATAAAGTGGGAACCATATTATCGACTTTGCGTCGTAACTTGGTAATTTACGCATATTTTCCCTGTGTTATACTACCACTTTATATACTTTTACCGATAGAATACATGTATAGGGCAAACAAAGTATTGCTGAACCCATTTTCTCTGTGTTTCACTATATTTACACTCGGTATTATGGTTGATTTTAAAATAAACCTACTTAAATAAATCCATGTGATTTATAAAACATGTCTAATATTTTTATATGGTACTGTTTTTGTTATTATTATTGGTCAATCAATTAAATCCTATTTAGATAGCGTAATATTTCTCAATAATAACAATCGTGTATGTATGTTATTGAATTTGACACTTAAACGCTTAAAGAGAGAAACTAGTTTTTTTATGGCCACACAAATTACAAATGTTGATGCGTCTGACATGTTCGCTTTGTTTATTGTACCATTAAATGAAGTCCGTATTAATAAAATATAATATTTGAAGTATGAATTATTGATTTTTTCTATAATTAATAACATTTTTTTAATATATTCAGTCTGTTTTTAAATAATTATCTAATTAGTGTTATATGAGGCTATGTCCGTCGTTCCGTCCGTGTGTCTGCCACGCATTCTTGTGAAATATCGTTTTCATTGCTAAAAGCGCCGATTGAATAGTCGTATTTTAGAGTAAAGACATACCCTATTATGTTCTCTGTCAGTCGGTTGGTCACGCATAATACTTTAAATAAAATTTTCCTCTGTTCCTCTTAAATTCAAAAGATATATTTGTCTGTCACCTTTAAGTATGAAATAGCATGTTCATCATCTTTATTGAATAGAATAGTTTTGTGTTATAATAGTAAATGTAGCTATTATAGGCTTTTTGTCGCTTGGTCTTCTGTAGTTATGTCAGGTGTAAGTATGGAATAACATTTCAATAGTTAGACGCGCAGATTCAATGGGCGTATCTTATAATATACCATTCTCCCCGTCAGTCATTCGGGGGCTAATACTTATGTTCTAAATATCATTTGTGTCAATCTGTAACACTCAGGCTTGAAATGGAACTTAAAGAGACGTCCATGCATCTGTGTTAGAGTGTCTGTCCGACAGTCAGTAGGCTCGTTGGTATTTCACGTTTAACTTTGTGTAATGTGAGCGCATTTGCGGCTAAACCTACAGATTGAATGGACGTATTCATGAAATATCCGTCCTTTGTTACTAATTTAATTTTTGTTTTAATATCAGAAGAATTGGCCAAATATTCCACTTTAATCTTCACTCGTCTGCCTGTCTAATCTGATCGGCCATGCACGCCCCAAAATAAATTAGTTTGCGCAATGAAATGTTGCAGAATTCCGTGCAGACATTTTGAAAAAGAAAAGAATAACATTTCTGAATAATTTTGTACTTAATCTATAATTCAAATTGTTGTTGGTGGAATCATCATTAGGAGCGTGGGTTCTACATGATGTGTATGAATACCAGCGGAGGTATTGCATCATTTCACATATTACCGGTGGAAAAAGTAAAAGTCAATCTCTTGCTGAAATAATGGGAGTAACTACACTACAAATACTCAATTGAGTAACAATTCTAACATATAAAAAAGATCATCTATCGAGTACATAGATACGTGAATGTAATCTGTACACAACCCTGAGAAATTTGCATAGACGATCGTGAATGGACAAATAAACCTATTTTTATAGAACGATTTGGAAAATAAACTAACCAACTAATAAAATATGCGTCGCATATGTACCTTTATATTATATAATCTACTGGAGTTTATGAATATTTTCCGTCTGGGCGATGTTCTTCGGATCGCGGATACATTGATCAACACCAGGAAGAGGTGGAGGTACTAGAAATAGTTTTTGTTATCTGAAATATCAATCACCATTACTTTTATTGCGACTTTCTTTTTGAGTATCCTCTAATATTGGGGCCACGCACCAATACATATAGATATCGGTACTACATGACGATCTACCTTTACAAAGACACAACTGAAATACTATTTGTATTTTATATATGAATTGACCAGGCTAACATCTAAACTATATTTTCCCTATATAAACTGACCAAATTTTGTTAATCATAATTATTAACTCGTTGTACTTAGAATATCGTATTTATACAAGGTGTTGCAGCAAAATCGGGAACTTAACAAAATCAAATCGATATACGCAATAAAACCAAAAGTAGTGCATGCAGAGACCCGACATTTTATTTGGCAAAAGTTCGAGTTGCATCTTACATTATTTTTCAATATAATCATCGCAAACGGTGACGATCATCTCAATGCGGGTGCGAAATGACTCAGACGCTTTTATCAACAATGTCCTTATCTTTAATGGCGAACATCTCAATGATCGCAGTCATCAGCGAGTCGACAGTGTTTGCGTGTGCTTTTGGTCTTGGCCTCGATAACACTCAAGAAAGTATTGTCAAATGTGTTGCAGTCAAATAAAAGGGGTGCGACAAGTTCGGCCAGGAACATTGTTTAGAAGCCACGCCTGAGCTGTCTTGGTCTGGTGTGCAGAAACGGAGGCCTGCTATATTATGTAGCGGCGTCCGGTGGCGATCTTGTCCATAGCGAGCATTACCAGGCTCCTCAGCCCCTCTTGGTATTTTTCATAGTGTTTGTCAAGCGTCAGGGTTTGCTGCGCCACCGTGTATTTAATTTTGAAAGTGTATTACTGGCAACAAATACTAAACACGTTTGTATTTATCTTTTGTCCATAACAGTGCAATTCTTGAAAGATCGAGAAAACATCTAAATACTTCCAAGTCCTTATTCAAGCCACTTAAATGGTTGTTTTGTATGTTCTGTTACAAAATGTTTTATTTAGATATTTCGGACAACTGTCACATTTTTATTCAAGCCACTTACATGGTTGTTTTGTATGTTCTGTTACAACATGTTTTATTTAGATATTTCGGACAACTGTCGCATTTTAATGTTATTTTCACGTTCTGATCGATGTAACCTCTTACCTATTTCAGGTGCGTCCTTTCGAGCTTTGTATTAATTTCCACTAAGTATAAAATGACGAATTACGTAATACTTCTACCCGGTCATTAATGTAATGAAGGCAAGTCAACGTCATGATGTATTATAGGGTTCTATTCGAAATTCTCTACATATGTATGAGTCTTACATAAAGATGTTTGTTTTCAAAAAAATGTCAACTTAAAAAGATCGAAGGTTACATTTGACGAAACTTTTTCAGTATTTTGACAATGTTTTGTCCACGAGGAGAACAGTAGTCAAACAAATCAAAATAATACAAATCCTTATTTAAAGAAATGCTGAAACATCATTCTAAAAGATGCTTTCATTTAAATGATTCATTCAATACAAGTTGTTATTTTTAAGACCGGGATAAACGTGTACATGATCTCCAATCATACGCTAGGATTGATATCGGCCGAGGCAAGTTAGCAGAGATACCCATCAGGTAAATTGCGTATACTTACCACTAGACCACTGTCAGGTTTCGATGGTAAAGTAAATATCGATATGAATTCACAACTTAAGCGTGCCATGGTCCCGTCGGTTGCAGATTACCATTTTTAATAGATGTTGCCAACATTTACGTCGTTCTTTTCTAACAGTACTAGAAACCAAATTGTGGAAACCAATGCCAACACAGGAATTGAGTCGGTGAAAAATCTTACTACACTTATTCAAATAAATTTACGTATTAATTTATTTTACCAGACTGATTTGAAGTGGGGTGAAACAATATAATTTTGTTTTAGATATTAAGTCTTACAATTACTTAAGATGAATTTATAATTTCATTTATTTATACCAGTAAATAATATTTTATTATAAAACATAATTTAATATAATTAAGCGATTCAAATCGATCGATACCGATTATTCAAAATATAGAGGCATATTAAATTTCATTTTTGTGTGTTCTGATATTAGAATCGTCACACTTTTAAATATAAATTAATTACCACCTTTGTTAAACACAATCATTAAATGTCAGATAATTATCCGATTTTAATTAGCTGTGCAACATTAATCATGATTTGATTGCTTTTTTCTCGTCAATATATCATTAAATCTGAAACGCTGTGGAATTTCATGTTCAAATTCTCGTGTATCTATTATTGTTGTATAGTTATTCTCCTACATTCTTATATATTCATTTGTTGCAAGATTAATTTATGTTTTATAGAACGCCCAGTTCAATACTTGTAATAAGCTGTACTTTACAATTAACTCACCAACATACCAACCTGTTACTATGTTTCTTCCTTTCACCTTCAGCATCTCCCAATGTATATGTTTGCTAACCATCCCTTATAAAACGTCTATAACTCTCGTTTTCGTTAGGCTCTATCTCTGTTTATTAAGACAAAGACAAATATAACAAAGAAATGACAAATAAAAAATATTAAAATTGTATATCACCACATATAGTAATAATAGTCTTCCTTTACTTAGAGAAGGAATTAACTAAAATAGAAAGTGAGCTACATAACGAGCGGAAAGAGAGTAATGCTCAATTTTGTCGATTGATTTCTATATTCGAACTTAACTTTTTTTGACACTAACAACTACTCTGAGCTCAATGAGTCACCATAGGAAAACAATTCTAGTTATTCATATTACTCAGACGATATGTTATAATAAACATAACATTTAAGACAGTTTTGCGTCTGAAATAGAAAAATTCATTTCAAAAAGATTGAACACTTAGAAAACGAAGTACAAAACTTGAACACAAATTTAATCAGAAATAAATATACAGAGATTTATTGACTTCCTTTTTTCATAAATTATGCAAGTATATGTTATGCTAGGAGAGGAAAACAATGAGCATGATTGAGTTCTTACTAAAACTGTTTCGTATTAATTCATAGTGAGGTTTATGATATTTCCATGCAATAATGTATGATGACATTTGTGTTTAAATAAAATATTTTTCTGTAATCCAAAAATATAAGTTATAGAGTTGATTTTGGGTGATATCATAATATCTATATTAATAAAATTATAAGACATATGTGTAAATCTGTTTTTCTCGCGACTACGTAACTAACGGATTGAAGTAACATTAATTAATTAATACATAATAGAATATTTTTAAATCTAAAATATAATAGCATGAAATAAAATTAATTTTTTAAATTCTATTAAAAATAATTAGATTAAAAATTCAAACACGCCAGTGCGCATTTTTGTTTATTTGTAAACAAGTAAGCAATTTTAATATTTTTAAATCTTAATATAAAATAAAGACATTTAGATTCTTTTAAGTTAGAACTAAATAACATTCCAGCTGCCCAACTAACTGTGTTTCTGACTAGGGAATTTTTATTTGCTATTGTTGTATGATGTTATTTGCAATAAAATAACGTATTTCTCTTCAATTGTTTCGGATTGGTGGACTAGTAATAAGGTCACATTTTTTAATAATTATCTGAAAACAAACACCAAATTTTGTAATTCCATGGGAAAGTATTCACCATTATTTCATTATTAGATACATCCAATTTTATCTTTCTTGAATTCTTTTAATCAGTTTTATTAAATGTGTACTTTCTTTTAATGGGATACTAAACTCCTGTATTTGTTTTTTTTTAATAGTTTTACTGTATTAGTTGATTCGGTTTATAGAGTAAGATTTACGTCGCTGTGTGACAACGGTAGAAAGTCAATTGTTATTGATAAAAATACATGTACTACTACTCTCTAGTCTTAAATGATACGTGCTAGTATTAAATACATTTGTTTAATGTAATATCATTTTAAAGTATTAAGATATTATTATTATATAAGAGGAATATCCCTTTTGTTGATAAGTTATTTCTATGAATATTTATTTGCTACATGTAATTGTTTATTTCAAGAAAATGGTTGCAATTTAAATTCCAGTCATTAATCATAGATGTATCGAAGTATAAGTTACTACACTATATTCTTTTAGTGAAAACTATCGAACATTTTAGGAGAATGTTGTGTATTCGAAATATTAAAAATAAATCAGTAGATTTTCTTTTTCAAATATAATTTGTTTTGGTATCATTCGAACTACTATTCTCACCTCGATTGTGATTTTTTCAAAGTTTCGGTCGATCCAACCTCCAACTTCTTTAGGTTCATCTGTTGGAAATTAGAAATCTTTATATGTTTTTCTTTTCAAATTCAAGCCTTATTAAAGGGTTACGTCAAATACATATATACGCACACATTTCAAATTTCCTTACATATGAACACATGTATATACATTATAAAATGTGTTCAGTTTTGAAATGTAAAATGCATGCCATATACATTAAGAAATAGTAGTAGTGGCGACAAAAGTGTTTGAACAATTATAACTATTAAGTGGTTTATATTTGATATAATTATACACTCGTTTGTAAGTGTAAGTGTACAACTGATAATTAATGCGCATGCTCAGAAAATACAATACTACTTTACATACGCTTCCATTTATTTATGACTAATTTATTTTCAATTCAATTGTTTCTTGCTTATATATTGTATTTTACTTACATTTTGTAAATAAATACTGGCATTTTACTTACATTTCGACAAATGACGTATTTTCGTCATGGCATGATTGTTTTATGAAACGTTTACAAATATTCTAAATTCTCTACGAATAGAATATTGGTTGAATGTGTGAATAGGTGAGGTAGTTGTCGTTTATTTCCCATTGAGTACACGAGAATTATAGACGTGAGTTCACAAATCTCGGATATACTCAATGTTGGATAGAATTTTTAAAACTGTTTTTCCGAAAGCAAAGTAACAATTTATTAATTATTGTCTCGCGCGTTTCTCACACGTAAACGCTAAACAACGAATTACTCGTGACACAGCATGTATTCATCTATATAGGGAAAGTATATAAAATATTTAAACTCATAAAAATGAAACGAGTATTTTACTTTGATAATAATCAAAGTAAAATACTCGTTTCATTTTTATGAGTTTAAATATTTTATATACTTTCCCTATATAGATGAATACATTTATCACGTGTAATTTGTTGTTTAGCGTTTACGTGTGAGAAACACGCGAGACAATAATGAATAAATTGTTACTTTGCTTTCGGAAAAACAGTTTTACAAATTCTGTCCAACATTGAGTATATCCGAGATTTGTGAACTCACGTCTATAATTCTCGTGTACTCAATGGGAATTAAACGACAACTACCTCACCTATTCAAACACTCATATACATGACACAGTTTACAACTTATTACAAAAAAGGTGTCCTTATGTATTCCTAACTAAATTAGATTAATAAGGTTTTTACTGTCAATCGTACGTTTGAATCCTTAGTCAAATACTGAGATTATTTAAAGAAATAATCAATACTATATTCTCAGCAACAAAATTGATATTTAATAATTCGAAATTATGAAACGAACTTTTATATTCACAACAAGTTATGTTAAGTCATCATGAACGTTACATAGAATGTTTCTAAAAAACAACCCCATCCTTTTTTAGAATATTCTCGTAAAGTTAAAGTGTTCAAATGTTTTTCTTAAGAAGTTTCCAAATTACTTGTCTGATTTTTTTTAGAAATACTTAAAAAAAAAAATGCGTCATGTTTTCTGTCAACCGTCATTTAAACATCGACGGTAGGCATACAAGACAAGGATATGTCCTCGACAATGAATTCGACAAGGTGTGGCCCATTGAAAATGCGCCGAACTGGTTTCGTCGGGTTAAGTTGAGTTTAAGTAGACTTAACCTTCTCTCATAATAAAAATGTTAGGTTATTCATAATCAACTAAAGCGCTCCTGCAGGAGTTTCAATGTAGCTGCTGATGTCTTTTGTCTAGGTCAGATTGAACAAGATTTCTATCTAAAATCCGACTTTGTGTCACATCATCCTGCGGTAAAAGGAACGAAAATATTATAATCATCTATAAAATGACAACACGAAATAAGCAGAATAATAAATCAAAACACCTCCGTAAACGTTACACATTGGCATGATTTTAGGAATATATATATATATATATATATATATATATATATATAAATATATATATATATATATGTATATATATGTATATATATATATGTATATATATATGTAGTCAGTTACATATGACATTGAGTTCCGTTGCATGAAATAAATTAATTATCCCCTTAATGAATAGAAAAATATCAACAAAGAAACATTCAGGATATTGGTAGGGCACTACTGTTATAAGAAATACATATTACGCTACGAAATATAAATAAATGATTCAATGAATGCATTGTAAACGTTTGCGTTATTACATGTTTACAAAAGACGTATTAGCAATGTAAGTTTAATTCATGAAACTGCGTTAGAAATACATAGATACACCGTTTCTGTAATAGTGTGTCAATGCTTTCTATGGCACTGTAGACGTTTTGAAATATTCCCCATCGAATTCGCTGGAAGCTTCACAAAGTGTCACAATATAAACCTCAATTGTTTATCAAATATGACGCTACGTACAACATTGCTTAAGCAACGCTTGAAATGCTTAAAACATGTTTGAACATTGTATGATATTAGAATGGACTGAGCATTTATTTCTTCTTGATTGAGAATATGAAAAAGCTAACTTGTTTAACATTCACCCAACATGTTTACAGTAGTTAAATCAATCAATTAACCAGTTTGAAAGGAAAGCCACCCAGGAAATGTAAACTTTACAATAAGAATAACTGCATAAAGTGATGCTAATATAGTACTATTTACGACTCTATACAAAAATAAACGTTTGAATCTATTAGACCAAAATAATAAAGAAAATCCAATTTGGATTATTAATGTTATCATCTTAAATGTTATTCTCACAACATTTTAGTCGATGTAACCAACTTGCTTACAATATCTCTTGTTAAAATAAGGGGTTTTCGCCGACAATTCCGAAGTTTAATTCCCGAGGATAGATGGATCTCGTCTTGTCAACCAGCAAACAGTAGAAGTCTTAACTAAATCATTTTCATTTTGTTTCTAGATAGTATCGCAAGTAATGACCATTGGAATAAATGAGTTAGACTTTCTTTATATATTCTCAAGTTCGAGAATGTGCAGTAAAAAAAGATGAGAAGTTACATCGGTCGAAACGTTGTGGAAATCATGAGCATAATAGAAAGAATGACTCAAATGGTGCAAATTATTTTGACAATACCAACCCATAATAGAACATTTATGTTTTTAAATAAAGTAAAATTCGCAATTGTATTTATTTACAAGTTATATATCAGAAAATGAAGTTTCTATGATTCCAATATGTAGTTTGTAATCAAAATCAGATTGTTTTTGACACTTTTTGATATCTGGTTATTAGATTCTGAGGAACTTTTATTACAGACAGGTGATACCAAATCTTATAATACGATTAACGTCTGCAATAAGATTTTTTAATATCCTCCAAGAAAATCCTTATCTATTTTCATACCTTGAAGGGTTTCCAAGTGCCATTATTTTGTTTGTGTATGACATCTCAACCGCACATCAAAAACCTGGTTCTTATGATATATATATATATATATATATATATATATATATATATATATGCTGACAGAATATATGATGGGAAATATTGTTTTAGTACTTTCTTCATATAGTAGACACGTAAGTTGTTTACGTCCCGTTTGGTTTATTGTTTACAGTGTATGCTAAAGAACTGTTTTGGAAATATTATCGCATACACAAGACTGACTATTAGAAGGGTTTCGAATCAGCACACTTTAAAAAAATGTTTCTCTCTGAGTGTATGTAAGAACGCTCGATTATCGCAGAGAGTTGTCTAACTGCGACTACTATTATTAGCATCAAGTATATATATATATATATAACTATATATATATATATATATATATATATATATATATATATATATATATATATATATATATAACATGTACTTATAATAAGCGAGGTACATACAAACCTTTGTTTTTAACTCCTAAACGGGAGTTTCAAGTAATACAATAAAATGTTTATCGTTTGTAACAAGTAATGCAGTATATAAAACGAACATAACATATACGTAAAAGAATTCATTACCTGATTGTCCTCACCCAATTTGGCATAACATAAAAACATTTCCACTTAATGAATTAAGAAACGTACAGATATGTATATGTATTATGTAATTATGTTGTTAATCTAAATAGTATATATTGACAAATGTGGCCTGTTTATAAAGATTCCCTAAAAATACTAATACTGAACATGTGAAATTGACAACACCACACAACATTCGAAAATAGGTATTTAACATAGTTATCCTAGTGTTATTGGTATAATCTATATTATCATCCAATTTTTTTCAAAATAATAACTAATCAAAAATGTTGACTCATATAGTGTTATATATATATGTATATGTATGTATATGTATATGTATATGTATATATATATATATATATATATATATATATATGTGTGTGTGTGTGTGTGTTTTATCTAATGCACTTATGCTACAAAATACAATATAAATATATATATATATATATATATATCAATTTCAGTATTAATTAAAACTGCTAAATACATAAGTAACGACTTTTGCTAGCAAGCTACAAAGAGCCGCTTGTGTTTCATTTGACGAATGATGTCGTCTTACATTCACTTTTGTCATAAATAATATCAGTATTAATCTCCAAACAATTACAGATATTAATTATATATACTTTATTTGAATTATTATATATTTATTCATTCAGATGAGTCAATTAATATTCCTGAATTCTATTAATGCGAGATCGTCATTTCATTATAGTATTGTAAATAGTTGTCGAAGCTAAAAGTGCAGCTGCTGATCTAGGAGTTAAAAACAAAAGTGCCTATGTAGTTTCCTTGTTATAAGTACATGTTATATATATATATATATATATATATATATATATATATATATATATATATATATATATATATGTATTTATTTATTTATTTATGTATATATTAGCAGCATCTCTTCTATCCAACGGGTAAGACGTTTTTCTCTAACAGAATAATGTCGCTATTATGAGGAGAAAATTCAAGATATAATTCCACTGAACCTTATGTGTGGAATCTTTATCCAAATGCTAATTCTGGACATATTTGTTATTCTAGTATATTTATTTTACAAAGAACGCTTAAGCTGAATGAGTTTTATAAAGACATTTATATTTAGAGTTTCTTTCTGGGTTGGTGTATAATGACAATTGATAAAATTTAATGCACATTTCAAATATTTGAATTTTAAAATTTCCCCTTAAAACCCGGAAAATATTCTTAAGAATTGAAATTTGCGTAATATTTGTTTATTGATGTCGAATGACTATTAGTAAAATCTCATGAAAAATTGGAGGTGTCTGTATTTTAAGGAAGGATTTTTACCCCTTCTTACCTCCTTTGCATGGAAATTAATTAAATATATCCCGCATTACGACATTGTTAACATCGTTGTGGTGTTCCAAAATTCAAAAGTATCTGTTAATATGTTTATGAGTGAATCATATACATGAAAAGTAAAAGAATATCCATCGAATTACCAGTAAAGTTTGCAAAACGAACAGTTTTGCACCAATTGTATGCCCCCTTCCTAAGAGTGTAATTAAACTATAATAGTACAAAACTTGTATCTAGAATACTTAAACTATTTTAATAAAAATCAATTAAATAATTTTGATTTTAGAAAATGTATATCATTTTAGATGAAATTGAAAGTTAGGAGATCTGGCTTAATTGGTGTTTAATTATTGTGGGCAACATCCAATGCAAATCCGAAATATTAGAATTGTAAAATGCGAGATTTAAAACCTTTTAAAATACAAATATAAACTGATATTTTGGGAACATTTTTCAACTGATGTCTACAGTTTATTGGTAAAATTTCACAAAAATCGGGATATCTTAATTTTCACCTTTTCTTCGTGAGAAGTAACTTAAGCTAACTATAGTCACACTTTGGACTCCCTTATCTCTAGAATTTTGTTCCAAAATTCAAAAGGATCGGTTACTCAATTTCGTAATGCATCTGGTGCATGCAAATATATATATATATATATATATATATATATATATATATATATATATATATATACCTAACCTTATAAAGATAGATATATACACATATATCACCGTGTATATATATATATATATATATATATATATATATATGTATATATATATGTATATATATATATATATATATATATATATATATATATATATATATATAAAGTAACATTTCTTGTCTGATAATTTACCCACGTTAAACGCTTAGCTAATTCAATGTAGAACTCAACTCCGCACGTATTAGACATCAGTCTGTTGATGGCTTCTATACAACAGAAGACGAATTACCTTGCTAGATTGATCGATGTTCGATCTAAACAAATAATGAATACAATCGGCCTAATCAAGCGTAAGAAAAATAGGTCTCTATTTTAAACTGTTCTCAATAAATAAAATATACATATTATCTTTATTTTATCTTTATTTTATTTTTCTATGATATAGCAATAACATATATTATATAGTAACATTTGATATGAAACCCACCTTAAGTAAAACTTAACTATACGCGATAACATTCGCGTATACACAGACTTAATCAGTTTTGGAGATTTTCAAAACTTGCAGCTAATGTCAGGAGATTTATTTTAATGTTCAAGTTTATTTAGGGGAGCCACCATAGGCTGGTACTTCAGCTAATAATATATGGATTTTGAGTTTAAGTTTCAGACTCATGCAGACAGCTAATTCTCTTATAATACGATTATTTTTCGTAATATTTTTTTCTATTCTCTTAGTCAATAGTAATTTATTTTAAATCTTGAAGGTTTCAATGACAATTCTGTCGACTTGGCATTAAATACACACTTTTTATTACCTATTAATATTCTTGACACTAAGCTGACAGAATATATAATATAAAATATTATGTTGCTAGTTTCTTTTATACATAAAAGAGTTGAGTAATGTGTCGCACTGAAATTGATATTAAACGTTCATTTTTCTATTTCGAAAGTCAACACAACTTCCTTATAGACTAGTGCTGGATATGAAAGAAATTTAAAAATGATAACTACTTTTCATATTAGTTAAATAAAGAAACTCCTCTTAATAAACTAATGTTTTTTTAGGTCATCTTTATTGAATGATTAGTTTAATTTAACTATAACGCACATTCATATGTATACATATTTTCGACATTTCTAAGGTCACACGACTGCTTATGCATATATATATATATATATATATATATATATATATATATATATTAAATGATTTAATACGTACAGTAATCCATGGACACGTGTTTCTGGCTCACAAGATCGTCAGTATGGCTTACTTAGACAAGGATCGAACCAATGGACAACCACACTCTGCCTAGAAATATGTACGCTTTTTATAACCTAAATATTTAATTTATTTTTATGTAATTGTTTTTATTGGTGACGGTAGCGTTTGTTGTGTTTGCTTACTACTACTATTTCGATTGTTTCACTCCCTGAGTGATTAAGATGCAGTGGCCCATAACTTTATAGAACGTATTTTCGTTAATATATATATATATATATATATTATAATATAAAATGAAGTAATAAAATAAGGTGTCAATCAAATTTTATTAGAATTCAAAGTTCATGCAAAGCATCCTTAAGTCCTTAGCTCATGAGTTTTCAAAGATAATTCTTCTCTTCAGAGGACCATTACCGCAGTTATACTACTACAGGCAATAAAATTACGCTTTGAAAATATATAAAATTATATACACAAATATATAAAAATACATAACATCAAACATATCAATCCAAAAACATACTTTTGTTGAATCCATACAGTCCATCCAGGTCATACAAGTTGAGAAGCATAATCAGGAAGGACATTACTCCAAGATACAAATAGCAGTCCAAATATGTGAAATTGAAGGGGCCGGTAAAGTTATCCAGTCGCGAAATGTGTCCATATTCAATGTTAATGATAAATAAATCAATCAAAATAATACAAAAAGTCCAATCAAAGTTCCGAGATCCCAACATGTGCAACTCCAATCAAATCCAAATTCGTTGTTCAATTAGAAAACCCGCTAAATCCGAATTGAACAAAACAAGACGGACTCCCATCACATCTAGCCAGAAGAGCGAAAAATATATAAGTGATCTTCTCTCCAGACATAACAAATCCCTAACGAACAGAAGGCGATATTAAATTGTCTACATCTCAGAATGACTTCAACGGGTTCAAGATTATGTCTGTCCTACTTCCTGTTTGACAGGTTCAAGAAAAGACAGCAACATACAACCCCGCCATCCATCCCACCCAAATTAGGTTTTCACTGTCTGGGTCAGTAAGCTTATTCTATGTCAAAGGGGAAAGATCTAAGAAGTTAAAAGAAAGCTAAAAGGGAGTTAGGAAAATTAGGTCAAGTCATGTGATCACGTACCCATCCAAAAGTATTACTTAAAATCTGGCTTACAGTAAAAAACCGACTTCACAAATCTAGCCCCATCAAGTAATTTAGAATATTTATGAAGTTAAAAATTACGAAGTTATTAAATTCCAATAATTTTATAGTTTAATTCAAGATTTAATTTTTAAGATTTAATTTTAACAGGCTAGAAATTATTAGTAGTTTAATTTAAGATTCAATCCCATCAGCCCCGGAATTCCAACTCAAGGCCTGACATTCCCCAATTAAAAAGTTTAACCTGCCCTAAGGTTTAATTTTTCCCAATTAAGATTTAATTTTCCCAATTACGAAGTTATCTAAATAATTAGAACTTAATAATTTAATAGTTTAATTTAAGATTTAATTTTATCAGATTAGGAAGTTTAATTTAAGGTTAGGTTTGTTCAATCAAGAAGTCCAATCCAAATTAGGGCTTAATTTTTCCTAATCTAGAAGTTGTAAATATATTCAAGGTTTAAGGTTTAATATTTCCCAATTAAGAGGTTGTAAAGATATTGTAAAGATATTGTAAATATATTTAGAAACTGAAAATTTAGGTGTATACATTTAGAAACTGAAAACTTCCTAATCTGATAAAATTAAATCTTAAATTAAACTATTAAATTATTAAGTTCTAATTATTTAGATAACTTCGTAATTGGGAAAATTAAATCTTAATTGGGAAAAATTAAACCTTAGGGCAGGTTAAACTTTTTAATTGGGGAATGTCAGGCCTTGAGTTGGAATTCCGGGGCTGATGGGATTGAATCTTAAATTAAACTACTAATAATTTCTAGCCTGTTAAAATTAAATCTTAAAAATTAAATCTTGAATTAAACTATAAAATTATTGGAATTTAATAACTTCGTAATTTTTAACCTCATAAATATTCTAAATTACTTGATGGGGCTAGATTTGTGAAGTCGGTTTTTTACTGTAAGCCAGATTTTAAGTAATACTTTTGGATGGGTACGTGATCACATGACTTGACCTAATTTTCCTAACTCCCTTTTAGCTTTCTTTTAACTTCTTAGATCTTTCCCCTTTGACATAGAATAAGCTTACTGACCCAGACAGTGAAAACCTAATTTGGGTGGGATGGATGGCGGGGTTGTATGTTGCTGTCTTTTCTTGAACCTGTCAAACAGGAAGTAGGACAGACATAATCTTGAACCCGTTGAAGTCATTCTGAGATGTAGACAATTTAATATCGCCTTCTGTTCGTTAGGGATTTGTTATGTCTGGAGAGAAGATCACTTATATATTTTTCGCTCTTCTGGCTAGATGTGATGGGAGTCCGTCTTGTTTTGTTCAATTCGGATTTAGCGGGTTTTCTAATTGAACAACGAATTTGGATTTGATTGGAGTTGCACATGTTGGGATCTCGGAACTTTGATTGGACTTTTTGTATTATTTTGATTGATTTATTTATCATTAACATTGAATATGGACACATTTCGCGACTGGATAACTTTACCGGCCCCTTCAATTTCACATATTTGGACTGCTATTTGTATCTTGGAGTAATGTCCTTCCTGATTATGCTTCTCAACTTGTATGACCTGGATGGACTGTATGGATTCAACAAAAGTATGTTTTTGGATTGATATGTTTGATGTTATGTATTTTTATATATTTGTGTATATAATTTTATATATTTTCAAAGCGTAATTTTATTGCCTGTAGTAGTATAACTGCGGTAATGGTCCTCTGAAGAGAAGAATTATCTTTGAAAACTCATGAGCTAAGGACTTAAGGATGCTTTGCATGAACTTTGAATTCTAATAAAATTTGATAGACACCTTATTTTATTACTTCATTTTATATTATAATATTAATGCTCTATCCAGTATATTGAGCTTCAGTTTTTTTATCCGGATGTTTCACTAATTATAAGATATTAGTTGACGCTTATATCTTTTGTTGGATTGCTTCATATATATATATATATATATATATATATATATATACAGGGTATGCAAAAATAAGGGTCCTATTTTTAAAAATTCATAACTTTTTTATTTATTGATTTAAAAAAAAAATTTTTTTTAGAATAAGTAAAGGACCCCTTCCGAAGCAAGCATGAGCCGTATTAGCCCTAAGGAACGTACCCTCATTTAGAAAACATTATTTTTGCTTAAAAAACTCAAAACAGTGTAAAAAACAATACTTTAGTTTTTGTAAGTTTTAAGAAGTGTTTTTCGGCTAAAATTTGTTTTGTTTATTTCAAAAAATCTCGGAAGGGTCAGTCTACACACACATAAAGTTTGGTGAGTTTAACTTTTATTTTGTGGAAGTTATTCAAATTCAAGTTATTCAAATTTAAAGATAGGACCCTTATTTTGGCCCACCCTGTATATATATATATATTAATTTTATACGTACATGAAAGTAATCCATGGACACGTGTTTCTGGCTCTCAGCCGTCATCAGCAGTGCTAACTTAGACAATGATGGAACCTTCGCGTTGATGTTTATAATGCAGCGTCTTTCTAATAGACTACAACGCCCTTCCCAGAAATACGGACGATGTAATTGTGTTTATTGTTGATTGCAGCGTTCGTTTTTTTTTTGCTTACTACTAATATTTCGATTGTTTTTCTCTCTGAGTGATTAAAATGCAGACAATTGTATTGTTAGTCGCCCATAAGTTCATAGGACGCATTTGTCGTTAATTCATATATATATATATATATATATATATATATTATAATGAAATTATTATCATGAATTATAGAATAACTATTTGAGGCTACATAGTGAATAACGTGGGCATATTATTTATTTGTATTTAAACCTTACCAGTAAGTGGGTACCAAAACAAAGAAAAACATAAACTTTTAAACTGATGCTATATTAATTGCTTATACTTTTCCTTGGACTACTTTTGAACTAGTATACACACCCACATTTATATATATATATATATATATATATATATATATATATATATATATACATATATATATATATATATGTATATATGTATAAAGAATAAAAAATAAATCTGATGGTTTCAACGAAAACGGAAAGAAAATACCTCAATATCTACGTTTTGCTCAACTTTTGCGTCGGCTGTTTCCAACAGTAAAGCTAAAAATGCAAAGGATGCATATATATATATATATATATATATATATATATATATATATATATATATATATATATATATATATATATATATATATAGTCTCGGAAGTTTCTCAACCATTAAAACTATATAAAAAAATATATATATATTAAAAAAAAAAAACTTATAGTCTCAAGTCTTCCAGTGGAAAATCACTCATGTAAGTCAATTTATTTTTAACAGTTATTATATTAGTTAGTTTCTAACACTATTTTAAGGGACCATCAGTTGTTTACCATGAAAAACTGTTTCGGGAATTTATATATATATATACATATATGTGTGTGTGTGTGTGTAAAATTAAAAAAAGAAAACACACACCTATGTTATTTATGAATTTATCAACGTTTTGTCTTCATTGAAAGTATTCCTGAAAATGAAGAACGGAAAATCATGCCGAAGTCTGCACACTTTCTGACATATCAAAATGTCTATTCTGTATCATTTTTCTACATTGCTTTTTACATCCTGAGAAAGTCTATCAATAAAGATAAAACGTTGATGAATACATAACTCACATAGGTTTTTGTTTTCCTACTTTATTTTGCATTACGTCGGATCATTTTCCCCCACTTTTCTTCATCACTTTAATACATTGTAATTCTTGCTTCAAAGATTTTGATTGCCTTACTTAAAAAGCGCCAATTTGCGCATAACATCGCCAGGACTACACTTATCCTAACGTCTTAAGACCTTGACGTCTCCTTCTGTTCGTTTCGTGATACGACCCCTCGGGGTTAATACCATCAAAATGAGGAGGAAGAAAAGAAGAACACAAAACTATAAGACAGTATCGCCTGAAAAAGTTGTTCTACAACGAAAGCTCGAACAAAAAAATTAAATAAATGAATTTTTCATTTAAAATTGCACGATTGTTGATTTTCAATATATTTCACTTCAATACATTCTGATCTGTGCTTCAAAGATGTTAATTTCTTTACTTAAAACAGCGCCAATCTGCGCATAACATCGCCAGGACCACACTTATCCTAACGTCTTAAGAACTTTACGTCTCTTTCTGCTCGTGTAATGATTCGACCCCTCGGGGTAAATACTATCAAAATGAGGAGGAAGAAAAGAAGAAAAAGAACACTATAAGATAGTCTCGCCTGACAAAGTTGCTCTACAACGAATACTCGCAAAAAACAAATTAAACGAATGAAGTTTTCATTTGAAATTGCACGATTGTTGATTTTCAAACTAATTCAATTTAATATATATATATATATATATATATATATATATATATATATATATATATATATATACATGAGAGGTAGAAAGAGAAAGGGGGGATATGAAGTTGACTATGCGTATATGTGTATATATTACTATTGGCAAGATTCTCCCCATAAGCAATTAACCGATTATTATGAATTTTTCTAACACAGCTCCTGGAAATAAGAAGCCGTAATGTAGGATATATTTCATGAAATTTGGTTTAATTCAAAAGAAGTACACATCGCACAAAATCCATTTTAAAAAATTTAGACACTTCAATATTTCAATAACATTTGAACAATTAATATATATATGACTACAACTCAAATTTAAGTTTTTTTTTAGTATTTTAAAGGTGATTCAAATATTTCAGATTTCCATTAATTTTCATTAATAGCTATTGTACACTAATCTAGCAAGATACCCTGAATTTCAATTTCTTTTTAAGACCGTTAAAGAGCCTTAAAAACTATAAACTTTTTGATATTGTCAATGAAAACCACTTCACCGCGAATTGTTTTAAATAGGGTAACTATAAATAAATAAACAAAATAGGTTAACAAAATAAGTTAACAAAATAGGTTAACAAAATAAGTTAACAAAATAAGTTAACAAAATAGGTTAACAAAATCATAAATATTTTGTTTTTTACCTTGCTATTGTTTCTGACTTACTATATTTGCAATGTAAATACACAGCATTTTCTTAAACCATTTTTTATTCTCTCCGGGCGTTCTAATTGCTTATTACAAATAGTGTTTTCACTGCTCAACATTTGCGCTTGCAAAACATAATGGTCCAGAGAGTCAACACAACAATACTCACTGGAAATACATATACTTGAAACTATTCATTTCTTTATTTTTTAAATTCCTTTCATAATTTTTGCCATCTGAATTGTTTAACAAATTTCTTTCATGAGCAATTTCGAACACAAAATACATAAGAGTATATCAAAACATGGCCGCTAAAAAGTCATTCGGCTTATTCTAAAACAAAAAACTTAATCCTAGGTTGTCCCCTTTTCATACGTTCTCCTTTTAATTATTCACTGAATCTGTTTACCGGTTCTGTCATAATTAAAAGAATTTACGAAAACGAACGTATTAGTCGCACAAGCAGGACGTCAGTATTAAAGTTTGCTTTCCTTTTGATTATTTTTATTTATAGACTGTAACGTTTTCTTTCCTTTTGATTCTTTTTATTTATAGACTGTAACGTTGTCTTTCCTTTTGATTGTTTTTATTTATAGACTGTACGTTTTCTTTCCATTTGATTCTTTTTATTCATATAGTGTAACGTTTTCTTTTCTTTTGATTCTTTTTATTTATAAACTGTAACGTTTTCTTTCCTATTGATTCTTTTTATTTATAGACTGTAACGTTTTCTTTCCTTTTGATTCTTTTTATTTATAGACTGTAACGTTTTCTTTCCTTTTGTTTTTTTTATTTATAGACTGTAACGTGTTCTTTCCTTTTGATTCTTTTTATTTATAGACTGTAACGTTTTCTTCCTTTTGATTCTTTTTATTTATAGACTGTAACGTGTTCCTTCTATTTGATTCTTTTTATTTATAGACTGTAACGTTGTCTTTCCTTTTGATTCTTTTTATTTATAGACTGTAACGTTTTCTTTCCATTTGATTCTTTTTATTTATATACTGTAACGTTTTCTTTTCTTTTGATCAATTTTATTTATAAACTGTAACGTGTTCCTTCTATTTGATTCTTTTTATTTATAGACTGTGACGTTTTCTTTCCTTTCGATTATTTTTATTTATAGACTGTAACATTTTCTTTCCTTTTGATTCTTTTTATTTTTAGACTGTAACGTTTTCATTTCCTTTTGATTTTTTGTATTTATAGACTGTAACGTTTTCTTTCCTTTCGATTATTTTTATTTATCAACTGTAACGTGTTCTTTTCTTTTAATTCTTTTATTTATAGACTGTAACGTGTTCTATTCTTTTGATTCTTTTTATTTATAGACTGTAACGTTTTCTTTCCTTTTAATTCTTTTTATTTATAGACTGTAACGTTTTCTTTCCTTTTTATTCTTTTTATTTATAGACTGTAACGATATGTTTTCTTTTCTTCGGCTTCATTGTACAGAATAAGACTCATCCTGTTTCTTAATTTTTGATTTGAGGATTGATTATTTGTATTATTCGGATTATTCAGACTACGATTCTAATCTTGAGTGTTATTCGCACAATGTTTCGCCTGATGTAACCTCCGACCTTCTTCAGGGGCATCTTGTTGAACTCTGGAATCTTGCTCTCAAACTCGGGAATATGTACAGAATTTCGAACCGAAGCCTTTATTTAATCCGTGAGGGTAGCATGGTCTCGTTCCGTCAGCCATGACCGGGTAGATATCTTAATATTTGGCAATTGTATTCTTAGTTTCGCAATGGGCCGTGTCGTGACAGATAAAGTACTAAGTAATATTCAGTTCTAAGTAAACCCTTCTAGAGGTTGCAGGTTTAATCATCAGTTAGGGCGATACTCAAAATGCAATTGCGAATTACTTCAGACTTCAAACTAGTAATAGCTGACGAAGCGAAAGCCTGTTACCCCCTTGGATTAAATAAAGGTTTCAGTTCGAAATGTTGTAGTGATTCCTGACTTCGAAAGAAAGATTATTGAGTTCGACAATATACCCCTGGAGATACATCGGCCGAAACGTTGTGAGAATAAAAAGATGAGAACAAAAGTCCAGAAAATAGTAGGCTTATCATTTATATCACGTGTTCCCCTTTTGCTTTACCAATTGACACTTTAAATTTCTTTTTGTATTTTCTTAAAACTCTGTCCATGCTCACTTTTACTTTCTTTCTTCTTTTCTTTCTTAGCACCCATTCTTAACAGTTTTGTTTCTTTTTTCGTTTTTAGATATATTTTTTTCTTTTTTCATTGTTTCCTTACATGTTAGGACATTTAATTTCCTTACATTCGAACTTATTTCTAGACAAATGTGCGTAACCGACACTTTCTTAATTTTATATTTAAGTATTTGTTTTATCTTTAAACGATAACATTCACGGTAGATCTGCTTGTTTGAAATCACAATCCCTTTTTAGTGGGGTTAGGTTTTGAGAGATTGCTGACTAATCCGAGATGACATAATCTGAAAAATATTGTTTCGGTTCTTTCGACCATAATTTTATCATTCAAAACAATTTCAAAGGTACATGATGTTACCATCAGAAGCGTTACCACCTGTTTTCGGAAAAAAATCATTTGTGTTGCCTGTCGTCTCTACACTGTTTCCAATTTTTTATAGTGCAAAAAATACTTCGGATTACTGTTACGACATAAATAACTACAACGTTATAGTGTTTATTAGAATCAACTACAATATGCAAAGGTTATAATAATCTACCAAGGCATTGGTTCATCTTTTTGGAGGGGATTTGTATATTCCTGTACGTCTGATGCGCTCTAATCAACTAGTGAATATTTACGTGTCCGGCTAAGTTACCCGGAGTGTAAATTAACTGTTAACGGTCTCTTTTGCGTATTTCCTCCTGGATTTAAAAAGCCACACATTTGTTCTTTCATAAATTTCAAATATTACTTCCCTTCTAATGTTTGGGCATAAACACAATCATGCTACCCTACAACAGGAACTATATGTTGCTTAGCTACTGCAGTACGTTGTTCAGATGATGTTCTTTCGCAGTTATTAAACTATACTAAAATTTAAAGGTTACTAGGACATTTTAACATAGGCAATACGTCAGAGGGCACTTCTTACTCCGCATAAACCCATCAGTGCTACTGAATGTGGTCTACGCCTAACTATGTTATACACACGTCATTATCTGTTAGGGTTTAATGTGTCAGTGACCAAAACTCTCTTATAGGGCATGGTAGGAGTAGAATGATGTTTAAATCCAAAACTCCCCGATGATCTAAGCATGAGCCCTTTCTGACGATTTGCTTTGTCAACTCCGTCAGAAGTTGATATCATGTTTAAAGTCGTTGTTATTACGTATACACTGATTTTATATTGTTAAGATTCAGTCCTATTCGAAACTAAACAAGTGCCCTAACATTCTAAATAAATGTAAATATTCGTTACTGAAATAAGGCTAAGCATTTTCTCAAAGAGTACATTTAGTAAACAAATACAAATAATAATTATAGTTGGAAACATATGTGCTAACCTAGAAACATTGCTATATTTAAAATATTAAAATAATTAAACATCAGAAGCTTTTTCAATGCTATCATTTTTTCTTTAATCCTAATGTTTATAACGAAGTGTTTTTTTTTTAGATATGACTAGAAATGTGTTACACTTCTTTTTTCTTATTATTTGAGGTTTATCGTATGGTAGTATTGAAGTTATTAATAAAAGATTATGGATTTGTGAACGAGGGGCATGTAGCGGACTTGTAAATAGAGAGCTATGACGTTCACTTAGAAACATTAATACGTGAATAATATTAGAATAATAACAATTCAGAAGCCGTTTAAATACAATTTTTTTAAATGATGTTAATTTTAATTTACATGAATATAATTGTTCTTCAGAAGTGACCAGGATTTTGTCACGCTTTTCTTCGTCTTCTGAAGTTTTTGTTGATATTTATATAATATTTAAATGTATGTCCGTAAAATTCAAATACTCATTGCTCTATATACAAAAAAGTGTTCCTAGAGCGTCGATGTACACGGACAATCTATCGATTTACGGTTTGATATTTAATTTCCTCAATCATTCAAATAATCTAATGAACTTTGTTGAATATACATATGTTAGGATAATGAATGACTTACAAGAAATTCTTACCGCAATTCGTTGTAAATAGAGGACATTACTTTTTGGTATATTTTAAAGGAAAAATAAATGTGTTATTACTAATCGAACAAGTGGGTATTTAATCAGTAGTTCTGAGATATTAACACAATATCAAATCGACAAACCGATTCACAGAGAGGCGGAAGCACCACCCATGGCTAGCTATAGCTACTTTAGATTATAATATTACATTTCAATGCAGCCATTTCTATCAGTAAGAAGAACTGCGCATTTTCCAACAAATGATCGATTGGTTGAGAATGCTGACTCCAGCATCAATATACAATCAGATAATAATCTAAGTTCACAACACTTTCTACGACCTACAGTAAACGTTATTACTTTTTCTATTGAATGTATATTCCGTTTTCCTTTTGTAACGACGTAATAATGACAACACTGTTTTATACAAAATAAATAACCTTCTTTATTCGAAGTTAATTTTTTCAGATATCATTCACTACTGCGTCACTATACTTTCTCAAGATAAGTTCAGATATATAGGTAGAAGAGTGAGTTTAAGTCGAAGGGGTTTCTTGTGTTTGTATGAAACCATGACAAACGGCGACTAACCATGCTATTTGTTTATAAATACTTTGAGGTATCATCCCGCACATGTAACGAGGTGCAGGGGTTTTAAACTACAATATTTGCATAACCGACGTTGAAGTACACATCCGACACGATCTTTGTCTGAGAGATTGCTCTGATGTAAAAATGTTAGATAGTAAGTATGTGCGTTTTCTAGCTTCGTAATTTTAATTCATGGGCCGATGATGACACCTACACATGCCTACGGGTCAGCGAGTGCATTAAAACGTTTTCTCGCCCCTTTCGTGTACTAAAAACGGACGTGACGTCAGTTGGGAAAAGAGAAAGCTAGTGGGGAGAGTCGCGTATATGAGTGTTACCTGTAAGACGTGGGGCCACCCCTGAGAGCGGAGGTATGCATCAGATAGCCAGTATGGAAAGACAATTGATGAGAAAAGAATGTAGAACGTGGCGGTCTAAACCTATTTTATATTTTGGTTAAATAATGAACAACATGCTTGTTAAGATGTTATGAAGTATACTTTTAAATACCAAACATGTATTAGTACTTGCGCTATACGTGCTTTTTAACAACTTAGTTCAGGCACACAAAAACTATAAAATGTTCTTTATATATCGAGCCAAGACAGACAGAAATTGCTGAATGACAAGTTACCCACCCCTCCGACCGAGTTATTTAAACACCTACAGTTCTGCGAATATTTTAACACAGTGTGGGCGTAGACATATTACGAAAGCAACAAGTCAAAACGCACACAGTCCTTGTAGCCTCCGCTATGTTTTTTCTGAGTATTCGTACCTTATGTAAGGAATAAGCCACTCCCGCGGCTTAGATGATCCAGGATGTCCTTTCCCTTATTTATTACGCATCCGTAAATCATCTAAACTATTTCCCAACGTACGGGAATTAAAAAAAAGCACCCATCATTCAGATAAGCCTTGTTCTGAAGAGGACGATTCGATAATTTACACCTTAGTTCAGCCAGCTGAAGATAAAATTCACCCATTTGTATTCAGAGACATACTGAAGCTGCATAAGGCGTTGTGTGTAAACATAATATCAAAACAGACATTTTCATGTAAGGTTACGTGAAGTTAGAAAAATAGTTTTGATTAAAGGTAGAGTTAGATGTCACACTGACGTGTATTGGATTTTGCCTAATGGATGAAAGTTCGTGCAAAAAAAATATTCTTATTCTTAAGTGTTTGACGTCAGAGCGAACGGACTTCTGTTTTCGACGCGCTACCACATACATCACTGTGTTTGATCAAAAAGGCACAGTTCGTCTAGGTGCAGTTGCTGTGAAAACAAAACAACATTAGAAAAAAGTGGCATTTGGTGTTGATTTTAGTTGCTTTCATTATTCAAGCAAAAAAAACCCAGCAAAACATCAATATATATACGATTGCTATTACTATATTGCTATACATTAAGGCAACTAATTGTAACATGCCGACACTAGTTTCAGCTGTTGTTTATGAGAAGCTAAGGGTGCACATGATGTGACTCTAAGATCTGCCTAGGCAAGCTACGATACCACAGACGGACAATCTGAAAATAAGTCGGCGTACTATTTTCTCATTGACATTTACACTCATTTAAATTCAATATACAAAAAATGACTTTCTGAAATGTTATTTATACGTATTCGACATTATCATCTTCGCGTCGTAAATTAGAGTTACACGTGTCACTAGGTTATAGGTCTTAGTATTTTATTTCGTCTTTCATTGTGTCTGGAAGCATTTATAACATTCGTTTCACAAAACTTTTACGGCAGTTTTGTTGTGCTATACATTCTTAGACTTAACACTCAGGTTTCTATGCTCAGGTTCCCAATAAGCAAAGAGTCTTCACAGCAACCTGTAACTAGGGTTTTGTATCATCAACTTATTAAACATAAATAACTATTTTCATTTACATGCGACCAGTCAGAACTTGCTATATGTCATCCCTGTCTTTCACAATGCTCATTATCAACATTCTGAAATTTACACGTCGAAATAAAATACTGTACATAACTAACTTAAATTTACCTTTAATGCTTCATTTTGCTTCAGTCGAAGTTCTCAGAAATCAAGGGGCCCCTTCCTGGGGCTAACACTTTATCTCTATATGAGATATATAGATACCCGAATATTCTATTTAAATTCTCTTTTATTTCTCAAACATTGAATTAGTAAAAAAGTTAAGAATAATAATAAAATGCTTCTCTCTCAAACTGATTAGTCAAGTATGTCACAGTATATCTTTCTTGTGGGTCTTATCGGATTCCAGGACTATAATTCATCTAGTCTGGTGGAGTATCCAGCTACGTGATGTTACTTGAAGTAACATCACTATTCCTCGTATGAGGGGATCTTATGTGTGCTGCGGATACTATGTAATTTTGAATATTGTCAGGATTTACTTGTAGGGGTAAGTATCCTCATGTCAGGTTGTCCTGACAAACCCTTATACAGAGAGACCGACGACACTCGAGGATAGTGTCTAGTAGGTAATTCAAACTCCCCCTAGTATACACCTTAATTTGTTCACTTAGGATGAGTTTATTCATTTAACAACAACTATCTGTATTATATTACGCCTTTTTATAAGGCATATATGAATAACTTCTGTTTATCTGAATATCCGGACTCCGTTTCAGTCTCAGATCAGTGTCTGGACACTTATTTGTTAAACAGCTTTGCAATTCAAATCATCCGCAGGTTTCTTTGGTTTAGTCTTGCAGAATGTGGTTTGTATTTTTATAGATAACATATTTAAATTATTAATTGTTGACGATGTTATCTTTCTTTTTAAATAATTGGTTCTCGACTCATATTACCCATATGTCTTTATGGTCATTAATAATACGTGACTGCTTTCTCCACAAACTATCCTAATATCTGCAACGGCCTTACCTTGTCTGTATTTCATGCATAAAACATTAGCTATATAAAATTGATTTCATTCTCTTGACTAGTTGTTAGGAATATTCATGACATGGTGCGGTCATGTCTACACTTATGCCTAGTAACGTATCTCACATTTAGAAATACTGCAACTACGACTTCGTATTTGCCTGAAGAGATAATGGCTATCTTCTGAAAGAAGGATTCTGCGTTCAAACGATAGTGAGGAACGGTTGCACAATCTCAACCCGCACTACTACTCATCCGACTTTTCTTAAGACAAATAGAAAAATGAAATTCCCGACGCTCATAAACAATAATATATAAGCAAAGTAAACGGACAGCTGTTATTTCATAGTCATACCTGATAGTCTCTATTTAGTTGCTTCAATACGAATGCTGAATTAGAAACAAGGTCGATATTTATGCGAGTAAAATCAATCTCTACAAAAGAGGTACTCTAGAGTTGAACAAAAGTAACACTTTCCTCAGAAGAAAAGAACACGTGAAATATAGGATGAGAATATATACTACACTTTGTTTCTAGCTAAAATGCTAAGTAAGAATTCATAATTGATAGGCTACTCAAGTATTTTATTGATAGCTACGGATTTAGCGTGATAAATTACTCCCTTTACCCAGAGGCTTCGTGAAAGTAAATTTAGAGACAACGCTTATAATACATATACTACTGAAACATCCATTTACAATACTTCTACAACACCATTTATATGCACGCCCTATACTGGCACTAACATGACTTGTCCTACTCTGGTCTATCCGTAAGAGAAGGCTTATTGAAAAATAAAAGACTAATGCTCCACTAACTGCAAACTGCCAACCTCACCTCTTTCTCTCTGCACTTCACTCTGCTCACTGAACAATATCCCTCTTCAATCCAAATACTTCAGTTCTAATATAGATAAATCGACCCCTATGCAAATTGACTCCCAACTAAGACCATCTAGCGATTAGAGACTCCAAACAGCCAATTTGCAAATGGGGTTAACTCAATTGGCGACTAAACCACACTTACTACTGTGCTACTACTACTTCTACTGAAGATATGATATGTGTATTCTTTTTTGTTGTATAACTAAAAATAATTTATATTTAATCACTAAATAGTTGTAGACGTGGTGGGGGTTATATAATTCTCTACATATGTCACGAAAATGTAGACAATAACATTAAGCATTTATTACGTGATACCGCTGCTTATTAGAAACGCCGATAGAAGGTAACATTCATACGTTATGACATGAAGATACATAGATGTAAAACAAAGAACATAACAGAGAAAACATGAATTCTTAATTACGAAATACACCTGTTCCCATAGAATATACAATGCGCATCTTTGAAAGAGAGAACATTACATATGTCGAGCAGAAAAATGTAATTTACTGACATACATATCGAATTTAGTTTTAATACGATTTAGGAATAAAGTTCGTTTAGGGCATTGGCTTTGTTCATAGACAAAGGTCGTTGATAGAAGGACGGGAAAGATATTCTAACAGATAACATTTGTTCGGTTTTGCAACTAATCCATTAAAAGCCGAACCATTGAGACAAATGTTCGTTTGGCTTAAAAGCTGCGACAATAATGACTAAAAACTGCACGGTTAGAGGAAGTTGACAGTTAACTGATAATTGCCATCCCGATTAAGAGAGTCCTCGTTTGGAAACACATATAAGAAATCTGTACGACTCTTTTTTAACTTTGTGATTATCTTTGTTTAATTCCAGAATCGTGGATTTAATTAACCGTGCCTCTCATAAAATACAAAATGTTTAGCACTGTTGTTTAAAAAGTAGTGGGTTGTAATCAGATAGAATATATACTATGGTCGTTAAAACACGTTATAGGTAGAACCCTAACAAGAGACGTGTAAGAAATATGAGCAGATATACAACGGAATGAGTGAGATGTCTGTATGCATATCGTTCGGTCGACCCCGAGAGATGGCTGGTTCATATGCTAGTTCTCGATGCCTCTTTTTCTGTCTTCTCATTTTTCACACGAAACGTATCTGCATACAAATGTAAAATTTAAATTACTTTCGATTATTATTGAAAAAGCCTACATCGGTCAAGGTCGACCATTAGTGATGCATATTTACCATTGTTTTACTGGCTGTTTGCTCGGATGAAAATTGGTGCTTGTGGCCGAATATACTAATAGGGAAGTGGCAGTGTTTGTCGCAACGATCCAAAACATGTGTGATTCCCAGACTGTTAGCATTGGTTCTCTATTTTCTCCGTGCACACTTCTCCGCAGCAGCAGCTTCTTATCGTTTGCTTTCAGATGTTGATTCAAGGGTTCCTCTCTATCTTGAGCAGTCATATGAAACGCTGTCTCACGACTACATTACAGATGGCGATTGCCTTCGTGCTACGCTTCACATATTTGAATAAGATCTGCGAGGTGACCGGTGAACATCTTCCCAGATGCCAGTTCTCCATACAGGATGTATTTTGGAATTCGCTCATGCTTCATGCGGTAGACATGACAAAACCAGCGTATTGTGCATAGAAGGTAGTACATGCAGGGGAGCAATGCAAAACAGGACCTCTGTGGTTGGCACCTTATCCTGTAAAATTACGCCAATGGTGCGGCGGAGGCTCCCTAATTTGCAGGTGTTTAGGTGCTCCTGCTTGACGTAGGTAGTCGACGCATCGCTGCCGTACAGCAGCGTACTGTCATCCTATTCTTTATGATCAGATGAGGGTTCCTCCAGAGGCTAAACCTGAGGCGAACAACCGTCGTAGTTGTTTTGCTCATCCTCATGTTGAATTCAACATCGAACGGGAGGTTATCGCTATGGTGGAGGCAAGATACGTTAATTTGTGAACGACATCGATTTAATAGCCATCCATATGAACACCATGTGCTACCTCAGTGTATTGTCATAGGGCGTTTGTTTTTATTTTCTTCAGGCTAATTGTAAGCCTGTAATTTAGCATGCCTGTGAGAAATAGTACAGCAGTGCCTTCAGTTCCTGCTGTCTGGTCAGCAAACAGCATGCCTCTGATGAGAACGTTTCTTTGTCATGACTTTAATGCTTTTTAAGCAGGCAAAGTTGAATTTTACACCGTCTGATCTGACATGCAGATATATTTCCCCAGTTAGTGCCATCTGCGTGCTTCATGAAGACAGCCAGGAAAATCCTGAAAAGTGTGGGGACAGAACCTCAGCCTGGCTCCGCTGCAGATGCTGAAGGGGTTGGAACAACTCCCGCAGAATTAGATTATTCACTTAATGCAGGTGTCGAAAGACTCCATTATCCACTGCAGTTTTTGTTGACATCAAATCATCCGGAGTATCGTAACACGCCGCCTCTGATGACAAAGTCAAATGTCATATGAAAGCGACATACAGGGACATTAGCTTTCTCTGCACGTTTTTTGAGTTAACAGATGGAATAGATCATGTCTACAGTTGATCTTTTGCTCGAAACCCGCCCTGTGAATCGAGGTAGAAAAGTTCTGCCAGCTTCTGCAGATGGATCAAGGAGATCCGAGCAACTACTTTGCCGATTATGCTGAGTAAAGAAATGCCTCGGTAGTTGTTACAGTCGTTTTTAACACCGGTATGTTTGTAGAGGGTCATGATCTTGCGTGCATCATGTCCTGTTGTATAATTCTCTTATGTCAGCAATGGCAGAGTACTTTGTGCAGACAAAGTAGAAGAGTATTCTTGCAGTGTCCGATCAGGTATGTAATAATTCTATCTCTACATAAAGAATTGCTGGATGTAAAAGTATTATTGGTTTTACTCAGGCTTACTACGGCTGGCCCCATGTCATGCTCCTCCGTGTTTAGTAACACTCAATGACGTCAAGAACTAAGGAGAGCACAGTTTTATGTCTGGTGTAGAGGACAAAACAGTGTTCCTCTGACTCTCTATCTGCGCGGAACTGCCTGTGATCACTTTCTCAGTGGAGGATTTGAAGGAAGTCGTACTGTTTTTTACTGCTCTAAGTGTTTTATTGATTCACTCGTACATCTCTAATGTTAGCTGTCTTGATTTTCTCGCTTAGCTCTGTCAATACACGTTGGCATAGTACCTGCCGGTCCGCTGAGCTGGGTTTCTTGTAGTTTTGAGAACCCCAAAGTCTCTTCCGCTGGGGGACCGCTTGATCTAAGCACTAGCGGCTCCTTTGGCTCAAATATGGTCTGGACAGCGCGCTATATAGTGCCCCGCAGCCTTACCCATTAGGCCGTGGCAGAATCTCCAAGCGGCGACGAACTGCAAACTGCTCGACATGTTTTAGTTAGGATATCTTGCTGAAATCGATGTGGAGTTATTTTTTTGTTTTTGGCGAGGTGGAACATCTTTGGTAGCCGCCTGATCTTGCAGTAGACCAGGGAGTGATATGTGCACTGTCGTAAAGCGGGTATTGAGAAAGTTCTTGATAGGTCCAACTGATGCTAGTGTTTTGACCGTTTGTGTTGTCAAACGATCTTTACTGAGGCTTAGTCATGTAATAAGATTGTTTGATGCTCAATACGTAGTATGTGCAACGCTTCAAAAATTCTTGATCGTACTGGTTCATTCTGAACACCTTAAACTGCCCCAGGCAGAAGGGCAGTGATTTATTATCTGCGCCCATTCTGGCATTAGAGTAATCCACGTGAACGAGGTGTTCTTCGATTGGGATGCTATTGATGATGGAGGCAGTGCTCTCGTAGAACTCGTTCTTTACGCCCGTGATGATGAATATTGCTGGAGCATACACACTGACAAGGATACTGTCCTGCCGTAGTGTTAGTGCGAACAGTGAGGATTCGTACTGTACCATTGCTTCATGGTTCTACCATAGGCAGCAGTAGGGTTCTCACTGCGAAGCCTACTCCAAGTAAACTTGACTTGTTTGAGCCTTTAACCTGCCAATAGAATGTGTAATCATTCTCTTTAAGTGTTCCAGAGTCTGCGATGCGCATTTCCTATAGGGTGGCACTGTATACATCGACTCTCATTAGCTGGTCGTTTATGAAATCTGTCTTCCTAGAGATGTCAATTTCCGGAGGGTTTACAAAAAGGACGGTTATCATTGCTCGGACGTTTCAACATCCCAGTTTCAAATTAGTTTTTTTGTGTTGTTTTTTTAGTTTCCTGGTGCGGCATTTACAGTTTCGGATGCCTCTTAATCCGCATTCACCCGATGAAGTAAGCCAGATGTAATAGAGCAGAACCTTACTTGCTGGAGGCTTCCCAGCTGCATTCGGACAGCCGCTGTTTGTTTACATCTGAGAACTTTCTCACACAGTTAGGAACAATCTTCGGCCCCGCGCTTTACGCCAGTCGAGCGATGGCTTATAACCGATAGCAATTGTTTACCGTATTGTATCCGCGACTCTGGCGAAGCTGGAGTATCTACTTCAGGTTGTAGGCTGTAGGTTTGTTCCTTTAGTGCTGTTGGATGCTGGCCGGTGTGATTTGGGTGAAAGCATATTGCCCATGTAGCCCATAACCATCTCTATGTAACTGATGTATTGAAATGAACATCAAGTGTGTTCTATTTGGCAGCAACGTTGTAACACGAAGTTGATAGAACCAGGTTGTAGGAACGTAAAACTGACAGTGATCAACTCAGGATTGTTGCTCCTCAAACCTTGCCTATGAGTCGGTATGCCACCAGTCAAAGAAGGTTTAGACTAAATGTCTTACCTTCCTCTAGATTAACTGCCTTATGTGGCTGACAAGCTCTACCTACATGAAGCAACTGGTTATTGTGCCAGTGACGCGGTTTCGACCCTTATCCTGTTAGTAGAAGCACTTCTTACATGATTATATATAAGCTACGCGAGCAGGCGAGGAGCTAGATTTAGATGTCAAATGTTATTTGAGACGCACGTCATATCTGAGCATTTTATAAACACTTATCACCACTGACCAAACCAGCTGTTACAACCTTAAACATTGTTATTATTTGTACTCACTAGGAGTTCTCGCACAGGTCATCAGGGATTTCTCACCGACAACCTGGCGTATTCCATGAAGTCTGAGTGACAATAAGTCTCCCCAGATTTCCAGTATCCTCCACCTCTTTTCGATAGCCACCGCAAATAACCTTGCAGCATCGCAACAGCTGTTTCCCATTGATTTCTCGCTGTTAAAAACAATTGGTCTTCTCTGGAATTTGGGTGGCAATAAGGCTCCCCAAGGTCCCAAGACTCTCTGCACTTCCAGTGGAGGTCTGGTTTGTGCTGTCCCTTCTCTGTCTTCTCATCCTTCTTGACCCTATGCTGGTGCCATTTTTTATTTTTTATTTATGTATTATTTTATTTATTTTGATCATTTATTTTGTTTTTATTTTTTTAATCTATTTATTTATTTATTTTATTTTTCCATTTTTTTCAATTGTATTTATTTTTTTATTATTTTTGATTACTTTTTAAAATTTGATTTTTTCATCATATTTTATTTTTTATTGTCTTATCTTTTTATATGTGTTTAAATTATTTGGGGGGTGGAGGAGGGAAGGAGCTTATGGTGTTTGTTGCTAATCCTGTTTATTGGTTCATTTTTGTGTCGTGTCAGCTGAGGCCGATGTAATTTATTGGGGGTGGGCACTCATGAAGTGATGTTTCTGTTCCTTTGTGATGTGCTGTTCTTTCTGTGGTTTTGTGTTCTTCCTGTTGTAGATTTTATGTGACCCTTCGTAGCTTATGCTGGTCGGTTTACGCAGTTAAAGGGTTTTCTTAACATTGCAGATATTTCTATAGTTTAAATGATCCCTTTGATTCCAATTTCTCCCAGTTTTTTCCAGTTTTTTTTAGACTGTTCTTAGTGTTCCTACGATTATTGGTATTATATTGACTTTCTTCATGCTCCATATTTCTTTCAATTCTCTGGCTAGTTCCGTGTATTTGCTTCGTTTTTCCGTTTCTTTGATCTCCACTCTGTCTTTCTACTGGAACGGCGAAGTCTACGATTTTGTAAGATTTGGCCTTCTTGTTTATTATTATACCATCCTGTTTCTTTGCTTGTATGAGTCTGTCTGTATGTATATCAATGTCCCAGATGATTTTGTGGGTTTCGTTTTCCAGTACTGTTTCTGGTGTATGGTTGTACCATTTGTTTGCGTATCCGAAGTTCAATTGTTTGCACAGTTCCCGGTGTACTGCTTTCCCCACACACTCATGTTTGTTCTTGTATTTTTGGACTAGTTTGCTATATTCACTTATTATATGATTTGCTGTTTCGTCTCTTTGCCCACACAGTCTGCATTTAATTATTATTATTATCATTATTATTATTATAATTATTATTATTATTATTATTATTATTATTATTATTATTTTTATTATTATTATTATTATTATTATTATTATACTAAAACAGAGTTAATAAATGTTTGTTTACCCAATGTTTTGTCCTATATATTTTGATTACAGAAAATGCATGCTGATATATTCCTCAATGATGTGTTTGGGATATACTTGAAACGTTTTAATTATCATTGTCCTAATAAGCCATGACTTGCAATAACTCACAAAGGGCTCTATTCCAGATCTAACCTTTTTTCTTCTTTATATAAATGATCTTCTGGAAAATGTTGTTTAGAACATTAACATCTATGCTGATGATATACAACTCTTTATTCTAGCGTTGCTTCTCGCCCATCTCCCTCGGATCAGTCAAACTATGCAGCTGATCTAGGGGTTGACCTGGGTTCAGTTGTAGATTTAGGTGTGAAATGTCTTGTTTCATTTAATCCAGTTAATATTCAGCACGTGTCTTTCAATCGTTAGCGTGTTCCTTTTCCTCCTGAGATTATCATGGACATATCTGCTCTTGAGAAAAAATCGACTCTAGAACTTCATGGTCTTTCTCTCTAATCAAATCTTTCTTGGAGTTCATAATTAGATCCAGTGCTCTTACTGCTTCACGTAAAGTCCGTTCTCTCTATTGCTCCAAACACTTTCTCACACCTGAGTCTATTATCTATCTCTACATATCCATGTATGGAGTAGTGTTGTACTATTTGGGCTGGTGAATCTCTGCCTCATTTTAGGGTTTCTGATGAGGTGCAGAAACGTATCTATAATTTGATTAGCCATACCCTTTCTTCTTCTCTACATCCTTTCTATTACAGTAGTGATGTTGCTAATCTAAGTCTTTTCTATACATACTATTGTGGCATATGTTCTTAAGAATTATGTGATCTATTTCCCGTTCATTTTATTCGGGCTCGTTTGACTCGTTGGTCTTGATGTATCTATCAATTTGCTGTTTTGATACCTTATTGTAATACAGCTTCCTATTCCAGTGGCTTCTTTCCAAAAATCGCAGTCTTGTGGAACTTTCTTCCTTTTGACTGTTTTCCTCCTAGCTAGAATATTGGTCTTTTAAAGACTATGGTAAATGGGCATTTCCTGTCTTTGCGATAATCATATTTGTTCTTGTTAGCTCCGTACCTCAAGTAGATGCATGCCTTGTCTGGGGCGATTTCCATAAAAAAAATTGACCTATCATTTAGCTAATTGGAATTGATAACCTTCACACTCTATGATTCTGTGTTATTCAGCCCCGCACTTTTATTTAATACAGTCCCTATACATTTAGCTTCTGTCAAGGTCTCTTTTTGTTTATAAACAATCACAGATTTAATCCTCCTAGGATTAATACTCCCATTTATTTGTATATTACCGGAAAATTAAGAGGCCAGCGATTGCTTAACTATCGACTGATGCTTCTTTCCTTCTCTTTCACGTTGTCAGCTTTTGCTCTAACTTTTCTGTCGTCGCCGATTCTTTCAATCTATTCATCGCCTATATTTCTATATTGTACACAAGAGAACGCAATAAATAAGAGCTGTGATACAATTTAACCTGTAGCTGGAGACAGAAAGAGCGAAATAAAGAGACATAAATATCGAGAGAGTGAGATATATATAGTAGACAGAGAGCGGCTTTTTGAAAAAAATTGAGTTGCTTCCCTCAATCGTTTTTCCTCGGTTCAAATCATCTAACCCAAGAACACATCTAGTATATATGTATGAATGAACATTTGTAACTGCTCGGATGAGCAAATTAAACGACAACGATATGTAAAACGAAAAGAGTTGCCAATAGGAAGAAAATATGGTTGAGATTATCTGATCAACAATATGGTACATGATATATATCAAAACATCTTTTTTCCACAATAAAACGAGTATATACGTGATATTTGTATTGCGTATAGTAGTACATATTTAATTATTTAATATAGTACAAGTATATACAAAACACGTACATATATATATATATATATATATATATATATATATATATATATATATATATATATACTATTCTAACGTATATTTAAAGCTAAATATTAGATATCATGATTTTCTCTGAAAACGAATACGAACAGCTGCAACGTAGTATGATGAAAATAATTATCTTGGACAATTATTTATTAAAACATGTCATTTAAAAACATTAAGAATGTCTTATTCACACAACAGATTGCAATATATATTAATATGTATTTATTTATATGATAAATTATGATATATCATATATGTATATATATATATATATATATATATATATATATATATACATATATACACTTATATCTGAAAGATACAATTATGTTAATACAACAATAGAACACACATTTTAGGTAGCTGGCATGTTTCTTATTATGCATTATCTCGATATGCCGAAATTTGTTTAATATGAATACACATAGTGTTACGATTAACGCTTAAGCGGTCATGTACAACAAAGACCAATATTTTTGTTTGGAGTCTTCTGTATCAAATCCTTGTGGCAAACCCTTCGATCTAGATGACATTCTGCGTGTGTAATGATTTATATATGTACGGGTTATGTTGCTAAAGACAACTCTGAACTAATTGTGGTTTCTGTTTTACAGGCGTTTAACTGAGTCAGATGTGGAATGGAGCCAGTTAAGTGTCGCGCAGTGATCAGGTTTTTTGTATTTTAAAAGGCACACACCAAAGGAGACTTTTGATGAAATGAAATAAACTTATAGTGATGATGCCTCATCATATGACCTTGTAAAACGCTGGCATCGTTAATTCAAACATATTCGGAAGTGTGTGGAAACAGCTCCCAGGCATCTGCCCGTCAAGTTGAGGCTGCCATTTTGGGGGATCGACGCATTACTATTCGCCAAATAATCCTAGAGGTCAAGATTAGCCAGTGTCTGTGTAAAACTATCATTCATGACCATTTGAATATGCATAACGTGTCTGCCAGATGGATTCTCAGGTTGCTCACACCTTTCCAGAAGCAAGAACGCGTCGAGTGCTCGGGGATGAATTTGGAGATGTGCCGAGAAGATGGGGCAAAGTTTTTTAAATACTGATTATACAGGATGAAACTTGGGTCCATCACTATGATCCAGAGACCTAAGCCATGTCAATACAGTCCAAGCACTTGACTCACCACCTCCAAATAAGGCAAGGGTGTATCCCACCCCTCGCAAGGTCATGCTCACAGTCTTCTGGGACCAGTACGGAGTAGTGATGACAGATTTCCTGCCAAAAGGGTACCACACTTACAGGAACTTATTACGCTTAACTTTTGATGAAATTGAGAGAAGCAATCAAAATTGAAGAGGCGGGGCAAGATCAGCAACGGTCTTATCCTCTTGTAGGACAACGCTTCGATCCACAACTCGTATGTCGCCAGACAAGAAGCACAGGCGTGTGGCTATGAAATCCGCCTCCATCCCCTTACTCTCTTAGCCTTGTACCCCCTGACTTTCATCTCCTCCCAGCCATTAAGTTGTTTTTGAAAAGAAAGCGTTTCCTAGATGATGCAGCCTCGATTTCTAGAGTTACGACGAGGTTAGAGGACCAACCTGAAGTGTTCTACAAAAACGGTGTCCAGTGTTGCATCAAACGATGGGAGAAATGCATAACTCTGGGTGGTTCTTATGTATATAAAGAATAATAATTGTTGCAAGTCACATTAATCTACTGCTATGGTAAATGGGTCACAGGCATTACTTATTGAACGCCCCTCGTTCTTCTAAAAGAGCAATAAACTGACATTTTCTGGACCACTTCTACTAATGACTTAAGAAGCCATCATTTAAAATGTGCTTACAAATTGACTAATCCTTCACGAAATCACTATCGACACTGTTAGCTATTTATCAGTTTACGTTTTGGCATCTTTTATTTCATGTGTTTTAAGTCAGTCCATGAAACAAAATTATCCAATCTATTACTAGACTAACCGCAACCACAAGATAAATTCAGTGATGATGATAAGTATTTACATAAGTGTGCACTATGGAAATGTAGCCTCATCTTACTTTATTAATGTGGCATCAATTACAAAGCTCGGGGGCACTCGAGCATAGGTGTTAAAGTGATCGTCGATAAATACATTGAAAACCGTTTAGAGAACTGTGAAATACATTAATTCATGTTCAAATGTTGTATGTTATTCACACAACGTTTCGACCGATGTACCCTCCACCCTTCTTTAATAACATCTTTTTGGCTCAAAAATTCTTAGTTAAAAATCTGGAATCTCTACAAAATCTCAAACTGAATACTTTATTCAACCACCGGGTTATATTGTTCACATAGATCAGTGGCGCGACGGATAAAGTGAGAAGTGTTAATTAGTCCTATGTAGCTGTCTCATGTAGGTTGGATGTGAATATTCAGTACAGGCAATACCAAGACTATACTTGAGCATTACTAAAGTCTTATACTCGATAATGGCTGGTGGAACGAGAACAATCTAACTAATGGATTAAATAAAGTGTTCAGTTCGATATTTTGTACACATTTTCAGGTTTGACATAAAGATTCCTGAGATAGACAAGATGAAGCTCAGAGAAGTCTATAGTTTCCTCATTCGGAACGTTGGGAAACTAGTGTCATATATTAGAACAGTACTTCAAATAATATATAGTATCGATCATCATCTTAAAATATCCGATAACCATGTATTTCTTTATACTCAACGATGAACGAAAAAGTTAACGGCAATAACGAAAATAATACGAACGATATTAGTTATAAAGAAAACATATGGTAAAATAATGCTAATACTTGAAACAAGTAACACATACAATTTCGTTTACTAGTCTCGTCATAAACATCAATAAACACACTAGGTCGACATGTCATCTACGATTATTGACAACCATTAACATAATTAAACAGTTGTTTAGAACCAGAGTAATCGAATATAACAACACCATTAACGCAGTGATATACATGCATTCTTCTTCATATGATATTGGGGAAACTTCGCAAAATTTACAAATGCGTATCAACAGACAGGGGCTCTATTTCATTTACATGCCGCTTTCCCACAAGGTAATACACCCCGATTCCACATAGAAACTACAATCAAGTTAGTAGCATATCGACCGAGCTTCCCCCACGCTTAAAGAACTTCTAAGGTAACTTTACTAAGTACTCAACCTAGGCAATGGCATACTTTACGTACCTCTCATCCCCACAGTACTTAAACATCACATGTGTGTATATGTTGTCATCGTCAGGTGGCATTGACAGCGTTTACTTTTCTTTCCTTTATATAAATATATTTTTTTATTTCCATAAATGTTAATTTCTCCGAGTCACACAAGGCGTGCACTTCGGCTGCTAGCTATAACCACTATACGTTTATGTTGTTGTTTTTTTAATTTTCCATTTAGAAATTCAAGTAAAACCTATTTTGTCTGGTTATGGATCTATTGTACAAAAGAAAATACACAATGTTATTGAATACCTCTAATACAAAGTGCATAGAACTGTCGAAATATTTGCTATAAGGCTTTGTTTTTTATTGCATTCCCGGACAGTAATGCAGATTCATATATATTTTATTGTTTATGTTTACTTATACAATTTCAATCCATATTTTTAGTGTTGCTTTTGTCTGGTTAGAGAAACAATAGTCAATAAGATATTGCTCTGAAGTAAAATCGTAATCAGTTTTCTTTCACCAGTTGTCCTTGTGCCGAAACAGGTACTGGTAGTTATTGATCTCGATTACTCTTAGAGGCAGGAGACAGAATACTATTGTTAAATTAAATACTGACGCAGCTTTAAACGAGTTTTAATGCATTATTAGGCATTGCTATCATTTATACTTTAATACCATTTGTAAAGATATAAACACCCTTTAGAAATATTCATGAAACAACAACTGCTCTTCGATGAATACTTTCCTACACTATTTGCCTTTTCCGTTTGTGTAACCTCATAAAAATCCCCGGTATTTCGATGACAGAAAGCTTGCATTTTGCTTTAGGAAAAACACTACAAAGAATCGTAATTATTTTTATTTAGCAAATTGTTCCTGTGTCGCAGCTGGGTTTTAGATTGATTTTCCAGAGTTGGTGCATGTGCGCACTCAGCCGGTTCCACGTGGGTTTTCGCAGTTTGTTGAATGAGTATAAAACAATCTATAGAATTGGTTAACCCGAGTTCGAATACATTCAGATCTGCTGCAGAAATTATTACTGTAATCCATTTCGGAAATACGAAAGCCAGTAGGTAAACACAGGGTGAAATGAAAGAAAAATTGGTTCGAAATATCCTTTGGAGTACTTATTAAATTCTGTCATTAAATAATTATGAAAGCTCGTTATGTAGTGAGGACAATCACAGTTATATCACAGAGTTATCAAAATATACATGTGATGTATTTGTCTATCCGTATATCCCTATGCCCTGGAATGCAATTTAAGATACAAATATATGTGAAGATGTGTTGTGGTTTAGAATATAAGAAGATTCAATTTTACCTACTGTAAATATAGAGAAAAGAATGCAGGGTTACCAGCTTTGAAGTGTGTGGATAGTTTTGAATATTGACCCCTTGTTTAACAATGAATACAATAACTTGTGTTCGTAGTTATATTATTTAATAGGTGCATTCATTTGCATATGAAGGGTACAACGTTTTTTGGAAGAGCGAATTAGAGAAGACAAGGAGTTGCTTTTTTGACAGTTGAGATCGACCATTGTAGTTGAGATTTGTCATTATTTGTTGCGGTGTTACAGAAGAAGAGTTCTTTTAATATCATTATAGGTTTATAAGCTATTTCAACGAAGTTGTTATGGAGTCAGACATTGTGAGATAAAACATTGATTTGATATTGCCTGTTACAGGGAAAAGTGATGCAGTCGGCTGGACGAAGAATGTGAAATTGGTGGCTAAGCTACATAAAGTTCGAGCCCTTGCTTGTTTCCTTGAACTCTTTTTCTTCCCCTCTACTTTGAGATGAGCAATGAAGAACAGTTAGATGAGGGAAAGATAGAAATGAGATTAGAGAACGCGTTCACTGAAGGACCGTATAAAGTATATACAAAGCTAAAACGATGCAGGTCGAGTAGATTATCAGTTGATGTTTACTGCAATACAATCAAAAGATTGGTTTGACTTGCACAATACTTAGGGAGAAGGCTGGATCATACACTAACACTTGCTATCAATACGGGATTCTCAGACGAGGTATCTGTTGCACTGCAACAGTAACACCACGTAGACATACTGGAAGTAAGCAAACCGATATAAACTGCACGGCCTTTAGTCAGCAAAATAATTCGAGAGACTAGGACAATGACCGCGTGTGCATAAAACACTGCACTAAGAAATAAGACTAAAAAGGAATCATCACGCATTCGGTGCTTTAGATATCGAAGGCAGCATTTAATCAAATATTGTACGGCGTCACGTACAATCACAGTAATGTGCTACGATTTTGGGAAATCTTGGAATATAGCAAAGTATTGTGCCTAGGCTCTGGGAAACGAGCAAGGGGAGCTTCTGCCCAAATTGCTACTCCAAACAACAGAATGATGGCGCGGTATTGGTCTTTATCAATTACAAAAGTAACGGTGAAAAATACAGTAATGGCGGAACTTTTTGATACCGGGTGCAACACCATTTTACTAAGATGGAATGGACGTTAAATGTAAAAAGACCGGTAAGTTTAAATACAAGTATGTAGAGTACGAATAAAAGTGGACGCGATTATAATAGCTCACAAGATGGCCAAGATCAGGGTCATAATTAAAAGTGTGGATGCTTATCAGTTGAACGTCTGGAAAATCGGGGGGGGGGGAAGAGTTTTAAGCATATTCCGATGGAAAGGAATGTTCAGTGAAATGGAAATGGATTAAAGGGGCTCCAGTGTTGCAGAACAATGTGAAGTATTACAAGTATCCCATGGAAAGACATACACAATCAGAGTTTGAGAAAGAGATGGAACGATCTATATTGGACAGTATTCACTTACCAGGGAAAAGTGACAGAAAAGCTTCGTTGCCCTTGAAGGTAGTATTCTAGGTCACAACGTTAAAGTTAGGTCAGTTTTACACTTCAAGTAATTAGTCCATTGTGTAGTGTACACTGCGGGGGGCGACATAATAGATGTGTAAATGAATAGATGGCATAGTTAAAGCGGTCGACAAGAGCCACTGCGATTGCGGACCTCAAGCCTACCTTATTGCAACCGCACGTGGCAAATGGAATATAGCATAACAACTGGGCTGTCCGAAAAGAAGAACCTACTGCATGACATGGTAATGATTTGGACTTAATGTTGCACCAAAATGAAAACAGCCGTTCTTAGTTTATTAAAGGAAATAAGACATTGATGTAACAAATCCAAGAAATGATAGTAAATCGGAGATACGAATACTACGAAATCTTGAATGCAAATAAAGCCACTATTTGTGCGTTCAGAGAAAACAGAGCTGATGCGATAACACGAATATGCAGACAGTAGTTATTTGAAAAGGAATGATGTGTAGGTCGCAGAGAACTAGAAGAATAGCATGTCATGCATCACATGGGAGTAGATGGAACATTATATATGGTAGAAAAAGTTGATCCATTTATAAAATGGGAGGAAGTTAAATAGGTGGTTAAGAATTGCGTTCGATCTCAATCAATTGATCTTGCCCTGAATATACATTATAGCCATAAGATTAGGACTACGAACAATTAGACAAGTGAGATATTGAGATAAAACACGATTGTGGGGCTCATACTTTTAAATCATATATGTAGACCAGGGAGATTTTCAATATGTAGGGAGTTGCACGGGGAGCGAGCAACTGCGGTTACAGAGGAATAGGAGATGATGATGCGTGACCGAAGTCAAGCAATGGAGGTGATGATAGGCAACGAAACAGTTTTTTCGCTCAGATGCTTAGAACAGAGAAGATAAGACGATATTGCAGATATAATAGTAGAGCAACATCACTAGGCAGTGAGAACAACAGCCAGGAGAGGAGGGATTTCACCTGAAAATGTAACATTATGATACAATACAAGACCAACTTTTAAATTATGAATGGAGCCCCTAAAAAGATACACCCCACAGAAATTGATGAGCAATAGCTAGCCAGAATACAAGTAGGAGTAGAGGTTTGGGTGAAGTCACAGAATACACGATATACGATGCAATGGGTAAGACGATTACTAACTTAAAATCGATCTCCTGACTACTTCAGCGTCTAAAGTATGCAGTAGCATATTTTAGATTTAAGCCGCGGGCCCGTGTACACGATAGACATGTAAACGCCAAACATGAAGGCAAGTAGGCTGAGGCAGTTGCAATGGCACACCGCAGAGAGAACGTAACATGCCGATCTTGGTACGTGACTACTTTATGTGAAATGATTTCTAATGATTATGAGGGCGTGTCTCTTAAAATATGACGTGGAATAAAAACATCCTACTGCAAAAATGGAGAATAACATGAACAGTTACCAACTTTGAAATGCGTGCACTGTCTCGCATGTTGCGCACTCGTTGCATTTATTTGCATATAATGGAAATGACTATTTTAAAAAAAGACGAATTCGGGAAGATAGGCAGTTAATTTCTGGTACTGATAGAGAACATTGGAGTTGAGATTTGTTGTTGTTTGTTTCGGTGTTGCAGGAGAGAATTGCTTTTGAATTTCATTAAAGGTTTATAATTTTCGAATAAGATTTAACGAACGTCCAATGATTGTATTAATCTTGCATTAATGTTGTATTAGTTTATTTTTAACAATCTTGCGTTAGCCAGTCCCGAAGCTCTCATTCCATAAACGGTAAATACGAATTTATTTTGTTAGGAATTGTGACAACTCTTTACATCTACGATGCTATTTTCACAAGGTTTCAGCTACGTAACTCCGACCTTCTTCAGGAGTCACACATACATGTTTATACTAAGCGCAGGAATCTGTATACAAGTTTGCACACATCCTTTATTGATTTAGTGGTAAGTAAAAGTCTTCTTGAGATTGAAGGTCTAATTCACAGTACAGTTGAAACACAGTATAAAAGTAAGAACTACTTAAGACATCTGCCTGTTCATAGCGAGAAGTATACTCCCGTTAAATAAATAAAGAGCTCCGTTCGGGATTCCGTACGGATTCTCGATTTCGACAAGAAGTACCTGAAGAAGTTCGAAAGTTTCATCGTCCAAACTTTATGTAAAAAACATCCAAGAAGGAAGAGTAGTCATATCACAAATTATAAATCTTCATCTACAAAAATCCTAAAACACAAACAATAAAGACGATGTTTTAATTTATTATCGCGAAAATTTAAAATTATAGAAATTAAAAAATTAAAATAATAATTGTAATATGGAGTGACATACATAAAGAAAGAGCATACACGACCCCTATGTTCAGACAAATACGGGTTGCACGCTTGTTACCTGAACATATATAGTGGTCAGTCTTGTTTGGTAGCAACTGCAATTTAAATATTTTTAATACTAGATCTGAATACATGGAATATATTTTCTTAAATGGGTTACTTATATACTAAACAACATTTTGTAAAAAAACATTGTATCACTCAACTTTAGTAAAATAATAAATAAGCAAATCAATATAAAGTACATTTATTAACGCTAGATAGCTGAACATGCCATTCAAATCTCACGTTTCAGTTGTTCGTAGAAATACATAAAAGTGTGTAGGTATTGTTTTCTGAGAATCAAAACTAAAAGTACGAAATGATTTTGGCGATGCATATAGCTATATATCTTAAAAATCAACTTCAGAAGACTCAACTTTATAGATACGCACATGAATGTATACAGATGTGAGGAAAAAAGAATATTTCTAATATCACCGAGATTCACCTAGCAACACAAATGGCGGCAGCATCTAAGCCAATTAGAATTGAGAAATCTTATCTTTCTTTTCCGAGAAAGACTGCGTTTAAGATTTTCTTGTTTACGATGTATGTTTCGGTAATCTTATTTAATCTAGAAAAAGGTTCACAAAGTGCAATCATGGAAAGGGAATTGGCTCGCTGATATCTTAGAAGTAGAATTCGTTTAAAGACATCTGCAACTGATCATTATGTACAAGTGTAGGAAAATGTTGAGATAAATGTTAATTCTTACTAGATAAACTTAATGCCTTATGCAGATCTCCTATACCACTAGATATTATACTGATATAGCGTTAGATACGAAACTTTCTAAAACTAACTTGATGTCACTAAATCCAAATATCTCTAGTTGGTCGGCATGCCTACGTTGTTTATACCTACATTATATCATCAGTTTGGGTAAAATATACACACACACTATCGAATACATTTGTGCTTGCTTTTATAGTTCGAAAATGCACATTTAGTTCATTTATCATGCTGTACCGAATTTCGCACTGGGTGTTGTAGTAGCAAAAATTATACTCTTATTGATTAGTGTTACTATCTATCGTAATGTAGCTGCGTGACAACGATCAGCATATGTAAGGTAGCCCTTTATTTCTGTTTGAAGGGTTTCATATAGTAAAGGCTGTACTTTACTCCGAATGTTTATACGTAACGTTGCTTCTTGTAATGTGTAACATCGCCATTATCTTTAGTGAAATATGTTCAATTGTAACTCGTCGAGAAGCCACGTATATATATATATATATATATATATATATATATATATATATATATATATATATATATATATATATATAGTCTAAAGAAGCTTAAGGTCATTAAAAAAAATGTAAAATGCAGTTTAAATTCCCAGACAAACTAACTAAATCCAAGATATTGCAGACTTAACATTCGTTGGAAAATTAATAAATGAAAAAATATAAGTAAAAAAAAAGGGGGGTTAATTATCTATATATATATATATATATATATATATATATATATATTGCTTTGTATATTTTGGCAGTTAATCCCCAAGTAATTTTGTCCAGAAAGTTAATACAAAGTGAAGACCCGAACAACATATATCTTTCGTAGCTTAATCTTTATTGGTCTTCTTAGCCATTTTTCTATGTACAAAACTGTATACGGTATTCCCACTAGGGTAGAAACTCACACTCTGTTCCCGTTTCTTTGAGTATAATTTATTCTATGTAGCCTTTCGAACAGCTCGCCTTGTTCATTTTACTTATTACGTACATAGTTTCTTCAATCACAAACTTTTCAAACAACACTTCATAGAAATTCGAATGTAACTAAAATTACACACAACATATACCAATCGCTATCCTATATTTTGTGCAACCCACTTTTTTATGTTTAACAATGTTATACACATAGTACCGCGACGATACTCTTACATACAGCATTGTTTAGGAAATGTATGCAATATGAATAGATTCCATATATTTGGAAAACAGCTATATTAATACCGCTACATAGAAAAGGTTCGATACATTTAAAAAGTAATTACAGACTAGTTTCTCTAACATGTATTTTGTGTAAGGTATTTGAAAAGAATATAAGAAACCACATATTAAATTTCATAAAGGATGATATAAATTGTAACCAACATGGCTTTGTCCATGAAAAATCAACATTATCTTATATTTTGGAAAGTATTGACATTATAAATGAATATTTGATGGAAGGATGATAGTGCGGATATCATATATTTGGATTTTGGCAAGGCATTTGATACGGTATCTCATCATCGTTTACTAGTGAAACTGAAAAATGTTGGTATTATTGGCAAAATGGTTAATATTGTTAAGGAGTTTTTGAAGGATAGAACTCTGGAGGTAAAGGTTGGTAAATACTATTCTGAATCACAGTACATACCCTCCGGTGTTCCGCATGGTTCAGTATTGGGTCCTTTGTTGTTTTTGATATTCATATATGACGAAGCTAGTAATATGAATTCAGAAATAGAACTGTTTGCTGATGGTGTTAAACTACTTGTGAAACCTTTATTAAAGGAAATAACACATACGGATCTCAATAAATTATCATATTGGGAGTATATGTTAAAGTTCGGATGTAACCTAGACAAATGTAAAGTAGTACATGTAAGATCCAGGAATGTTGGAATTGAATATGCACTAAACAACAGAGGAATCATAGAAATAGATGGAGATTGTGATTTAGGAGTGGAGTTTAATGATACATTTAAGGCAAATAATCATATTTTGACCATTGTATCGAGGGCAAATAGAATGATCGGGTAGATGGTTAGGCATATTATTTCGAGGGAGACAAATGATGTGTCAATTATATATAAAGCTTTAATAAGACCTCAAATAGAATACTGCACCAAGGTCTGGCCTCCAGCGACTAGACATGCACATTGGAATGTAATATTGAAACTGGAAGACGCACAAAGAAGGGTGACAGAACTAATAAGTAAAGTTAAGAAGTGCAGTTATAGGGAAAGATTGGACAAATTGGGAATAATTACTTTGCATTTCTAACTATAATGGGTATATTTTTATTATTTCCCCTAGATCTGTTAGACGGTTTTCAGAAACTAAATCTGTTAACAAGTTAAGTTCTTTTGTTCACAGAGAAAAAAGTTTTTGGAATAAGTTACCAGATCGGATTGAGAACACCAATAGCGTGGATCAGTTTAATATGAGGTGGGATGAATTCAGAGAAAGTGGTAGGATAAATAAATTGAGAGGGCACATTTGGGAGTTGTCAAATGAAATATTTAACATAATTTGATCTGGACACTTTACTAAGAGTGTCAGTCTTTTTAATTTTTGCAACAGTTTAATCGAGAACATAATAAAAGAGATGTCCAAGGAAGCATAACAGCAAAAACAAATAAAATAAAATAAGTCACCATAAATAGAGTCACAAATGTAATACAAAAAAATAATGGATTACTACATTAGTGAACATGAATAGATATGAAGTATGATACAATGCATCATTAACTCTAATTATCACTAGACTTTATATATTACTTAAATGTAAAGGATGAACTAGTGAGCTAATTAATTGAACATTGTGATTTCTGTAAAACATAATGTGAGCAATAATTTGACTAATTTAGTTTTATGCAAAATGATCTAAGAGCGGTTACAGCACTTAGTGAAAATTTAGATACCTTCAATATTTGTGTAATTGTACCAATAGATAAACAATATCAATTAATTAGTATTTTACAAAGTACAGTTTCTTTAGATTGTGCAATCGATTTTAGGGGGCATTATGTGGGAACAATCTCAAATTATTCAATTAATTCATATTTGCATTAATTCGTATCCATAGTGATTACATACCAATCAAGCCTCTTTTAGAACTTGACATGTCTTTCTGCTACTATCGCGATTCGACCCCTCGGGTTTTATACAACCAAAATAAGGGAAAAAAGATGAAAAAAAACCTATCAGACAGTCTCGCCTTACAAAGTTGTTATACCACGGAAGCTTGCAAAAAAAATAAAATACAATAATTGTTAAGTTAAATTGCACGATTGTTGATTTACAAAATATTTCACATTAATATATTTTCATGCGTGACTAAAATGTTGTCAATTTCCTAACTTTAAAAGCGTCAATCTGAGCATAACATCGACACAACTACACTTATCCTAACGTCCTTTAGAATTTGACGTGCTGTTTAGCTTATATCGCGATTCGACCCCTCGGGGTTAATACCATCAAAATGAGAAAGTTTGCAAAAAAAAAGTATTAATTATTTTTACATTTGAATTGTACGTTTGTTGATTCTCAAAATGTTTTATGCGCGCCTCAAAGATGTTGAAAACTTCATTATATATATATATATATATATATATATATATATATATATATATATATATATTATTGCCTCGATACTTTTTTCTAAAATGGACGCTTGAGTGAACTCATCGGACGACGATGATATTTGAACTCCATTCTTCTATTTGTTTTTTTCCTGAGACGCTGATGATTTTAATTGTTTTCTAACTATCTTTAACACAAAAATAAAAGGTTAGCCTAGTTCAAGAAACCATGTATGTAACGTATAGTTTTTAATCAATAACTTATATATTAGCTCTCACATTTTTCGCGTTCGAGCAATTTATTAATTTTCTTTCAACATACACAAAAATACTATACATTTACACATATATATGTATATATATATATATATGGTAAGTCAATGAAAATGATATTGAGCTTTCCTTATTTCACAATAGGTCCAACTCTCTAAAAGTTTTCCTTTTAGTTATAATCTACATATACATATATATATATATATATATATATATATATATATATATATATATATATGTATATATTGGTTAGCACAAAGTTTTAAATATCCTAAGAGAGTTGTCAAAATAATCACTATCCAACCTTGTCTATTGTCCAATCTTCGTCTGCTCCACTATATTTCCTTAGTGGCAAAACGTGACAGCGAGAAGAGCAGTAATAAAAATAAACTGGAGAAAGAACGAGGGAAAGAAAGAAGAAAAAAAGAGCCGAAAGAAACTAATGTTTGATGTTGTCATTTACGTTGTTTCATATTTAAAGGGATTTACAGACTCGCTGTTTCTTTATTAAACCACCCTAACGGAAGCTGACATGATGAATCGCTGGGTGATTAAACGGCTCATATATATATATATATATATATATATATATATATATATATATATATATATATATATATATCTTTTAATTGTTTGTTCTATATAGTATATCCATATATATATATATATATATATATATATATATATATATATATATGTGTGTACAGATATATATACATGTATATATATATATAGTAACAAAAAACAAACAATTAAAGATATATGTATATATATATATATATTAGCAAAAACAAACAATTATATATATATACTAGCTAAAACAAACAATTACATATATAAATATATGTATATATATACATACTTACACACACACACACATATATATATATATATATATATATATATATATATATATACAATATTCGGCTATATTCAAGTGATAATATGTTATTCATTATATTGCTCGTTTTGTTTCCAATTTTAAACTGTTGATACATTTTTACGGACCGTTTCGTGCACAGTCAACCAGGCCTGATAGTATACTAATTCTGAATTTTCCAACTATGAACTCATCAGAAAAACAAATTTTACTCACAAATAAGTAAACATGATTGTTTTATGGCTAATAATATTTATGTTATTAGTTAATAGTGGAGATGTAACTTGTGTGAGGTGTTATGTGCTTAGTGATTTCGTTGCTGCCTTACAATGTTTTCTTGAAAGCGAACTTTAATGTACAGAGTTGTACATAGGTGAATAATAATTTAGTTTGTCCGACTCTGAACGAAGCGTCCTGTAAAAATGTATTAAACGTATAAATTAGAAAAATAGACAAAGCTAATGAATAAAATATTGGTCAATGGAATCGAGTATATTTATATTGTTATGTTTTAGCAAGCATCGAGCTTCTACCTTGAACATGTGAGTTCATGGAAAAATAGAAAGAATATCCACAAACATATATTTTTAACACCTCTTTTTCTATCTCTTTGCATATATGTATCTCTCTCTCCCGCCCTCTATCTATCTATCTCTGTATCTCCCTCTCTCTCTCTCTCTCTCTCTCTCTCTCTCTCTATATATATATATATATATATATATATATATATATATATATATATATATATATATATAAGGTGAGTCAATGAAAAATAGTTAGACCTGTAAATGGAAACAGATCGATATCTTCAGTTGTTCAGAACAAGGAGCATTTAGTAGATAAAAATATTTATTCTTCTTCTCTTTCAATTGTATTCCTTAAGCACGGCTTTTCAAAGATCAAAATCTTATCATCAGAGGAAGTAGTGATTGATAAGTTGACAGATAAGAACAGTCAAAATTCAAAATTTGGAAAAAAAAATTTTTTTAAAGTTCTTTTAAAAAAAAGTTATTTTTAAAAAGTTTTTAAAAGTTCAAACGGGTGGGTAAATGAAGTTCACCAAACAATATATATATATATATATATATATATATATATATATATATATATATATATATATATATTAAAGTGTACTATGTAAAGCAAACGCTTGCATTCAGTTGGAGCATGCTAAGAACTATTTATTCACAAAATACCTAACGGTTTAATTCGTTTGCTGCCATGTGTTCTCTGATAATAATAACAACCTTGTCGTTTTACTTTAAAAAATAACTTAGCAAAACCGAAGTGTAAAACACGTATTTCGATAACTTTAATTCATCAATCCTCCGCACTCATTAACCTTATGTCAGTGAAATTATAGTACATTAATGGATTATTATAATAAACACGCACTAAACAGTGTTCCTTAAATCATCGTTAGTGTTGCTATTTTGTCGTGTTTACTTCACAGCTTGATTTCGATATATATCGATGACCCCATACTTATTTTCTGTTCTGTATGATTAAATTTTTTTATTATATATCCAACATGTGCGGCCCGGGAAATGATGCATTTTTTTTTTCGTTCGTTTTATCTTGTAAATCACGCAAGGTTTAAATAAAAACTTCGAATCCAGTTATTTACTGATGCTCTCATTATTTTGACGATACAAGTCGGTCAGTGCAGAGATATTATCTTAGAGTTTAGCGATTTAATAACTATGACCTTATCCCTTGTCCCCTGATGGAGACTGATGCTGCCAACGGTCTCGATAGGGATATGAATGGTTATTAGTCGCTGATCTCTCCTTGTCCGAGGGTCATGCGAGTAGTGTGTTGTACACATTTGGCGTTTACCTCGCTGGCATCTCGGACAAATCTTCACACATCAATGAAGAAGAAGACGTTGTGACTTCAACATAAATAATAATGAAGCTAATGCAGTTTACTTATTTCCTTGAAGGAAGTCTACATACTATTTGTCTTGTTTCATTATTTCTGTTCTCCATATTTGCAAATGAGTTGACATGAGAAAGGTCAGTGTGTTCATTTACAGAATAAACTGGTTGCTACAGAATTAATAGTATGACGAGACATATTAGAATACCGCCGGTGTAAAAAATGTAGACTATTTGAAGAAAATCTACACGGCGAAATATTTCGGACAACTAAAATCTCCATAATTAAGCTACACGTATTTTACTTTTATTCGACAGAGGTATATTTATTGAAAGCAGCTTAGAAAGTATCTGCCACTTTTATATATTGTCTTCGCCATATATGAACATTTGGTTATGATCCTCATTTGTTTTCATTACACATGATGTATGTTACAAAGTATCAAATATGTTGATGACGAAATAATAGTATTTTTCTAAGATTCCGTAAAGAAAAGGTTTTTGATAATATATGTGAGTTAAACATTTACGACAGTGTGTCTGTCAGTCTAAATGGGTAACTATTAAAGGAATGCGTTACTGTTTAACTTGGTCGGTCTTTCTATTCACAAAAGTGGGCAACGAACATACTCAGGGATACGCTTTTCTATGTTCTATTTTCAGCTGATTTACGTTGGCATTTTCCCGGATTACACTAATAACAATCACCGCGTGTGTGGTTCCCCTCTGTATGTGACTCGATGTAGCGAGTGTAAAATGCTGTAAATTTGGGCAATTTGGGGCATTTTTGACCCCCCTTTGCTCCCTTGTGGGCGTGAACCAGAATGTTTCTGAGGTCAAGGATGCTCATTTTATATCCAGAACAATTGCCTCTACATATGGGCCAAGTTTCAGAAAAATTGAATGGATGGATCAAACGTTATGGGAGAAAAGGGTCATTTTTCGCCATTTTGGGGGATTTTGAACACCTGGGGGCGCGAACCGGAATGTTTTCAATGTCAGCGATACTTATTTACTATTAGGAACACATGCCTCCACATTTTGGTCATGTTTCAGAGAAATTGCATGGATGGATGAAAAGTTATGTGGCAAAAATGTAATTTTTACCATTTCGGGGGCTAACCAGATTTTTTTTCAAAAATCGGAGAATGTCACTTTCTAAGTTGACCAAAGTTACTACTTCATGCAACATTTCAGAGAAATTCAATAAATGGTTGCGGAGAAAAATTCGGACGGACGGACGGACATGCCTCAAAACAAAAGTCCCCCGATTTTGTAAATCGGGGAACCAAAAACAGTATTCCTTATTGCGGCGTATTAGTTTGTATATACGGCGTTTATAGCGAGGTTCACGGTGTTCACTAGCCTGAAACCATCGTAGAATCTAGTAACAATTTCGGCAGAACATATAACTCTTTTAAATGGCCATTCTCAGTTCAAGTAATGTATATGATGCATTTTTACATATATACAAGGATCAATCTTCAAAGTTCAACTTTTTCCTAATGTAATTTCTTGACGTTCTAAGAATAGCTCTAGATTATTAATTTTTTGTCTCATGTTGCTACTGTACGGCAACTGTCTGTTTACTATTGTCTAAACCATTTGTCAAAATAATAGGAACTATTTTTGACCGACAATCAAGCGTTTCTCTATGTGCGGTAGAAGCTATTGAAGCTTACAGTGAAATCTTTCGACAAACCAATTCTATTGTGGGAGTGTCTTGATGATTTTATGTGGATACATTGAACGGTTTGTCAAGGTTTTCAAAATAGAGCATTGACACTTGCTCGGCTGTGTAATGTTAGCAAACATGTCAAAACACGATATCACAGATTATAATACATCTTTTGGACACGATTTTCATGGGTTAGTCTGACAATATCAGCAGCTCAGCGTGTGTATTTATAGATACAAATCAATAGATATTTATGACTACATATCAATAGATATTTATGAATCAAAATCAATAGATATTTATGAATACAAACTAATAGATATACGTACATATCAGACGGTGGTTAATATTCTATTACATATGTCTAAGAGTGTGTCAAACGTACCGAGAGATGCCCGTATATGAAGATTGCCTTCATGGTGCTAATATTTAGTGCTGCTACTTTGCATTACATTATTGTTAGTAAGGTTTCGGAGTTTATATATGCAGTTAACTTCGTAATTGTTCCTACCGAAGTAGTCGATAACACTACATCATATATATATCAGTTATTCGTTCGAAGTGTTCTTCCGCGTTCGGTGCAAGACATGTAAAGTTTCACCTTGGTTGACAGTGGTGCACAAATAACTGTTCTCTCATTATTCTGTTTTCCGGCTTCTTTTTATCCGCAAGTTATCACACTGTCTTTAATAACTTGAATGGTTTCCGGTCTCCTATCTCATAATCATTTTTCAGTTGGTGTAGTTGTTCTGTGTTCGAAGTGAAACTGAGTCTTTTTAAATATTTTATCAGTAGCGAGAAACTATTTATTTGAAAAACTATGAAATATAGTATTAATTAGATAAGTTGCTAATTTGACATTGTTCTATAATCATGTTTACAAGGATTACAAAGCTAAATTGTTTTACAGAGTTTGAATATATTGTGATCGGCTGATATACCCTATCTCTTCTCCTTACTCTATTCTTTCTTTCATTTTCATTTCAGAACAGACATTCTCTCTTTTTCCCTGTCTATTATTTATATCTATTTACGTCATTTAGTGGCACTCACTTCAGATAATTGTGTACGGTTACAAGCAATCAAGCAAAATGAAAAGATAATCAAGATGTAAGTAGTATATGAATAATGAATACCAAATCAGAACACATACGTCAAATTACCACATTGACAAATGAGTCAGCCACGTAATATGCGCGTCTGGCTATGCCTTTTACTTATCATAGCTACATAAGTTCCCTTAACTGTAAATAGTCTTAACTTAAATTCAAAATAAATTGGAGCTAAGTACAAGACAAATAAGTACACCTCTTTGATTACCTTGTTAACAAGCTTGAATCACCTATCTACGCATAATTATAAATTAAACGTTGGTGGCAATCTTGTAATTTCGCCTGACTTTATTTTCTGCGCTTGACATCTATTAAAAAAGGACTTCATTTGAATAAATAAACTAGTTAGCAATGATTTCCAAGTGAATGAATAATTTTAGTGAACTGAATCTGCTTTCTCTTATTACTTGCTCTGATTAAAGATGAACGCTTGCGCATTAAGCAATTCGAGTGGTTACGGTGCTCAGTGATAGGTGTGCATACATGCGCTATCAATTACATCAGCAGAAAAACTTTGCACAGTTTACAGGCCTAAGTTATTATGATTGTCGTGACCCAGCACTAATAGGAATTAAGTTACACTTTTCTATTCATTTATTTTTCGTTACTAAACTGACATTGAAATATTGATTCAATTTTCAATTTTGCACCTACCCTACTTGAATTTTTAATTAATTTAATTACCCTAAAAATATATTTCAAGTTAATTTTTAAACTTATCATGTTACGATTAAACAACACTTGTGCTTCTCGACCGGTCAATAATGCTTGTTTCGTTTTTGTAACCCCTAACAGTCATTTTAATTTATAGATTAAAATAATAAAATAGTCATTAATCGTAGTTTAATGTACAACGCCCTCTATAGAAATACCATGTGTGGGTGTGTTTATACGTGACTATTTTAAATTACTACAATATTGTAAACTATTATTCTAAATTAGTTTCATGATCAAACGATGCCTTAATGGTATTTATTAAACTTTTACAAAAGTACTATTTGAAAATAAATGTCCTGAGTGTTTAGCTTCTACCGGATTAAAAGATTTGTGGGTTAAGAAAAAACACGACAGCATTTATGGAATTACAATTCTAACACTTCCGTGAGACGTCATATTGAGATTTTGGAAAATCTGAATTCATAGCGACATGTATTTCTTGATTGCAATATTCCCAAAGTGACTCAGAAGCCTTGTTAGGGCAACATGTCTATGAGAAGAAACATTCTTTACTATCACATTCTGTCACCGCTGCAGTCGTCTCTTTGGCAGTTTACATATACATATTTTATTTTATATCTCTCAATACACATCAACCGTTTCTATTAATATTCATTATCTTTCTAAAACAATGTCAGGCAATGCATAATTATCTCAAATAAAAATTTATATAGTCACAATATATTGTTATTTATTTCATTCTACTAAATCTGAATGAAACTACAATCTGTTAGATGGACATATGAAGTAAACAAAAATTAACAATTAGAATCTGTGTGCGTATATGCACAATTTTTCATAAACAGTGTATCATACTTTTTCACGTGAAGTGTGATTAGAAGAATGTTAAATTAGTTATTATAATGAATTTCAAAACGGCAATCATACCCAGAATATTCCTAAATTACATTTCTATTTCTGCGGAATTTCAAACTACAATGCATTGCTTCTACATCATAAACACAATAATTAAATGCATAAATGTAATATAATGTGTTGAATTAGGTGCAAGGATTTTCAGGTGAAAAAGAATAATATATATTTGCATTTTCTTAGCTAACTATAAAGGTAAAGAAATGAAACCACAAACTGATTTGTATGTAAGCAACTTTCAGCAATTACTGTGATGTGCCTTATGATCAACCCTTAAATAAACAACGCCGTGTTTGTTCAACAAATTTATTCAAAGTAATACAGATGTTTATATCATAAAACACTTATCTTAAAATAATTATAGCAGAATTTATGATTGCAATCTTTGACATTTACAGATTTCTGATTCACGATTCAAATCATTGTTTCTGAAATAATAACAAAGGTCGCAAGTCACTGTTAACCTCCAAAGCAGCTCTTACTGCTCGACACGTGCACTCGCTTCGCACGCTCCGTTCCTCTGAGACGGTACGAGACTCGCTTTTTATAATATCCAGTCACACCTAATTTCCATACGTGCAGCGAGACTTTGCGAGATTTTGCGTGAACTGTATGTAATAAACATTCAGGGACGCCATGTTGGATTTCTGTCCTTCTTTCTTTCTTTCACTCGCAGCGCACAGCGGGTTCTTAATCCAGACGACATCCCCTTTTTTCAGTTTCTCTTTGGTTACTTCCAGTTCGGGCAGCGGGTTAGTCTCTATGCCTTTCACCCTGACGTGATACCTGTGCAAGGTGTCAACCGGCGCTGTAGAGGGTGAAACATTATCCTTTGGGGTTACGTTATACAGGTAGACTGCCTCAAATACCGTGCAGCCCGTCCTGGCCGCAATGGTTTTGACGGTTCTGTGATTCCGCTCGATGACCCCATTTCCACTCGGTACGTGGGCGCATCGAAACCTCAGGTGTACTCCCCAGCCATCAGCAAACTTTCTGAACTGCTCACTAGTGAATGCAGCGCCATTGTCGGTTAATATCTCCGTTGGGGGGCCACGTTCAAGAAAAATATTGTTTAACTGACGGATGATGCTGGCTGCATCCTGCCGGCGCAGCATGCGCCATATCGCAAACCTGGATGGACCGCAATCAATGAGAGTCAAGAAATCCTCACCGTTGTGGTGAGTAATATCCATCGCCAGCCGGTTCCAATGGCTTTCCACTACCAGCTTTCCTTTCTCCCAGCGAACGGGTGCTGGATCAATGGATTGGCATGCTATACAATCTTTGACCACTTTCCTGACGTCTGCCTTTTGTACTCCTGGTTCAACCAACTTAGCGAAATATAGGGTCCGCTTGACCCCAGGGTGCCCGGTTTGTTGGTGGACTTCTTTGATGGTATTAGATCGAACGGGGCTCATGGAAGCGGCGCAGGCGGGCTGCATGGGTTCAATAGTCTTTCTTATGGCATCAAGCCATCTTTGAGGTACTCTCGTCAAACAATCTGCTTTGTTCAGGCTGGATTTGACCAGGGACACCTCTATTGACAGCGCATATTCGTTCACCAGCTTCATGATCGTGTCGAGCCGCCGTCGGATGAGCATCTCGCTCGTGGCTTTGGTTCGTATTCTGGCCCTCCCGGTGAGAGTATCTGAAATCCACTTATGGACGCAAGAAGAATCCGTGAATAGTCGCAGGGTGGTCGTCTTCCAAAGGATTGCCAAGTTTATCCCCTTGATAACCGCATCAAGTTCTGCCAGGTTTATGTGCTGGGAGTCCTTTTCTGGGCGTAACCAGCAAGCGTCTTCCACCACCATTCCATCATGGACCACCGATACACCAATGGCGAGAGAGCTTGCATCAACCCACACACTAAGGTGCTGGCTGTCGACGCACCATCTGCCTCGCGTTGGGTCTTCCTTGTGCACCCTGGTGAGGACTTCTTTGAGCATTGTATTGAGAGGGACGTCATGAGTTTCGTCATCCCATCCAGTGGTGACGTCGGAGGCTCTTCGCTTAATAAATGCCACCGCAACACGAAGCCAGCCGCCGACAGGAAGGTGTCCAACTAACTTTCCGCACAAGGAAAACACGTTTCGTCAATACAATACAAGGCATGTCCGGGGTTTCATTTCCTCGTTTCCAATACAGAACGTCATCTTCCTCCCAGACCTGCAAACCAAGTACCCGTGCGCCATCTCGTAGCCTTTCCGGTTCCTTGCTGAGAAGGCCAAAGTTGTAGAGATGCTCCCTCACGCGCGCCGCAGATACAATTTCCTCGTCCACGTACACGTCATCAATATATGCAGACGTTGCCCGCTGAATGCGCTCATCTTTAGTCAGAATGGTGTCAACAATCATTTGCATAATTGATGGCGCAACATTAAGTCCAAATCCCATGCGGGTTAGGCAATACCTTTTCCCCTTGATGAGCACCGTTTGATAGGGCCATAGTGATTTGTGTACACGCACTTGAAGGTATGCTTTGTGAAGATCCAGTACAGATACATTAGATCCCACTTGCCGCCATTCCCTCAACTTTTCAGTGCATACGTCCGCGCGAGCTGTAAAAGGGTCCACGTGCTCATTCAATTCTCGATAGTCGAGCACCGGCCTCACCTTCTACTTATTCTGTTGGATAACCGCCATTAACGGGATCAGGCACTTTGGAGGACCCAATTCCTTCTCTGAATACGGAACTAGCCATCCATTACTAATCCAAGTTTGTAGTTCCTTGTCGTATTCTGCACGAGCTCCGGGGGGAATTTTGTATTCTGGCACCTTATTGCATAATTTCTCGGGTGGCTGCTCCTCCGACCACTTCCAGGAGGCTGTCCAGGATTTTGTGCGCTGGTCGAATTCCGCACAAAAATCAGGCTGTTCCAGCTTCATAGCTGCACTCAGAGCAAGGCCCGCTTTTGCAAAATGTGCCCTACCCTCACCATCAATGCGTACACCTCCCAATTCCTTGATGACGTCCATTCCCAGGAGTAGGTCGTAACCGAGCAGGTCACCGTTTATAACCAAGGCTCGTGCGGTTACTGTAGGCCCATCGCCGACACCTGCGCGAATGATGCTAACGCCACAAGAGGCAATCGAGCCACCGCCAACCGTCAATACCGGGATCCTTTCCTTATCCCATGCGTCACAGCATGCTTTGCGCACGAGGGTCTGCGTGCACCCGGTGTCTACGAGCGCGAAGCGCTCACGCCCGTTTACGCGCACGCTCACTGTGGGTAGCGCCTTATTTGGCGACGATCTGGGGAGAAGACTGGCGCTATAGCTTACTCCCCTTGCCCGTTTCCCGGACAACCTCTTGCCACGTGACCCAGCTTGTTGCACCGGTAACAACGCACGCGTTTTAACGTTCCTCGATCGGGCGCGTCCTTTGCACCGCTTCGGCTACGGCAGTCTTTTGAAAAATGATTCGGCCCGCCACATTTGTAGCATCTCACGTCTTCTGTTGGTGGTGAAGACGCTTCCGCAGCTGCCGAAACCGGCTCTGTGTCCTCTTTCAAAATGTTTCGGGCTCTGGCCAACAACTCGTCAAGCCCAATCTCACTGAGTCTGGACGATGCTCGCAGCAGTCTGCTGGCGCCGTCTGGGAGTCCAGTCAGTAAAGCGCATCCCAGTATTCGCTCGCTTGTTCCACCAAACGGCGCGGCTAGCCTCCTCAAATCGGCCAGGTAGACGTCCACAGTCTCATCTAGCCCAAGCCGCCGTTCGGTGAACTGCCTCCAGGCGACGAAAGGGTCCACAGCAAAGGCTGCGTATAGCGCCTGCCTAATTTCCTCCAAGCCTGGTTCGTCTCCGAGCTGCTGATACACCGAATATGCTCCTTTGGTCAGCCTCAGCAGGATGACCAGTGCAGGATCCTTTATATTGCAAAGTCTGCAGACGCGCTCGGCTTTCTCCCACCACTCGACTACAGAGGGTCCGGAGGGGGAGCCGTCGAACTCGGGTATTAACCTCAAGTCGAACTTGTCCATCGCCGAAATAGCTTGAAATAATAACGAAGGTCGCAAGTCACTGTTAACCTCCAAAGCAGCTCTTACTGCTCGACACGTGCACTCGCTTCGCACGCTCCGTTCCTCTGAGATGGTACGAGACTCGCTTTTTATAATATCCAGTCACACCTAATTCTTTCTTTCTTTCACTCGCAGCGCACAGGACAAGCAAACCCGAGGACGTTTCGCAAGTAAGCCCTCTTCATGTTCATGTTCCCTACAGTTTCAATAAAATGGTGTCTGATTTAATCTTTATAATTAAAAAAAAAACATTTTACCAGCCTATGTAGCGTAATGATTGTTATTGTCAGATTTTAGATTAGTGTTTATAACATTAATAGCATATTTAGTATAAACATTAATGAACATAAAATACTTTTAAAACAAATCAAATAAATTCCTCGATGACCTTATCAGTGTTTATGAAGTTTGATTTAAATTCTAAACCTATGGCAGAAAGCGTAGATGTATATAGTAGTATCTATTTAGGTGGCCTGTGATGCGTACCGAGTAAACAAGCTGACAGTGGCTTCAATGTTCTTTAAATTTTGTTTCACGATAGTAATCTAACTGGAATAAGTAGACAAATAAGTATGTCAGTGCATTTTAGGAATATATATCCAGAACATTGCAGTCGTGACGTAGTCGTGACGTAGTCGTGACGTAAGCAAATCCGACTATGACCGGAGACAGCCGAATCAATTTCCGATGGTTCTACACAAAACGAACCGAACCGCGTTTTTATGGTAAGGGTATCGTTTATTTAGGGTTGGATTAGAATTCACTCAGGGTTGGGGTAAAAATTAAAACAACAGTTATAGTTGTATTGTGTAGATTATTCGGTGAAGTCTGTAAGTGTTCGGCATTCTCAGAAGTGTTCGGTGAAACTCGGAATCGATTATGTAAGTACTGACATTTTTTGGATACCAAATCTTCAAAAGTACCGGTCTACTGAAGAAGAAAACTATCTAAACACCTTACTAAGTATATGGGTTGAATCATTATTTCGGGTTTAGTTTGGGCATTTATTAATGAACTTATGTATTATTTGACCAATGGGAAAAATTCATGCTGAATCTTAAAACACCTATGTTTGAGTCACTGTTACTCAGCCCACAAGTATAAATCGAAACTAGCGTCAACTGAATTGAATACGTAGTATTTTACCTGAACATAAACCTTGCATTTCACATCTTACAGACGCATTTTCCGTTTCGTGGAAAGCAAATGTTTCACTGACTGCCCGAAGAGCAATCAGTTAAAACCATCGTTTATCTACATTAACTATGTCATAAATACATCTGCTTAATACTGACTGAAGACTTAACTTTCTCTCGTTAAAACAAATAGGTCAGTAAATAGAGAAGAGTGGCTGCATTACCAGAGTGTTGCTGCTGGCGCCTTAGGATAATTTCCCAACATCAAAGACGAAAGACGATAATTGTATAGCATTTATGAGAGACGCTGAAGGTATTTAACTGATATAAATTCTTACTTGGCCTTTTGGCTAAGATCAAAGTGTAGTATCTGTTCCGATGGATACTGCACTCCATAGACTGGTATTGTCTTGGCTTTCGGGGCTTGATTTACGCCAGTATATGGGTCTGTCCTGTGCAGTTCTAGGTCTCTTTGGGGAGGAGTAAGTTTATTGCTTACTGTCTGAGGTGCCCCATACCGGGGAATGCTGATGGGGCTGCCCAGGCAATTTTTAAACCCCACTTTCCCGACCCGACCTTGGGTCACATCTTACTTGTGAGAGTAAGATAAAAACTAGCTTTGTGCCTAACTCATGGAAAGGAGTAAATCAATACTAGAGAGCTCTGAAGTTGATAATTTTCATTTGCCAGATGTATGGTTTGTTATTAGGCCTAAAGAGAAGCTTTAATTCATTTTATTTCTTTAATTTTCGACGATACTTGAGAATTTTATCATTTTTTAAACAGCACTAATTTTCTTCATAATCTGATTTACTTTTGAAATATCGTACATAGATTCTATTTATCTTGAACAAAGCAAAGAAAGAAGGATTGTAGAACTATGTTGCCCCACCAACGACCATCGACCCCAACGTTGTATTTACGCGGACTTCTTCTCTGTCTTTATCGTCTAGCCGAGTCGTCTATCCACTGACGAATGGTCCACAAGGTAAATAAAAGAAACACAACTCTCGAGAAAGAACACAAACACATATACGTTGTGTATAAGTTAGTTAGAACTATGAGTGTGTGTGACACCGTCGCGGACTGTCGAGACCTCATTGTCGTTGCTCAAGTCGTCAGCTCATCTCATCGTTTTCCCGGTCCGATCCGCTCTCTCGGAAGGTTCGATCCTAACTGCCTGGCTTTTCTCCAGACACCCCAAACTCGTTAACTTTTGTCATAAACCTTACTGTCGTAAAACTAACCTACCCCACTATCGCAAGACGCCGTCACCCCCAAATGTCGTGTCCGGTTTTTTTTTCTGGGTCACCTGTCCTGAAAAATGGAGATACATATACTTTAATTTTAACAAAGAGCTCCGTTCGGAATTTAGTACATAATCCCAAGTTTGACATGAAGATTACCGAGTATGACAAAACGCACCTGCATAAGATCTTAGGTTACGTCGATAGAATCGTCGTTAGAATAGCATCCAAAAAGAGAACAGTAGTGCGAATAATCTTAATGATGATACAAGTAACGAGATCCAGCAAATAACTCCTAAAGATCGGAACACTAGTATATAGTTTGAGACCCACTCAAAGTATAAGAAAATACAAATAAAAATCCGAAGTTCTAGCATGCACCTAGCAAATATTATTTACACGATTTGAGATAATACTCTTATGTTTTGACGAATTAAACACAATGCAGCGGACGATGATGGCGGGAAGCGAGAGGTCAGCCGATGTCGTCGATTGTCATTTTTATGAGGTGAAACGAGATTACGAAGCTGAAACGATGCGAACGAAAATGTCAGCCGTGGAAGTCGGAGAGAAACCGTGAAGTTGTGTTCTGACCGGTAACTTGAGAAGTTGCGACCGGGTCCTGCAAGAAAACGAGACATCTGTAATTGACTGGGGAAAACAACCCGGGCGAGATTTCAATAAGAAAAATGCCCAATAGAAATGGTTTTGTCAAGTCAGGTGGAATTTGACTGGGTAGTGCCAAGTAAACTTGTCAAATAATAAACTGTGCGACAAGTTCTATTTCATTTGGTGAAGATTTAAAATTCAGAGACTTTTTGCAAGATCTTATGCCTTTGTTCGTACGACAAGAATTGTCTTACACCGCGGAAGTAGATATCCGTCAATCGCACGCACCATCCGAAAATGTTACCACTTACTGTCAAGTAAGTAAGCGATACAAAGTTAGAATCTAACCTAAATCAAGAACCGCAGGAGGTATTAACCCTCAAACAAGAAAATATATGTGTTATTGTAACTACAAGTTTCAGGGATATATATTTTTATTTAATATATTAAGAATATTTCTTCAATTTGTCTATACATCTGTGAATTTGTATTAGTGCGTTCACTGCACTATCGTCGATCGCCCTCACTTGTTGTGTTGGTCCAACGATGCTGTGCAATTAAATCAGTGCTGCAACAAATACTTCTCTTCCCAAGTAAAACCATGAGACCAGTTACCATACAAGTAACATGTTTGTTCGTTAGACTTACAATTTAAAGTCGTGCTCATAGATTGAATAGCAGACTTGCAACATGAGCTATTTTGCCCCACTAAACACCATAAGTCCAATCAGCACAATCCTAAAGCCCAAGGTAGCCCCGTCTTGCCTGGAGAGGTACCGCTCGTAATGCTTGCCACCCCTTAGAGAACCAAATTGCCTGTCATGCCCAGAGAGGCAGGTCTCTCCCTCCCATCTCCTGGCATCCTTTATGACTGACCGGACATCTTGGATTCCAGTTTTTCTTACTGGTCATCATTCGACGATCTAGGCTAATAGCTGGACATATCCCATAACTATAACTGCAAGATAGTCCACTCAAAGGGATGTATAGTCAAGACAATTTGAGAACATGACTTTTTGTATAAGCATGATTATCTGTTTTCATTGGGCACTTATTACATTTCAAAGAGAAATAAGATTTTGTGCGGTCAAAAATACACAATTAGAGACATATTAACATTCCTCTGTGCCTCCTTTTATTGGCGAGCATCTAACACCTGTACCGTGCACTATTCACATGCACCACTAAAACATCTATCCTACTGTATGTGTACACATCGCTTGTGAATGTATCCCTCATCGCTTAGTTGACATTTGATTTCATGATCTTCTTAGGACTCAGATTTCTCATCAAGAAACACAGGTCAGCCTGATACACAAAGACGCTACGGCTTGCCGGGTTTTCCTCTGGAAAGTAGAAAGTTCGTCAACGTTGACGTCCCGAGAATACAGCTGAAGTCGGTAACACCACATGAATCATCAAAAGAGCTATTATCTGTAGACACGAGTGGTGGCGACCAGGCGTGAATACTATATTATTAGTTGTAGCAAATGATTGCTGTACATTTTATATATAAGTTTAGTATTATAAATTATAGAAAGAAAAAATAAATATAACATTTCCAGGCTTTGAACAAGAATACACGGGGATTTGTATTCAATCTAGTACAATATCGCGTGTGCTTGCAGGGACAAAATATATTTGATTAGTCGAATAATGCTAAAACAACAGTGGCAATAGGGGTATATACGTAGAAATAAAAATAAATATATATTGAAAGCTAGGCGTCCGTAAATGTAATAAAAAAAACAAGTGGAAGAAGGAATGATGAATAAGTTCTGTGAGGAAAACTTTTAGAATAACGAATATACGTAATTATTGTAGATGTTTTACTATTTTAAGACTGAACTGGCATTAAGGAGAGTTTGAAAAACGTACACGTGATAGGAATTAAAGAATGTCGTTCAAATATGTTTTATTGTGATCAATCCATGTCTGTAAGGATTCTTCTAATTAGATTTTTCTGCTAGCTCTTATATTTTAAATTACCTCTGAAACATCGCGTTGTCACCGTTATTGAAATTATTTTTTGTGTTCTAAATATTGCATATCGATTGCTATTATAACGAAGCAAACAAACATTTATAGATATGCATAGATTATTAGACAAAGAACTATATGTGTATTATAACTCGGAAGAATACAAAACATTTAACATATTCAATGTGATGTATAATTTTCGGAAAATCAACTTTAACAAAACTTATGTGTAAATATTTTTCTAAAATTTTGGATTAAATATTGTTCAGCACAAAAGAAAAGAAAAGATCCCTATCAGTTCGTTGAACAATAGAATTGTTAGATTACAAGAAAAGCATAACCAGTCATCAACATTCACAAACAATGTCTTATTTTATACTCTTTCATGTTTGTATTGCTTGGAACAAACCTTTGATTCGTTGTCTAATATGTACATGCAAAACGGTCGATTAGCTACTCCAAGTACTATATAGATCAGTTTGTCTTAAGTTCTATCAAATACTATGTTTAAATAAATAATAATGATTACATAATGTTGCACATTCCCTAAACCTTGTATTCTGATGACTAATAATATATCAGCTCTGTGGAACCTAAATTCTTAATCATTGAGCTAAATCTACGCCTGCAGTATTGACTACGATCTTAGATATTTGGATTGATTCATTTTATTACATTTGAGAATCAAGATAAGCTATTTTTGTTTCATTAAGATACAACTAAAGTAAAAATAATTTTCTCTCTTTAACAAACACACATTATATATATATATATATATATATATATATATATATATATATATGTGTGTGTGTGTAAACGTAAGAGTTTCACATGTTGGCCGGTCATAATTCAGGAAAGGGGCATTGAGTATTCAGCACCGTCCTCTTCCGGAAGACATGCGCGCGGGGTAACTGTCGTGCCTCTAAACCGCCTACTTGCCGAGAGGCGGTCTTTTCGAATCGGGCAACATGGGAATCTGGCGTTTGTTCTGCTTGTGATAGACGTTGGCTCTGGGGCAAGTAGCTTGGTAGGAATAGAGGTAAGCAACACATAGTTCTCTAAAACTATTTGAATTTTTACTCTTTTATCATTTGCTTTGTTTTGTTTTAGAACATGTTTGTAAGACTTGTTTATTTTCATGTATTTCCAGTTTTACGGTGAAAATATGTTATAGTTCAGCGTTAGCCACGTGCGCGCAAATAAATACATATTCATCAGTGTAATTCGTGTCCGAGATCTTTGCTCCAGTTTGCGAGCTGTTACAATATATATATATATATATATATATATATATATATATATATGTATATATATATATATTTTAAATTCCCGAAACAGTTTTTCATGGTAAACAACTGATGATCCCTTAAAATAGTGTTAGAAACTAACTAATATAATAACTGTAATAAATAAATTGACTTACATGAGTGATTTTCCACTGGAAGACTTGAGACTATAAGTTTTTTTTGTTGTTTTTTTTTATATATTTTTTTTTATATAGTTTTAAGGGTTGAGAAACTTCCGAGACTATATATATATATATATATATATATATATATATATATATATATATATATATATATATATAGTCTCGGAAGTTTCTCAACCATTAAAACTATATAAAAAAAATATATAAAAAAAAAACAAAAAAAAACTAATAGTCTCAAGTCTTCCAGTGGAAAATCACTCACGTGGGGATATGTGTGTGCCTGTACATGTGTTTAGAATAAAATATAAGGATACGTATGCGACATCATCTTGAATAAAAGTAAGCAAACTATTAGTCGTCTATGTTTTGTTGATGTGATTGTGTCTTTTATATTGCTTTTATGCATACTATTTCAGTTTCTATTCACACGATTATATATATATATATATATATATATATATATATGTGTTAGTAAATATATATATATATATATATATATATATATATATATATGTGTGTGTGGGGGTGTGTTTGTGTGTGTGTGTGTGTGTGTGTGTATAAATATACATTGAATTCATATTAAACACTATCATCGGGTGTCTACGGTCCTTCTGTACAAAGGTTTGTCAGACAACTCTGATCTAAGGACATTTCCCATACGGAGTACACTATGACAAATTATTACAAAATATCGTGCGCCATCCCTTCATGTAATTAACCCCCCATACAAGTTGAAGACGGGAGCACTCGCTTTATTAACAGAAGAATACTATGAACAACCAATAAAAATTAATTCAGAATGATGAACGTATCAAAATTGTTAACAATAGCATGTGACCATACTGACAGACTGCCACCCAAGATAAAAAGGGGTCTTACAATGTTTTACACACGAGGCTGGAAAGGATAAGCAATAGTTTAATTCATACTGCCTCTGAAAGTGGAACAGCAGCTATGACAAATACTAACCGGGGACAAACATCAGGATTAGATGTGCAGCGACCACACAAAAGGGGTCTAAAACTGAGCCATGGCATGTTGCGCAGAATAAAGTAGTATTATATTTACCACTATTCTATGTTTGCCAAGTGAAGCAAAACACCGAATAAAGGTCTTTTCGAGAGATAACGTATTCCGCCTTCCCCAAACAAAAAATGCACACCGGTTTCCTGCTTACGATTGCTTGTTTCCTAGATGAGCATATATGCAACACCAGATGAGAACACAATCCATAAGGCACGCAGAAAGGGACATTTTCTCTATCCAAGAAGAAGAAACCAGACTGAGACTAAAGTCCAGATGGAAGAATGAGGAAAAGTGTCATAGGCTATGGAATATACTGAAATAAAACATTCCAACCAAATACAGAGGGCAGACACCTGTAGGAAAATCGTTTTCTACTTTCCGGCATAAGAAATGTAAGTCCCGTCAGTAAAAACTATCTGTCAAATATATAACAGCATAAATGGATAAAAGTGTTCAATGAGGCTGAGCCAGACTATACTATGAGATCAGAAATAGCAGACCTAAAAAAAAACAAGTACATCCTACTGGAAAGTCGCATCACAATTTCGAGTCTTGACCAACAGAGTACATCACAGCATCACAAGAGTCTTGCCTAATGACTACTCACCATATATCTCCTTCAACAACCAGGATCAATTTAATTAAGTCGTTCCCTAACATGTCTTCCATCATTATCACCTGTTTATTTACAATCACCAGGACGTCCTTTAATGAATCAGGATTCGTCCTTACTACTGTCACCACTAACAGCGTCAACAAAACCACCATTATTTCTGGAATTGCCGATGTCAGATGATAAACAATTCGTTATGGAAGGAGAACTTTGTTACACTGTTGAAGAAGTCTATGTTATGAAGCGAGATGAAAATCTTCAACTCCCTTCAATATCATACATGTAATTTAAATTTCATAAAAATGAGACAATATAAAATAATTGAAGTTATAAAGGGGTTATACAGTGTTATCCCCCACCTTAGCAGAGAACTTAAAGATTCTCCGGTAAATAAAGCACACTTTTAGATTCTATATCGATTCTTGAACATGTCATTCAATAAGGAACACGCACACATTACACAACTACATATACTGAGTTATATATATATATATATATTCCATGATAAATGCCAGTATACTGAAATCATGTGCCCTTAATGAACTTAAGATGAAAATTCATATACACTAAAATGTACAAAAGCAAGGAAATTCCCAAATGTTTACACTTTTATTGTCATTAAGGGTATGCGAGCACAACAGAGCTATGTATTTTACTGGTAGGAATGTTTCTTTAGCGCACCTCACACACTTCATCCACTCATGCATAGAGATTTATACTGTAGTTATGTGATAAGGAAATAGTTGTGTTTATATGTAGTCATACCCTTAATGACAATAAAAGTGTAAAAATTTGGGAATTTTCTTGCTGTTGTACATTTACTGTATATGAATTTTCATCTTAACCCTATAAAGGGCACATGATTTTAGTATACTGGCATTTCTCATGAAATGTCACTACTTTTGTAAAGGCTATGCCTCAAGACAATGGTAATTTTTAATTTTTTTTTGTATTTTCTAGAAAACTAAGGTATGTGGTAAACTGAAATGAAAATGCAATCAACAGACCCTAAAACCTCTATCTCTGCAAATATTCAGATGAATCCATCAAATAGTTGATGAGATACACGGTGGCACACACGTACATACGTACACACGGATAACACAAAATCACTCCTGACCTTTCTGGATCTCTGGGTTACCTTGCCTGATGATGCTCAAATTCTACACACTTATAGACTCTATCAAATGAAAATGTTGTGCAAAGTTTTAAATAAGTTGGTTTATTGGTTTTTGAGTTATGACTGATCAAAAAATGAGATTTCTAGCATAGGTCGTTTTTGAAGTCTATTAAGGGATGGAGCGCTATCGCGCCTCACTTGATATATATATATATATATATATATATATATATATATATATATATATATATATATGTATATATATGTATATATATATATATATATATATATATGTATATATATATGTATCTATGTATATATATATATGTATATGTATATATATATGTATGTTAATATATATATATGTATGTATGTATAAATATGTATATTTACGTATGTATTTATATATGTGTATATATATGTAAATATATATGTATATATATGTGTGTGCATATATATATATATATATATATATATATATATAATAAGTATTGTTAGAAGGCGGTTACAATGCGTTTGTAAGGTACGTGAAGTAGTAAACAAACAAATGACAATATTGAGAAATCAATAATGTTTAAATAATGTTACCAGTTAAAAGTTCAAACCTTCTTTTTTATTCAAATGTTTTGGGGAATCCCTCATCATCAGAAATAAATATATCCACTCGTCAGTGTGTTCATTATTTTGTCGCCAATAGCCACGGTTCAGACTTAACACTCGTAAATATGACAAAATTATTTGAAAATTATTGATTTCTAAATATTGTACATTTTTGGTTTACGATTTCACGTACCGTCGGTGTAACCTAACAAACGCATTGTTACCGCTTCTAACAATACTTATTCATATTACGTACAATACTTTAAGCAAACTGCAATATACTCCTCATATATATATATATATATATATATATATATATATATATATATATATATATATATGCATATATATATATAAATATATAGAAAAGAGGGTAATAGAGCATCAGTGCAGAAAGCTATATATGCAAATAGGTAATGCTACTAACATTTGTAAAAATGTTGTTTAACATTTATTTATCATTTATTATTGTATCATTTTATAATTTTATAATTTTATAACGCGTTTCGAGCGTTGTGCGCTCTCTACATGTATGTGAACGTATTTGAAGAAATGTCTTTCGATTTAGAAAAGTGTTATTTTATTTGAGAAATGTGTTAGTGTTTGGCGTATCTGCACATGTGTTGGTGTGCGTGTGTGTGTATGTGTTTTCATATTTGTATATATTATATTTTTTTGCTACTCTGGGTCAAGGTTGTGTGTGTTTTAAAGTACGTGTTATTCTTACCTTTATTTTATCAGTCATCTCTATTACTTGAAGTGTCTCGGTTTTCTTTGGAAATTTATATTTTTTATGATATTGACGTCGTGTTGTCTGTTGTGTTTGTGTATGTGTAGATAGATTGATAAGAAGGTAGATACGTGTGTAGTAAGGTAGATGGATGTATAGATAGATGGTTAGATATATGGGCAGATAGGTTGACAGAAAGAAATATAGATATATAGGTAGATCAATAGATATATAGATAGGACGAAAATTAGATAGATAGATATATAGACAGATAGATAGGTAAACATGTTGATAGATAGATAGATAAATAGATAGATGGATAGAAAAGTAGATGGAGAGATAGATGGGTAGATATGTAGACACCCAGCTGAATAGAAAGGGAGACGGATATATAGATGTACATGTGTAGCCGCATCCGTTTTTGTATACATGCATGCGTGTACATACACGCACACACCCGCGTGCCGCCCATTCATTCTATGCATGTGGGTGCCTACACGCTCTTGCGTATACGTAGATGTGTGCGTATGCACAAGTGCTACCGTCCATATATGTGTGCACCCATGTTCTTATATGCATGTGGGTGTGTGTGGTATGTCTGGTGTGTAGTTTGAGTTTAATGCTGGGTTGAATTTAAATATAAAGTGTTATTCTTGTGTTACTAGGTATGTGTACTCTTGGATTTAGAAGGTTAGCATTATTATAAATTTCCCTCTGCTGCAGTAGTGCACATGTTGGGAGACGAATCATTTACGCGCTCACCTATGAGCAATATGAAAAACTAACCGTGTGCACACACACTCACAAACAAGCAAAACAGACAAGACGGCGTCAAGGCCATGGAAAATAATACATTTCAAAAGAAAACCTGAAACACTCATGAAAATGGAAGTGACCTATTAAATAAATGTCACAATCACACGTACATTAAAAGACACACGAATTTGACCCAGAGAAGAAAAAATAAAAATAAATAAAAATAAATAAAGAATAAAAAAAATATAAAAATTATTTTTCTCAAATGAACCAACACTCTTTCAAATCGAAATACATTTCTCCACATTGATTCACATATCTGAAGAGAGCGCACCACGCTCGAAACGCGTTATATACGTATACAATTATAAAATGATAAAATAATAAAATAATAAATAAATATAAAAAATACTTTTTACGAATGTTCGTAGCCCTACTCCTTTATATATATATATATATATATATATATATATATATATATATATATATATATATATATATATATATATATATATATATATATATATATATATATATATATATATATATATATATATATATATATATATATATATATATATATATATATATATATATATATATATATATATATATATATATATATATATATATATATATAACTTATATGCTAAGACATGTACATGTACTAGAATATAATTGCATATGATTCCGGGATCTAAATTGGATGCTTTGCTGTACTTGATAAGGAACGAACTACTCTAAATCTTGTGATTGATACAGTTCATTAAAATACCGTCAGTCATCTTACAATTACTAACGTTATAATGGTAGACGCTTTGACGCGTTTCTATGTTCGCAATTCTAAGAGAGGAAAATACAGAAAAATCGAACGATAAGTAATTGATCCAATTCTTTTCAACATCTGCAAGTAAAGAGTAGTTCGACTAAGCGAACAGTGACCGACGAGAACACGTGCAACTCTAAGTTTGTTTGATCTATTCTCATTAAAACCCTGCATTACTTGTATACATTCTATTAAGATAAATTTATTCATTATACTATGTATTTTCATATTAACACATTCAAAATACATTTTCAGATTCGTGTATGCGAGGTAGTCGTAGTGAAGTGGATGATGATGAATACTGATGAGATAGCCCTACTATATTCGATAGCACCACTTTTACTTATGCACATTGGAACCTTCAAGTACCTGATTGGGGAAAGAACCGAAAGAAAATAATGTCAACAACAGAATCACGTCAAATTAAAAATGATCATGTATACTGATTTACTTTAAATGCTCTGTCGGTTCGTCAGTTTGTGACTGCCCCATTTTGAAATGCCACTCGCACAGCTAAGCGCACAGATTAGAAGGCGACATAAAAAAATATGATGTTACCAAGTATCTCAACTATATTTTCTAGCCATCAGTTCGTCTCTCCTGATTAAATTAGAAATAGTTGTTATTTTTATGTGTGAGATTACTACGTCACATTGAATGTCTAAGCGAACAGATTGTACAGACGAATCTTATTTAGTTGAGTGCAAGTCTCTCCATGATAATAACATATAATAAGCTAGTTTGCTACATTCATGTGTGAAGGGTCATGTAAGTAGGTATACTACCAGCATATTTAACATAGAAGGTGGAAATGTGTCCATCGTTAAAACACTATGTATGTTAGTTTGTTGTAATTAAGTTTGACAGAACATTTCCATCGCTAAACGCGTACAGTGAATAGACGCTTCTTGGAATACTCCTTGCTGATATTAATTGTAACGTTATTTGTATATTCTTTACGTTATATATATATATATATATATATATATATATATATATATATATATATATATATATATTTATGTAAAGCAAAGTTGTATATATGTATGTATATCTGCATTTTCATTGCGGATTCACAGTATAACAACATATATCGAACTAAAACCTTAGTTCTTGAATCTTTATAAAACTTTATAAAAATTCCTTATTCAAAAGTAAAAGTACGTAAAAATAAAATTATAAACAAATGTTCCGCCATTGTAAGCGTCTTTTTCAGCCGACCGACCAAAATACATATAACAATCTTGATCTGTTCACTACCAGTAGGTAAATTAAATAATCATAAAAATAAAACAAGATTGTATTTTTGTCAAATCATCGTACATCGTACATCCTGTTTTGCTTTTTTTATTTCAACTTTTATTCATGCTTTGTTAATTTAGATACTCGAACTAATTTAGATCTAATAAACACAATAAGTAGGTTTACAGAAAAACTATTTTTCGGTGGCCGTGTGGATACGTGTCCATTGTTAGATCTAATAATTTACGCAATCTTCCAGGGTTCGAATCCTACACAAGACAATCGTCGTTCCAGTATTTTCTTAGCTGATATCGATCAGCACAGTAAACTGGAATAATGCAAACATAATTTGATTTGATTTAAAGAAGAAAAAAGCAACATCTTTCTATTGGAAGTGACATGCCAGAGAAATGGGTTTGAGAAACACGACATTGACGGGTAGACCAGTTTGGTCTTCTTAAAGCCTTGCGTAATTAGTTTTATATTATAATAATTAAGTAGATCGTTATATGAAAAAACCGAATTCTTATGGCAACATAAGAACATTTCACAAATATTTAATTTTTAATTGAATGTGTATAAGTAAATGAGTTACGTTTAATATATTAACCTTTTCCTTATAACGTTTTAAGGTTAGATCAGATAAAATACATATAAAACATTTAAAATTATATTAATTCCTGGTTAAAATGTTTTATTTTCACCATTATGTATTTGTATTCTTATGATGTAAGAAAGAAAAACATTTTCTTGGCACACACTTGAATCGGCCCCGTCATCTTCTCTTCAGCACAGAAGTTTATTGGTTTACTAATGGATGGCGTTACGGTTAATGTAATCAAGTAGATACATTGCAGTCTGTTACAGATTTTGACAAATAAATAAGGAAACAATTTCCTCATGAGTTAAAGAAGATTTTTTCATTCAATTCATCGCATATAATACATGTATTTTACGAGGATATAGGAATACGGCAAGTGTAGACTCGGCGGAAAAAGAGACGATACGTTAAATAAGATAATAAGTAAACAAGAAACAACTATCTTAAAAAGAAATACAACAACTGAAGTAATTGCGTGAGAATGGCTTTCATTGGAAATTATGCAACAATATTTGCTGTGACCATGGGAAAATTCTACGAGCAAATATTGCAGAAAGTTGTGAACATTAAAATCATAAATTCCCCAGGGACATTCAGCATACATGGAAATCGCGTCTTAGTAAGGAGACTGCAAACACACTAATAGCTCTGGATATGGTTGAGAACATGCCACGCAAATAAAGAAATGTGGTCACTACTGACGGACGCGCAGAACAACCCTATCAAAATGAATTATATCAAATGAAAGCAAATTGTTCTTAAAAATAAGATGGAATTTACAACAGCTAAATGAGGGATATGTTTGGTGATGACTGTTAAATATGAGTTCACCTTCTTTGGAAGTCGAATATACATTTGCAGCATAAAATATCATTAAGCATCTAGAGTTTATGTGAAAGGTAATTAATTGAAACTTTGAAATAACAAAGGAAGTTCTTTATTAATATCCACAAGGTTGAGACTAGAAGGTTAATTGTAAACCTTGTATTGTTTATATGTTGATAAATGGACACTTCTTCAGATTAGGACCAACTCTAACTTTGATCCCAACGCTGGCCCTTACTCTAATCCTATCATTGATGTTTACTCTTATACTAACCCTGGCCGTGCCCCTAACCCTAACCCTAACGACGAGGTCAAAGTTAGCGCGGGCCCTAATCTTCAGAATAACCTATAAATGTATAGAAAAAAAAGAGTTAACTCACCAGGCGAGGGAGGATAGTGAAACACTTGGAATATACTTGACGATCTAAGTATTGAATACATTCGGCTCCAACGATCTTAGTATTGGAAAATTGGTTGTTACTATGAAGTAGAGTGTCATAGAACGAATGTTGAGATTCTACTTGCAGCAAATTGTAAGCTATATTTGTTTATATAAACACATATTTCTTCTTGAATAGCTTTTAGATTCACCTTGCAGACCAACCCATTACATCTGCGTTTCATAAGAATATAAATAAAATATCAACACAATACTATTTTTTGAAAATTAAGGATGGCTTCGATTCATATTCGAATGTTAATTCTATAACATTTATTTCTGATATTTTATATATTATTGATGTTATGTGCCAATGTAGGCCAATCATATATTTAATAGGAAGTGCGTCCAACACAATTTGAAGAGCAATTGTCAAAATCCTAACCATTCCCTTACACCAAATCATTCACATAAATAACTAGATGATAAAATAAGTATACTAGTAAACATATAAATAACAACAAAAGCGAATTTCGATATCAAACCCTATAAAATAGCTCTACACATATACATTCAATTGATGTCAATAATTTCATTGTTTGTTTTAAAAATTACTTTAATATAATTAAGAACATCAAAATAACTAATGATATGAAAATAGTCATAATCATATCGGCTTCTTATTCTTTTGTGTATTAGGTGGATTCTTCCTGGACTTTAATTCATATATCCATCCTAAAGATATTCTTGTAAATATCGATCCATGTAAAAGGAACGCATTAGGAACTTTAACGAAACAAATGAACAGAAATATATATATATATATATGCATATATATATATAGATATATATATATATATATATACATATATATAGATATAGATATATATATATATATGCATACATGTATGTATATAGATATATAAATATATATATATATATATACATATATATATATATTTATATATATAAAGATATATATATAGATATATATGTATAAATATATATATATATATATATATATATATGTATACATATAGTTATATATATGTATAAATATGTGTATGTATATATGTATTAATATATATATATGCATATAAAATATATATATATACATATATATACATATATATATATATATATATTAATATATATATATATATGTATATGTATATATATATATATATACATGTCTATATACAATGAATGAATATTTAAAGATACATTTTGAATCTTCATATAATGACCTATCGTGATAATAGACAGCTCAATATACTGGATAAAACGATACATCAATAAAAAGAATAATTAAACTAATAGTTGGAAGAGGTAAAAATGTTATTAAATCATAAATAGTTCCAAAACAAGGAGAAATCTCAAGTTCTTAATCCATTGATCTTCAAGGACAACTTCTTCTCAAAAGAGGATAACTACCGGTAATATATGTATTAACGGTAACATAACAGCTTTGGCAATATAAAACTATATACATGTAAATAGTAACTTATTAGATAAAATACCGGGATTAGGTTAATAAACTCCATGAAATGATGTTTAATTTAAAAAATAGAAAATATGGATATATTTGACCTACTCAAATGTTTAAATGCTATGCAAAATGTCTCGGTATTTGAGCAACAGCCCTCAGGTAGATCCATGTAATCTGAATGTGTAGAAATCCGTTGAAATATATATATATATATATATATATATATATATATATATATGATACAAATTATATTTTTGTTTACATTAGCGACATCTCTATCTACCTTTCTATCTATCTACTTATCTATCAATCTGTCTATCGATTCATATCTCTCTCTTTCAAACACAATTACACATCCATGTGCGTTTGTGTGGGCGTGTATGTGTGTATCTGGCTGTGTGTGTGTGTGTGTGTGAAAGAGAGATAGATGTGGGTCGATATATAGATAGACAGACAGATAAATATATATATATATATAGATAGATAGATAGATAGATAGATAGGAAGGTAGATCGACATGTCGCTAATGTAAACATAAAATATAATTTGTATTACTTTCATGGCGTGCGGAGCTGTCTTAGCGATGGAAGAATTAACAATTCCATTCGCAGACGGGTTTATAAACTTATCTTCAAACAAATGCGAATTAACTATTATAATAGCACACATCAAATACATCACAGAGATGTTAAAGACTCGTGGTAATGTTGGTATCCTTAAATGACCCCTTGTTTTAATTATATATATATATATATATATATATATATATATATATATATGTGTGTGGGTGTGTGGGTATGCATATCTATCTATATATCTATCGTTTTATCTATCTCTTTTTCTCTATCTCTCTATATATATACATATGTATATTTATATCTATGTATATGTATATTAAAATATATATATATATATCATATATATATAATTATTATTATTATTATTTTATTATTTATTTATGTATATATAAGTAACATTTTAAGCTGAATTATTGGGGAAATGGTAGTTTTATCTGTACCATTGGAGAGCCATGCATATAACTGTCCTGTTTTTAGATCTCCGAAACAGTTTCATGGTAAACAGCTGAAGATCCCCGTGTTAATATTAGATGCTTACGTTAAGGTCTCCTGCTTTTGTTTCACTGTTAGATACTAAATCCCCCTTTTTTATTTTATTTACTTACTATTATATATTATTTATTTATGAATTTTCCAACAAATGTTAAGTCTACACTATTTTGGATTTAGTTAGTGTCTCTGGGAATTTAAACTGCATTTTCCTTTTTTTTGTCTTTTTGTTTAAAATAACTCAAAGCTTCTTTAGACTATATAGTGGGTATTTAGATCTGTATGGCTAGGTTTCCTTCCTCTTATCTATTTGCCTTTCTGGTACCAAAGGTACTAAGCTTTTTTTTTTTTTTTTTTTTTTTTTTATGCAACCTTAATTCCTATATAATTTTATTTCTAGCTACCATATCGCAGAATGGTTCGTAGGTGTAGTGTTTAGATAGTATTTTATTATTATTATTATTATTATTATTATTATTATTACTAGTATTACTATTGTTATAAAGAATTTTATTTGATATGCAAATTACCATATCACACGGTAGTTTTAAGGTAGTATATTATTATTATTATTATTATTATTTTATTATTTATTTATGTATATATAAGTAACATTTTAAGCTGAATTATTGGGGAAATGGTAGTTTTATCTGTACCATTGGAGAGCCATGCATATAACTGTCCTGTTTTTAGATCTCCGAAACAGTTTCATGGTAAACAGCTGAAGATCCCCGTGTTAATATTAGATGCTTACGTTAAGGTCTCCTGCTTTTGTTTCACTGTTAGATACTAAATCCCCCTTTTTTATTTTATTTACTTACTATTATATATTATTTATTTATGAATTTTCCAACAAATGTTAAGTCTACACTATTTTGGATTTAGTTAGTTTCTCTGGGAATTTAAACTGCATTTTCCTTTTTTTTTGTCTTTTTGTTTAAAATAACTCAAAGCTTCTTTAGACTATATATATAAATATTTTGCTCTATCTCTCTATCTCTCCCTCTCTCTCTCTCTCTCTTTATATATATATATATATATATATATATATATATAGAGAGAGAGAGAGAGAGAGAGAGAACTAATATAAGTCGTCTAATCTGATGCAAGTTCCGTTCTACGTTATTTGTTGAACATTTTAAAACGGCTTACCATTGCTTGCCTGATTTGAATACATATGGTTGGTATCTCTACTCACCTTGTAACGATTGGAACTGACCTCATTGAAATTAAGTTAAACGTTACTGGTGTATTAGGGTTTAATCGTACGACCGATTTGAACAGTTATGAACTAAACTGAAGATTCCGCAATGCTAAAACTTATACGTGTGTGGCTAATAATCAACAATTTATCATAAAATAAGTATATATACATATATATTAACGTTTGAATATGTATATGTATATATATATATATATATATATATATATATATATATATTAACTTTTGCATATATATATATAAATATATATATATATAAACTTTAAAATATATATATATATATATATATATATATATGAAGCGTTCGAATGCAAAACGCGATAAACGCCATTTCAAAATATCACTTCAAAAAGCGTTGCATTTCAACACTTGACCACCTCCAAAAATGATGTTTTACATAATATGATGCCGGCATCATTTTGTGGTGTTATCAATTAAAATAAGCTTTTAGTAAAAGGCTAGCTTTAATATATTCGCCATTTTATTGTTTCATGTATCAATTTAAACGAATTGGATTTATCGTGTTTTGCATTCGAACTCTTCATATATATATATATATATATATATATATATATATATATATATATATATATATATATATATATATTAATATTTGCATCTTGCTCGCTCTTAGAACGTAATCACGCTCCTATGTAACATCTCAAGAACACAAACTTAACAGTAACGACATATTTTAAAGAAATAAATTAGCACCGCCTGAAAAGGATTTGACGAATCAAATCGAAAATATACGCAAAAAAGAAAAGAAAATGTAGCAAAAAACACATCGAACTTACATACAGCGATTTGGCCGAAACACTAAATGGACCATTCGGAAAATTGAAAAAATATTTTTAAAATCTTATCAAGCATAAACACTCCGTGTTATTCAATAATGTTTGCCTAAATGAGAATATGCTGCCTAAATACACACTATTTTTACTACAGGGTGCAGTTGCACAACATAAAACTGATACCTGAAAGTTCAGAGTTAACTTAATTAAGCGATAAATTGCAATTGCCCAATAAGTTATTACCCAGCACACTTCTGAAATTTGCAAACTTGAAAACAAACTGAAGAATACTATTTCTAATGATCAATACACCGTAATCCAGCAACGCGTCACTGAAATAAATAATAACTTTAAATATTTACGCAGAATGACTATCCCCCCCCCCCCTAAAAAACTTAACTTTCTCTACAAAGGCTCCATCTTATTTCCGAACAAAACACAGAACTACATTAACATCTCGACCAAGAACTCACCGAACAGCAAAAAAAAAATTACTTAACCTGTGACATAATACCCATTTATTTGGTCGATACAACCATAAAAATAAAAAGATCGAATTCAAAATCTTTTTGAAAATATCGATACACTAGAAAATTGACAACACATGAATACACATTCCCGGAATTAAAGATCTACTCAAAGCCGAAGCCATAAAAAACAGGTATAGTAAAGAAAAACAAACTCCACAACAATCTTTGCTCAGAAATGCATAAATCAACTTTAAAACCACCCAGACGTTTTATTAAAAAAGCTGGTAAACGAACATATATTTTGCACTTAACAAAACTGACGATTTTACTAAATTACAAACAATTTTAGACGATCATTCGAAATTTTAAAAAGTTAAAAGAAACCCCAATAATGATAGGATAAACAAACTATAATATATTTTTAAAATAACTCTGTACTTACATTTACTCATGAGCTTCATGTTAATGACAAAATTCAGTTTTTAGATGTGCTCATTTACTCTAACAATGGCGCATTCACCACCGCTTCCTATCAAAAACTACCTCTATTAAAACATGCAGTGTAATTTATAAAAGCGAATGCTCATATCGATATAAAATTAGAATGATTAAAATCTATGAAACCGTGGAAAGCTAATCTCTTCAACTAAAAAATATTTCTTAACAAATAAAAAAAAACACTAAGCAAGTACTAATTAATAATCAATTCCCCACTTATATTGTAGACGACCAAATACAATTAATGATTTGAAACTTCGACTTTACTAATAATAATCAGCTAAATCATTCCCACTATATGAATCTATTATACTGTAACCAAATGCATCCGAACTTTAAATTGGATGAGAAAGATCTTGACAATATAATACATCGCTACATATACTCCATAAACTCTTCTAATAAAATGAGATTCTTCATGTATTACAAAAGTGAAAACATCCATCTAGTAAAAAATAACACTTCTGAAACCCAAAATACAATAGGAAGAACCAATGTAATACATCCGTTTCAATGCACCACGAAGGAATGTATCTCCAACAATGACAATAAAACTAATTATCACATTGGTTTCACTACCACAACACTTTCCCGAAGACTAACCTCTCTGACACTAGCTCCATTTACCAACACCTAAAAAATATAACTGCCCCCTTCTCAATATAGACACATGCTAGTTAACAATACTAAAATAATACACCACTATACCAACACCAACATATTAAATAGTCTTGAAGCCCTCTACATAAAAACTAAACATCCCTTATAAATAATGTTAATTACGAACTAAGTCATACTATTTTAAAGCAACTTGCATAGTAATAAACGTTACAAAATTCCTAGCCATTAACAAATTATATCTTTGAATCTTCAACGCGCTCAGAACGTAATCAAATTCTTAACGGTTAAGCAATCAAAGTGTTGAATCTTGCTTGTTCTTAGAACGTAATCACGCTCCTATGTAATATCTCAACATTATAGACGCCCATTTTGAGTTATAAATTATTGGTCGTTATGATAATAAAACAACTCAACAGTAAATACATATTTTTAAGAAACCAAAATTAACGCCGCCTGAAAGTGATTTGACGAATCAAATCGAAAGCACTCGCAAAAAATGAAAGAACAGTGAGCAAGAAACACATGGAACTTACATACAGCAATTTAACCGAAACACTAAATGGACAATTCGGAAAATTAAAAAAAAAATCTGATCTTGCAAAAACACTCTGTGTTATTTAATAATGTTCGCCTAAATGAAAATAGGCTGCCTAAATACACATAATATATATGTATATATATATAGAGAGAGAGAGAGAGGGAGAGAGAGCGAGAGAGGGATAGGGAGAGATAGAGAAATCAAGGAAGAGAGATACAGATGTGTGAATGAGAAATCTATTTCATCTTCTGTTTTTCAATGCACGGTGTACTCGATAAACCACATGTGTATCTTGTCTTTCCTTTTAACATCTCGATCGAACGTTGGATAAATTGTAGATTACAAACAGGATTAATCAGACAAACATGGGATGATAATCTATTGTCTTTTTACATCATTATTTAAGAGTATCCTAGAAAATATATAATAAGTAGTTAGGTAACGCAGTAATATCTTAAACTATCTTGATATTTAACTAACTCTGAAATTCATAAATCTTTAAACATTAAGCATTTAAATACTATAAATGTCCGGATAATTACATCTTATACACGTACATTCTAGATCTCTAACAGTTTGAGCCCTAATTCCCAATTTACACCCTTTTTAATTCTTTCTAGAGTTTATATAATTTTGTCTAAATAAATCCGTTTAAATACAAGGATATTTCTCCTACCCCGAACTGTTTACCTAATTGCCAGAAACTCTTCTGTATTAGGTAATGAAACCTCCTACCCCCAACTCTTAATTGAAGCGATACCATGGCTGGTGAATTAACTAGCAGTAATTACATAATATTGTTGTTTACAAGCGATTCGCGCCACTCCACTCCTAGAATCAGCTGCAGTTTCCTTCGTTATAGTTAACAAAGAACACAAATAACACAATTTGCCTCACTACTTGCAAATTATAAATGGATTGCCACTTTGTTTAAATCAAGTCGGTTCCCCATAAAAATATTTCAATACAAATGCTAAATAATTGATTAGAGAACTAACAACATTGCAAAATAGAAGTGTTTATTATATTAAATTAAAAAAAAACATTGACGGAAACAATAAAAGCAAATAATAATAATTTAATAAATTTATTTTTCAAAAGTAATATTTAAACCGTTAGCCTTGCGACTGATATCGCCAAAACATAAGACGTATGAAAAACAGATAGTGCTTTTATGATGTTAAGTGGATTAACTTAAGATGGGGGGTTGTAGATATACATACATACATATATATATATATATATATATATATATATATATATATATATATATATATATATATATATATATACGGAAGTTCTTACCTTTTGAAAATATTGTTTGTATCCATTTTTACAGACGTTTCGACTTCATGAAGAAAACGCAGTAGGCCAATTCACAAATAAAGAATTAAATTGACGATTTTCAGAGGTGAAAACAGAAAACATAGCATTACCGAGATAGATATATACGAACACCTTTTCTCAATAACAGTGAACGTTTTCTTCTTCATCCGTTTATGTCAGTAATTTCTGAGTCCATATTTTTCTTTTAGTGTAGATTCCAAATTTTAGGAGACTGTTTCCGGTTATTAAGTACTATAGCAACATATAGGCAAACTTCATATAGATCTCTCTCTCTCTCTCTCTCTTTATATATATTTATATATATATATATATATATATATATATATATATATATATATATATCAGATGGATTACCAATATATTTATGTCGCCTTTAGTGTTTTCTAAAAAATACACTAAATAAATGATAAAATACTGTGTTTATATCATTAATCATTTTCCTTTATGCCGACAGCTTCTTTATGGCGTTTTTATCTTGACAACTATCACGATCATCGGTATTTTTCAATTCTAATTACTAATATCCGCTCAAACCGGGTGACCATATTATTTTGGATATAATTTACAAAGTTTCTTTGTGAAACAATCGTTTACATGTATATACATGTACAGTAATGCATACACATATATACATATGTATACATATATGTTAAAATGAGTGTCCACATGTATACACATATGTAGGCATATGTAGTTATACGCATATATATATATATATATATATATATATATATATATATATGGGAAATAAAGAAAGAAAAAAACAAAAAGAATGTATGTTTTATGTGTTCATCAACGTTTCTCCTTTATTTGTAAGACTTCTTCAGGATAGTAATGTTAAGAAGAATGTCATGCAAGTACGTGAACATATTTGGTTTACAAATAAAGGCGAAACGTTGATGAACACATAAAAAATACATCCTCTTTGGTTTTTCCTTTTTTATTTCCCATTATGTCGGATTACCTTTCATCCTTTCCTTTCCCACATATATATACATATGTATATATATCATGAACTCTCGATTTGTTTAAAATTTGTTTAGTCTTCGATCGATGTAGCATGCTTACATTTACTCAATCGTAAATGGCATTTGAGTCCTGCGAGAGATTTGCAAACGCGGCCACAAGGAAGATCTTGAGAAAAATCGCCTGGGATACTTGTAGATGTTTTTGTTCTTTCGCGTCTTTCGCGCTGTTTATCAATGACAGTTACAGAGAAACACCTGATGCCCCTCTGGCAGTCAGATCGCCATTCCTTCTGTCGAGACGCAAGCTGTTCAAAATCACGATAAGCAATATTGGTAGATGTCAAATTCATCTTCAACTTTTCCTTAAAGCGAAGCAGCGGTCGATCCACATTTCGCCTTCCACTGTTGAGCTCGCCGTACATCAGTTGCTTTGGTATTCTATCATCTTCCATACGTAAGACATGTCCTGCCAAACGCAGTTGTGATTGCATCAAAAAACTTCCAATTTCGCCAATACCGCAGAATGTAAATATGTCCGTATTAGACATCCGATTCCTTAGGGTGACACAACGAAGCGTTCTCAGGGATTTTTGTGAAAGACATCAAACTTCTGAATGTGGCTGCGATAGACTGTCCATGATTCCGATCCATAAATCAGTGATGTTAGCACAACTGCTCCTTACACAAGTACTTTTGTTCTCAAACTTATTCCCTGTCCTTCCATAACCGATGACGCAGTTTTCCAAAGGCAGTGGTTGCTTTCGCAATTCGGTTAAAGATTTCTTCATCAAGATAGGCATTCCAATTTAACTTACTCCCAAGATAAGTGAAGTTTTTCACATATTTCAGATCTTTACCGTCAACTTGGATTGGAATATCTGGAAAACTGTGTACTGGTGGTCGTTGCTTTACTGGTCGCCGTTGCTTCACACCCTGAACTTGTTTAGGTGTGGGGCGAGGTTGGTGAATCACTTCTGTTTTCTTGATGCTGATTGTCAGACCAAAAGCCTTACAAGTAGCCGAAAACCTGTCCACAAGCAGTTGCGCTTCCTCCCGAGATGTTGCACAAAGTGCAGCGTCATCTGCAAACAAAAGATCCCTGATGACAGTTTGTCGAAGAAGGGTTTTAGCTTTGAAACGTTGCTGGTTGAAGAGACCCCCACTTGTTCTAAATTTAAACTCCACCCCATTATCTATATCAGCGAATTCATATTTCAGCATAACTGAAAAGAACAAAGCAAATAGCACAGGTGCCATTACACAACCCTGTTTGGTACCATTTGTCACATTGAAAGGTTCTGAAGACTCTCCATTTGAAACAACCGATGCCCTCATCCCATAATGGAAAGAAATAATTACATTCAGCATGTTGTCAGGTATTCCCAGCTTGTCCAACACTTTCCAGAGGGCTTCACGGTTTACTGTTCCAAAGCATTTGTAAGGTCAATGAAAACCATATACAACTCCTCGTTCTTTTCCCGAACCTTCTCGGCAACCTGGTGGAGGGAACATATCATATCGACAGTACTCCGACCAGCACGGAAATCGCACTGAGATTCGGGATAGATATCATCAACAAGGTGTTTAATTATTCTGTTGAGAATAAACCTTGCCAAGACCTTCCCTGCAATTGACAAACGTGAGATGCTTCGATGGTTGTCACAGATGGTTCTATTGCCTTTATTCTTATGCAAGTTTTGAATTAATTCATCTTTGAAATCCTGAGGGACATTTCCACCTTGCCAGATCTTCACAAAGAGACCGTACAGCTTCCTCACTAGTTTCTGGCCACCGTACTTAAACACCTCAGGAGATAAGATGTCTTTCCCTGACCTTTTGCCTGACTCCATTTGCCTCATAGCAACGAAAACTTCATGTATTGCTAGAAGGAAGGAGAGTTCAGGAATCTCAGGTCGTTTAGTGAACGATGAAAGTATTTCTTCATCAGTTGTGGAAGTGTGTCTGTGTGATTGCTACGCATTAATTTTTGGAAAGTGTAAACTATCTGAGCATAACTTCATTTACGCGGTGAATATATTTTTGGAGCAGTATATATTTATATATATATATATATATATATATATATATATATATATATATGTATATATATATATAGTGTGTGTGCGTGTGTGTGCTACACATTAATGTTTGAAAAGTGTAAACCAGCTAAGCATTAATGTAGTTACGTGCTAGTCGGCAATCAATGTGTAGACTCATCCGAACATAATTGATTCCGTAGCGTATAATAATTGCAGACTGACATAGCACGCCAAATTTGCTAAGTGCATTTTATTACCAGTCATCGTTTTCAAGCGTTAATTTTAATTGTATATACTGATGCGTAAACATATTTTCCTGAAGACCGGTCAATCAGTTTGGCCACTTGTTCGCAGTCTTTTTGCTTTATGATTTACACCCATACACACACACACATTTATATGAGAGAGGGAGAGAGAGAGCGAGATAGAGAGAGAGAGAGAGATTGTTTGAATTGCCTACTAGACTCTGTCATCGACTGTCTTACATCTCTCTGTACGGTGCTTTGATAGGACAATCTGACATGCGTATGCTTCTCCCTACAAGTATATATGACCAAATATTCAAAATAACATAGTATTTGAATCCCAAGTTAGATCCCCCATCGACACAGTTATACACTGCCTCATAAAAGAATTGCTGGGCCTTCTCAAAGCGATGTTGCCTCTAATAACAACACTTACCTAGATACTCAACAAGCCTTGATGGAGTATTGTCTAGTAATACCAAGATGGCACAAGGAAGATGTACTAACAAAGCTAGCTAGTAAATTGGAGATAAGAAAAATAATGGTCGTCACTACAAACTCAACGTTCGAGGGGTAAAAGAAGTACTTTAGTTGAACTCTAGGATATTATGTATCTCATAAAGAGATCAAGTGTTCGCCGCAGGACAGGACCTCTTAATTATTTAGACTTATACTGATATATATATATATATATATATATATATATATATATATATATATATACGCAATTATATAAATGCGTAGGTGTATATATATATATATATATATATATATATATATATATATATATATATGTAACCTGATAATGTATATATATATATATATATATATATATATACACTTGCGCATTTATAAACTTGCGTATATCTATATCTAGTACAATATAATACATATATATATATATATATATATATATATATATATATATATATATATATATAGTGAAATGAGTTGAGCTACATTCATAAGCGTCGGTGAGTTAAAAATATTAAAATGTATAGAGACCAGATAAAACGACGCAAGGTGTTTATATACACATTCATTTATTTATTTTTAACAAATTATTTCAGCAAAACATGTTATCATAAGTGTTTTACTGACATTTTTTCTTTTTTTTCTTCATTGTCGAAATCTATCGTCGAAGATTTCTGAGCACTCCTGTTGTTAATGGAGAGATTGTTTTAAAGGTTGATGTATCGACCACGAAGAGTGAAACGAGTTAAGCTGCATTCCTAAGCGTTGGTGAGTTAATACATTCACATCGGATAGTGACCAGATAAAACGACGTGAATAGAATTAGAAGAATTTGAAATCCAACAGTAAATAAAATAGGAGATAGCAAACTGTGTGGGTTATATAAGAGTAGTCGCGTAAAGTAAGAAAAACGGTAGAGGAGAGCGTTCGTCATAGCTACACGCAAAAATAGGAAGTCTAAAATAGATTAAAAAACATAATAGACAGAAATAAGTGTGTAAGTAGAACCATAGAGTTGGAGTAGAGGGGGGTGGCCAGATGAAAGGGTGGCAGTTGTTTACTGGATGGCAAAAAGGGAGTAGGTAGCGAAGGTAATATTTGATGAATGTATGTTAGAGTCGGCAATGGTTTAGATTAGGTTCATTGGTTTAGAAAAAGAAACTAAAATGGGAAATAAAAATGAAATAAAATTAAAGTTAACAAATTAAAGTTAAAATAGAAAATAGAAATTAAAATAGTGTGGAGCGTATTTAAATAAATGTAAAATAAGAAAATGTCTCTATTGGCAAATAACCGTGAGAAGGAACAGGGCAGTTAAATGTATTTAAAACTATTTAGTGGAAGGTTATTAGCCTTACGATGCCATGGAGATGAATGTAGAAAGGTAATGGTCGTGGTTGGGATAATTAGAAGTAAGTACGTAAATTGAAAATAATTAGCTTGACATTAAATTAATGGAACTCAAATAGAGTGATTAAATGAGATGAGAGAAATGTGTGTATGTGTGTGTGTGTGTGTGTATGTGGGTGTGTGTGAGAGAGAAGACTGCTAAAATTGTGACTTAAAGCTGGCTGATCAGACAAACTCTGAATCTTGCTAGGCACTAATCGGAGAGATTGGGATTATATTTTTCAAACTTAAGTGTGACGAACCCAAATATATTTTAAACGTAGTTACGACAGACCACCCAAAGAAAAGTATATTTCAAATTTGAGCATGACAGACCAAAATATGTTTCAAACTTTATTATTATATTGACATGGTTCAGACACTTTTAATGGAAATAAATACACTCTCATTCATTCTCCTTTCGACAGAAAATGAGAGAGACAACCTTGATAAAAAGAATTTCGATTGAAGATCTTTAGTATTGGTCGTTACTATAAAACCGACATCCGAGTGGCATATGGAATTTATATATATTGTATTGGGAAATTACTCTTAAACAAGTAAGTGCAGGATGATAGAAGAGGAGACAGTTCGCTGGATTTAAGTAACACTCAGAGACTTGGTAGATCTCCTGAATATGGCGTATGCCTGGGACTAACGTAGATTACAGATATTAAGACAAAGTGAGAAGTATGTAAATAGAGAAAGAGTAAATTAATGGTTAGGAAGTGCGATTTTATTTATACTTATTCATGATTATTTTCATCAGTGGTGTTTATGGTGTAAATCCACTGTTTGATAACAATATGTGTTACTTTTTTTTCAGAAATAATCTTAATTCTACTACAGTTAATGACTTCTATTGTAATTCTCGTCATCTTCCATATTTTATTCAACCGCTATTATATGTGGCTATGTATGCTTCTTGGCTACAGCATATGCGCTACTGGGACGACAGAATTTAACATTTGTCAAATGTGTGTCGTGTTGACTATTAACATGTCGGGTCTTATTTCTACGATCAGATTTTCCGTTTGCATTTCTATGGCCTAGATTAGTTTACAACTTTAATACTACTACTTTCATTGTTTGTACTACAGTAGTAGTAGTAGTAGTAGTAGTAGTAGTAGTAGTAGTAGTAGTAGTAGTAGAAGTAGTAATATTAACGATACACTTCTAATCATAAAGACTCTAGGTAAACCCCTTTTATATATATGACTAGTAACAACTGGTGTAAATAATCAAAGTCATTCAATATAAATATATATGGTAGTAGTAGTAGTTGTAGTAATAGTAATAATAATTATAATAATACTTATTATTATTGACTCACTAAGATTATTCACACAAGTTGTTAGTAGTCATGTATCTCTGTTAAAAAAAGTAGTTTTACCTGCATCTCTCATCATAAAATATCTACCACTATTTTCAATACTCTTAGCTTCTTACCACAACAAGTGGGATTTGCTTGATAATCTTTCTCAATCCGTTTACCAGTAACTTCGTAATTGCGTTGTCAAGGAACCAATTTGAGAGTCAAGCCCGCTATGTATCCTTTAAATCGGAATCTAGATGGTACTACAATTCCTGAGTCGTTCTATCCTCTCATAATATCTACGACTGTTTTTTCTGTGGTGCAACCATTGATGGTGCCACTGCATGCTTGGATAAAGCCGGATGGTGAGTTCATATTATTTTCTTATATATTCGCTGAAAGAAGGCACCGTCTAGTTTTATTAACTTGCATATGTTTATCTCTACTTCGAGTTGTGTTTTGTCAAAATCGCATTTAATTTTAACCTGTATGTGGTGACCCAGCCTCATTCAGTTATCTTGTTGGTTTTTCACACTTTAGAATTTTTCTTAATGTGTCAACATATTTTTTTTCGCCCGTTTTCTTTGTGGTGAAAATACTTCGTTTTATTTCGAACTTTACCTTGTCTTTCACAAGTTTTTAGCGACAGTTCTGAATGATTATATATCCATTCGTAATACGATAGTTTTACAGTTTTAGAGTTATTTAGCTTTTTGGCAGGTTCGATGTTCTTCTCTCTTGTTCAACTTTACACTATTATCAAATCGGATGGTGACATATACTATTTGCCAATTCTCCCTTTTTTTACTATTATCATGATTGTGTTACTACCACTATTCTAGTATATGTTTATATTTAAATGCATCAACGGATTTCATTATTCCAACTGCTTTAAATTAGTGTTTACAGTTCCATGTCGACTATTTTCGAGTCGCGGTATCTTTATTTTTATACTTCACTTCAATCAGCTTGCTAAATTGGCCTAACATATTGTTCAGCATTTCGTCTTTTAGCCCACAGAAGCTGCATTTTTCTTTGTCTTGGGTCTAGTCTTCTTTAGTCTATTTTTATTTTGTTTTGATCACGTTGTAATATTTAAGCTGCCAGTAGCGATTTTCATTTCTCTTTCGAAGTCGCTTTGTAATCACAATTCTTTTTCGAGCGCGATTTTTTTTAGTTCGTCTCATAAATATACTATGCAATTGATCCACTTCCAATTTTCGTTTTCTAAGTGTTTTCCCTCTATTTGCTGTTCTCTGAGTCCGTTGCATTTTACACCCTATTTGGCGGACATGATCAGCCTTTTCTATTTTGTATTGTTTCTTAATTTCGTCATTTAATTACCTCGTCAACCTTATTTTCTATACGTCTGCCCACCTTCAGTTTTCTTTTCCTTTCACATAGAGTTAGTCAACATTATTCTGCGGCTGCTGTGCTTTGTGCATATACACATTTTTTCGTGTTCTTCCTATTATGCTCTCTTATTTCATGTTCATTAAACGTTATCATTATCTTAGTCCGTAAATCAGTCATCGAGATTTCACAGTTTAAGTAAATACAATACTCATTATTTGTGCGACGTTAATAAAGGAAGTTACTTCGCGTTAAAGATATACAGTTTGTTATAACTGCCAGAACCGTGGCACAATTACGCTAGTTACAGTCGAATTCAACTGAATTCTGTTGCATTCTTTTCGCTAGTGATATATTATAGCGATATATGGAATATCATAACTGAAAAATACGCTGCACTATAAAAATGATTATTGTAATATACTATTTGTCGGTATCGTCTTCATAAAAAAATATTTCCGAATCGTGAAACTGTAGGAGAGAGGGAGAGAACGAGGGACGCGTGGACACATTGTTACAACCAAAAAGCTTGATTCCTTTCTATGATTATGTTTTTATATATACTTTAGTGCATACAAAACACAAGTCTTCGATTTTGTTTGCGGATAATTTGATAGAGTTTGATTCAGTTCAAGAGGGATTGTTTTGCCTCATATATTTATACCTCCACAAATAAATGACAATTCTATTACTTACGAAGATTCGTTTACTTATTTTTATTTTTAAAATTATTTGTAAATCCAGGCAGGCGAAGCGTTTACACTGACGTTAATATAGCGAAATAGGGACGGCGGAGGCAGAATTTTATAGAATTTATTATTATTGAGTAACCCAGAGACACGGGTCCGGCTAGATCATGATAATATACCGACTTAAATGATACCGGGAAGCTTGGTGTTCGTGCAAAATGCTATCAGCTTTTCTGGTATTTAAAAATACCTTATACGAAACTTAATAAATATCAAAATATACATATTAAAAAATACGATTTAACTCAGATGTTCAGTCAGTGTTTCATTCGAAATACCTTGTTTATTAGTGAAGTATAGTGAAACGTTTCAGGGTTGATGCGAAGATATATGGGGAAAAAACGCGGATTTTTCGCTTCAGTATTGTTGGGAATATTTTTGTGATAGAAAACAAATACATGTCAGTATTACGGATTTCACATAAAAAATAACCTGTAGTGTTTTTGTGAAGTGTGAGTGAGAGGTCTCCCTAGATATCCAACAGTTGACAGTCTGTTTCAGTAAATTACAAATTTCAAACGCTCCAAGCCATTTTGCATTATCGCAACATTCGTTTATCATTGATTCGGAACTGGCACAGACTGTCGTCTTTTTCTGGAGTTTGAGTGGAAACAAGATTCCAGTAAACACTGAGCATTCCAAGTGGAAATATGGTCAGTGTTCTCTTTCTACTCGTTTTCCATCGTCGGTGACCCTTCATGATAATTGGGTTTGGTACCAGGTGATGTGTGTGCCATCGAACATCTGTGCGAATGTTTCTAGAGGTTCAGTTCTTCTTAGCCTGTATTATATTTTTTTCAGGTTGTTCATTTTATTTTTATTTTAACTTACCCGTGACTGGTTAACGTTATTTGTTATACGCACTCCAGAATTTCTCTTGAGATTTCTTTATATACTTACTGTAACTTGTATGGGCTCGAACATCTTCTTATTCAAATTTCTCCGATTTTTTGCCGTTTTTCTTAATGTACTGTTCCTAAAGCTTCAATAATTATTGATATTGTAGTGAATTTCTTTATTTTTTATATTGTATCAGTTGCCTCGCCAGTTCCATCTAAAGTGAAGCACCCCAATCCGCGGGCTCACCATTCGAGGTCTCATGAATTTGCAGATTTTCAACATAAGCATTGACTGAAAATGTTATTAATAAATTTGGTAGAACTTGCAAATATGATAATCATTTAAGTCAAACAAAGACAAATTATGAAAAAGGCTAATTATTTTGTAGGATTCATATTAAATGCGGTTCATACAAAAGCATTGGTATTTTCAAATTTTCGCGAACTTTAGACAAAACTGAAATATTTAAGAAAGATCAACACATTTGAAAGCAGAAACAGTTAATCTACGCTAATCTGTTGGCTTTCATACACAAAACACATGCTAATGTACAAAAGCCTGATTTTTAGTGAACTTCGACGTATAAAAATCCATTCGCGTATTTTCGCTATTCGTGAGTCTGTCTGGAACATAACGTAAAATAATCTACTGTATTTGCTTACTTTTTATGGTGGCTTTACACCATGTCCTACGCGAATTGCTAAATCTACGATGGTTCAGGGTTTTTCTTTTTGTTGATTATATTTATGTGCGGTTTTCTTTGATTGGATGAGTTATTATGATTGTACCTCTATCTCTTAGACTATTTTGTGCTTTTCATTTTCATGATATATTCAGTTTATATCTATACCATTTTTGTGCATGCCCAAAGTACACGCGTTTTCATAGTTCCCATTTGACTCACTTTCCGACATAGTCGTGCTTGTTTTTGTAACAGTTTCGGGTTGTATTTTGCATTTCCTTGATTTAAAGTTTCTTTTGTTCTAAACAGTCTACTTTTGTTTTAGTTGTTGTTGTTGTTGTTGTTGTTACAGTTTATGTTTCTATAAAGCTTACAGTAGAGATCCCTTTTCGCGTTCATGTGTCTTTTTAGGAGTCATGTTCAGATATTTTGCTCGTTGTTGTTTTAGTCACTTTTATGAGCGTCTATGAAGATTCCTTTCATTCAATTTTTTTACTATCCTTTTTATTTCCAATTCCTTTGTTTCCTGTATTATTCCTCTTTGCAGTGCCTTTTACAATACTGATTATGCTTAATGTGTTTTCGGTTATGTATTTGTTCAGTTCCTGTGTTATGATATCAACAGTCTTCTATTATTACTAGTTCGTTTCCCTTCTTTCTTTTTCTACGTAGAGTCAGTCAGGATCATACATTAGGTGTAATGTCTTAAGTCATTAGTTTCATAGTCTTTTAGCCCATGTTCTTTATTCTATTGTAGATCATACAAGGTTTCAGAGGATATTGCATCGGATACAAACCAAGTATGTATTCCTTTTTAAAAGTTTCTATTATATAAATAAGTTTTAGAAAACTTTCCCGTTTATTTGAGTTGTTCTTTTTAGTTTCCTTATTCATTTCTTGTTGATCCGATGGCCCTTGTTTCCAAAAATATCAGCTATTTATAGGTATCCTAATCGCCAGGTGTCTTAATATCATATTTTAAGGAAGTTCCATGCTCTCTGCTTTCTAGAATTCTCGTTTTTTCTAGTTTCATTTGTGTAAGTAGCTTCGGATCGTCCCTATATTTTAGTTGGGGTATGTTTGCTTTGTGACTGTTAACTTATATTTAGCGTTCCACCTACGAGCATGCCGCAGCGTGTTATAATAGCTATGATACACATTAGTGTTAATAGAGTGTCTACATCGACAGTCCCTCTATCCACTCTCTCTCAGGAAGTTCGCCAGTTGTAGTTTCTTTTATATTGCTTTCTTTATAAGACTAATGCTGGTGCGAGTGTTGTCCACAGTCTAAAGCATTCGATTGTTCATGCTTGATATAGATCAATGCAATAGCTACTGATGTGTTTAATGTGCCTAACTTCCCTCAAGATATTTTATTATTACAGAGCAGGACATACGGTTCTTTTGTCGCTATTTTCTTCGTGGAATAGCTTATTCCTCTTAAGAGAGTGGTATACGTGTTTCTTTGGTTGCACCTTTAAATGTTGTTACATAATTTATAGGCATATCATTGTAATGTAGATACTTGGGGATCGTTATTTCTATTATAATCGTTATTATTGTTATTATTGTTATTATTTACATAGGTATGTCTATTGATCCTTGAATTACGTGTTTTAATGTGATACAACATCAAGTTTAGAATTTGTAATAATCACCCAACTATTTTTTAAATATATTTTTCTATGTGAGAATCATGTTCATTGAATAAATAAAGAATTGTAACGAGAATCATGATAAGTAAAACTTTTTCTGGTTCACGTAGTACCTACTTTCGCAGAGTTTAATCAAACTTATAAATAAGTCAATTATATTGTCAAAACCAATATTGCTGCAATTAATCAACTTCCTAGAATTGCTGACCATTTTGACAATGGCTAATTTAATTTCCTTGATAAACTCTTTATTAATTCCAATTCGTCTGATGCTGCAGTTTAATATCAGGACCGAAAAACTACTTTCATGCATTCCTTGTACTGCAACAAAAATCAGTAATGAGATATTTTTCTCAGTAAATGGATCTCGGAAAAATGGCGAATCTTTCGCAGATGCATCTTCCTATGATCATACATGGTTTAGATTTTGTAGAAAATAAATAAACCCTCATAAAACTGCTTCTATTTGGTTTATTGCAAATTACATACAAATACGAAATAGGTGAACATGAGCTTGCAAAATTTTGTAAAAGAAAAACATTAGGAGAAATAAAACAAACTGTTGTCAGCAAATACTACTGCTACTACTGCTACTACTGCTACTACAACTACTGCTATAATTGTATGTACTATTACATGAATTGTATCAAACTTTGCAAAATAAAATGGTTGTACTTGCGGAACAACTGCAGTCTCATGTCGACTTTCAGCTCACTATGATATCCAGAAAAATCAGCCAGTCACTAAACCGATGTGTTTTAATTTATAGAGGAAAGTCAAGGGATATATGCTTCGCAATTAAAGATAAATGATTTACGTGTGACAAAGTATGACATTAGTCGTAAGCATCTACTTGCGTGTCGTCTTTTGCTACACTCGGTTTCTTTTTTAATATAAAAATCAATTGCGACTGAAAATAGTTTTGATTTACATAAGAAGGACTGCTACTTTTATTGTAGCAGTAATGACAAACCACAACGAGTAGAACAAAATATATGAATCTCAACAAACTGGCAATGACCAGTTCTAGATTTTGATACAATAATTGAAATATTTAAAAAAAGCAATTTAGATATAAAGGCAATATTTATTCTTATTAAATATATATGCTGTAACATAATAACAGGTAAATACGTATTGTGCCATCACTCATTTCGGCAGACACTTTCCGTCTCTCATAGAATATTCTGTGGCAGCCGATTTTTGTCTATGGCATCCAATCAACAAATATTTAGATACACAACAATATCGTACACTTGGAGTGTGTTCAACGGTTTACAACGAAACTCTTAACGCTTACGTACAACAAATGGATTTAAAGACTAATTTTATTTTCACTTGTGCAACAATAGATGCGATGAGACTTAATCTTTACATATAACATAATTACCGAGTATGTTGATCTATTTTTCAAGATGTTTTTCACGCCAACGCAATGTCGCAAATCCGCAAACACGCGCAACATATTGACAACCGTTGCTTTCGCTTTAAAAGAAGAAAAGCATATTTCCCCGGTTTTGTTTTTCTCTGTGAACGAGCTCATGACGATGCCTATTATATGCAGGTTTAGCGTTGCGTTGGACACACATTTAAACTATATCTAAATGTTTGGTCCAATCGGATCATATTTTCCTTCTCCCATGTGTGTGCGTACAAAATAAAATAACATTGTTTATACATTTTCTGAAGACGTTCGATAATACGAACGACACCGGTGAAATCTGTTGTTTTTTTGTTTTTCTCTTGCATTCTAACCTGTTTTCCGTTTGATATTTTTCAAACATTTTGTCTACCACGGCATTTCATTTTCATGACTTATCGTGTACCTTACCCCACACTATATCTAAATGTAAATACCTGTCTCTTTATATGACTTGTTTCGCTTGACTACTTTTTGCCTAATAAATAAGATTCGATTCTATTTTTAG
>OY744519.1:39260300-39267800 GCA_963556195.1 Sepiola atlantica | reverse complement strand
CTCCAGTCTGTAGTTGAATGGGGTCAAAAACGGATAGTAAGTTTCAATGCCGCAAAGACAAATCTACTTTCCGTCAATAACTACAAGAAACATCTTCAACCACCGATTGTCATGGCAAATAGCACCCTCCCTGAGAGTTGATCATTCAAACTCCTCGGCCTAACTTTCACAGATATCATGAATTGGAATACATACATTGAAGACCTTGCCAGGGCTGCTGCAAAGGAAGCGGGGTCCCTCTACCGTGCTAGTAAACTTCTGACACCTGACATTATCCTGTATCTCTACAAAGCCACCATCCGCCCATGCATGGAGTATTGTTGCCACATCTGGGCGTGTGCATCATCCGCTAGTCTCTCCATCTTAGACAAGGTCCAAAAAATAGTCGCCAACTTAATACGCCTTCACTATCCATCAAGCTCAAGCCCCTGCCCCTTCGCCGCAATGTTATTTCCTTGTGCCTGTTTTACAAGTACTTCAATGGATTGTTCTCTGATGAGCCTGCTGCTCTGGTGCCCTCACGACGTAAATTCACTAGACCAACCCGACAATTTACCAAATCCCATCCATACAATGTGGAGTCCAGAGATGCTGAAGAGCTTTCTACTCCAAAAGCTTATTTCCTCGTGCTGCTGGACTGTAACTCCCTCCCCGCTCCCTGCTTTCCTGACGTTACTGATATGACAACATTTTAAACTAATGTAAACAGACATCTCGCTGCGCAGCTCACAAATTAGGCTGACCCCCACAAAAACCTTCACCCTTTTTTCTCAGTAGCGCCTTACGTCTACAGTGGCGGCCTGTCTTGTTTGGGGTAAACTATGTTTTAAAAAAGAAAAGATTAGCACACCATGAATATCTTACTCTTGCCGGGACAAAAGTCGCATCCATATTCATTTAACTCACAGTTATCGTTATATTGTTGATACATTATTCAATTTTTGAAGTATATTGCTATATAAAGTACGAACTGCGAAACGGATTTGATCTCTGTTATATAACCGTGGCATATATAAATCTTTGATTTATTTAATGCCGACATATTATACGTGATTGAATACAATACAACAAGTACCAGTTGCTTGTAACACATTTGATATACACAAGACAAGGTCTAGTTAAACACATAATAAATAGGTATTACGTCTAAAAAAAATAACAATGACGAATTACTCGATGTTAGAAAACAGCGAAAATCTATGCAATATAACTATTGCATAACGTTACCCTTGGGTCACTCATTTAGTTCAAGTGTAATTATTTGAATTAGGAAAAACTGATTTCATAAAACTAGTTGAATACGAATTAGCCTCTTTATCTGCACTATACTTCTTTATCATTTTTATATCTCTTACTTTTTTTCCTATTAAACAACACATTCAATATTATCATCCATATTCTTATATTGTTTATAATAGCTCTTTATTATACTTTTTGTTTTGATATTATTACTCTCGATTCTAACAGAGCAATAGAGAGATACAGGGAGGGGAGAGAGAGAAAAAAGAAATAGAGACAGGGAGAGTTATAGGCGATATATACAATAAGAGTGGTGCTCAAACTCCACATTTCTAGACGGTTAAAGTTATGAATAGAAAGCCAGTAAGAGCGGGGTCACTTCGTGAATTAATTGCGAATTACGACTACACAACTAATAAAAATGACTAATATATACCCATACATCGTGTGTGATTAAAGTATACTTGAGTATGCCTTAAAGCAAACGTTCATTTACGCAGCTTAGTATATTAATATATAGATTATTTAGTGTACATATTTATGCTTCAGCATTTACTTCAACAAAACTAAACACACGAATAGAACTACATAATAGTATACAGATATTGCGCGTAATTAAGCTTTACGGAGACGTTTGTGTTTCAGCCCTGAGGAAATTCATCATATAATATCTATATAACTAGAAAACCAAGCTATCAAATGGAAAGGACTCAATTATAACAATAGCTTGATATCTTATCAAATAGGGTTATTTCAATAATAAATGATAATATAGTGTATGTAGCTGCAGTCTCGTATTATCAAACATAATCAGAAATGCACTTAACAATTCTAGGTGCCAGTTGAGTACATTCCTGCTGCTTTAAACGAAGTACATTTGATTATAATATATATGTATATATATATATATATATATATATATATATATATATATATATATATATATATATATATACATATATATATATATATTATTAAAAATAACCGACAATTTTTGTCTGGTTAGTTTAGTATTGATCCCTTCAATTTTCCGGATTAAAATCTTAATCTCGGAAGAAAATTGGCTGATGAAACTGCCGTAATGTACATGTTGGTCCAGAGTACTTTCTGACCCGTATGGGTCCATCGTCAGTGGAATAATGACAAACAGGTAAAGACCTGGAGTGAGATTTATAATTAATTATGGCGGGAAAATTAAAATATGAAACTATATTTATTAGGTATTATAAGCATTTAAGTATATTAGTACTAGTGTTAAAATTAATCTTGTTAATAGCAGTTTTTTTTTGTTTTAATGAGTAAAGCTTCTAGTATGTGGAGTTTTTGTGTATTAGTATTATGTTCTAAGATTTTAGTATTGTCTACAAGAAGTTTTCGGATTTGCTAGCGGGGACAGGCATGTTCATTAGTAAGGTGTCTAGCTATAGCACTATTATCGGATAGATGCATGATCAACCTCCTGGACAGAGTCGTGGTGGTCGAGCCAATATATACGTGTTTTCCTTGGTTGTCGGAAACACAGTCTCCCAATGGACATTTCAGCTCGTATACTAGGCCCGTCCTATCCAAGACTCTAATCGAGGGGGAAGAATTATTTGTAATGATAAGATTAGTGGTTTTAGTTTTATTGTTGTACATAATTAGTTTAACCTTTTTATTTGGGTCGGTGGGAAGTACGTTTTTATTAATAATATTTTTTAAACCTGTTCATCTGTTTTATAGTTATGGTGAAATTGGTTATGGTAAAATAGTTTGATAGTCTTGTTGAGTGGAGAAATGGATTCATTGTTGTTGTTATTATTATTACTGTTACTAGCATTATGTTTAAATAGTTGAATTTGTTGGTCTATAATATAATTAGGGAAACCATTATTTACAAGGGTTTGTTTTATATTTTTAAGTTCATTTTGAAAGAGAGTAGGGGAGGAAGAGATTAATTTAGCTCGCGTTAGTAGGTTTTTAATAATAGCTATTTTAGATTTAAAGGGGCATTCACTAACGAAGTTAAGAGTACAGCGGTTTTTGTTAGTAGGTTTTTTATATGTAGATGTTACAAAACCATTAGGATTTGTGTCTATTGAGACGTCTAAGAAAAGGAAGTTTTTTTTATCGATGTTTAGTTCATAAGTTAAATCCAAAACGGAATTATTTTTGAAAGTGTCTTGTAATGTATTTATCTCGTTTATATTATTTGTTATTATTAGAATGTCATCTACGTATCTTAAATATATTAGTGGTTTATTAATAATGTTAAACACTTTAGTTTCCAAGTTGGACATGTAAAAGTTGGCGAATGTTGGACCTAGCGCAGACCCCATAGCGACACCATCTTTTTGTATGTATATATGGCCGCGATGATCGTAAAAAGGGACTTCAGTCGTACAAGCCAATAATATTATTTATGGACCAACATGTACATTACGGCAGTTTCATCAGCCAATTTTCTTCTGAGATTCAGATTTTAATCCGGAAAATTGAAGGGATCAATACTAAAATAACCAGACACAAATTGTCGGTTATTTTTAATAATACGTGTCTAACGGAAAAAATGCTGCCTCGATATATATACATATATATATATATATATATATATATATATATATATATATATATATATATATTATAACTTAGCTGCAATCTTCAATGTTAGTTAATACACGTTCCGATTATGTACGTATACAGTTAATTAATTAATTAATATATATATATATATATGCATATATATATATATATATGTATATATATATATATATATATATATATATATATATATATATGTATATATAACATATGACGTTTATCAGCGCGCGATGCGTCAGTGTTTGCATGAGGTTCCTTTTTATAGATTTGGGGGCAAAGGAATCCCAACTCAAGTATAATCCCGTGAATGTAGGTTTCCTATATATACTGGTAATGAAAGAAGAAAGAGTACGCTCAACGAGAACGTCAAGGAAAGGCAACTTATCATCATTTTCCTCCTCCATAGTAAAGATGTCTTGCCGACCACTGATTTAAGTTTAATAATGTATCGCTTTCAATGTCAGTGTGATGCTGACTATGTTGCAAGACTACCCAGCGAGTGTCGGTTAGAATCGCCCAACATGTGCCAGGGTATGTTCGCCGAAATGAACCCATTCCACCATCCGCGCATCTACAAGCACACGAGTCAGCTATAGGTAAACATTTGCTTAGTAAAAAGAGTTGCCGTGATTTCTATTCAGACGACAAGTTCTCCGTTCTATATAGAGGACGTCACACATTTCACCTGGATATTCTCGAGGCCATTTTCATCAATACTCAACGGCCATCTCTATGCCGACAGAGAGACTTAAAACACAGACTGTTCATATTTGGCGACTCCTTTGCTTCTGATGGGTGATCATTTTATCAGTGCTCTGCTATGTATATATATATATATATATATATATTTATATATATATATATATATATGTTTATACATATATAGGCATGCACTAATATACGCCTTTTTACATTTTTTTTTTATATAACATTTTTTCTCCATTCCGGCACCTGCTGAACTTTTTCATTATACCATTTATTGAGTTTACATGTGTCGTTTAATTTTTAAACGAATACCGACGTTTTCCCTTGAAAAGTAGTCGGTCGAAAGGCGCCTTGGGGTTACATCTATTTTACTATGTTTTATTAAATCGTATTTTTCTTTTTTAATTCTAAAATCATTTTCCTCCCTCGAACAAGGCGAATATATATATATATATATATATATATATATATATATATATATATATATATATATATGAGGAATAATAGAAACAATGTTTCAGATAAAATGCAAAATAAAAATGGATTTGAGGATAAGCGAATCAACAAACTGACATATCAACTCAAACACATATGAAAGTTCTTCCAATATATTTTAGTTGCTAGAAAGCAACCATCCTCGGGTAGAAGTCAGAACTTAAAAGTTTATATTTTTGTCAGTGTGTTTATTCGCTTATTCTCAAATCCATTTTTATTTTGCATATATATATGTATATATATATACATGGTGGGCCAAAATAAGGGTCCTATCTGTAAATTTGAATAACTTGAATTTGAATAACTTCCACAAAATAAAAGTTAAACTCACCAAACTTTATGTGTGTGTAGACTGACCATTCCGAGATTTTTTGAAATAAACAAAACAAATTTTAGCCGAAAAACACTTCTTAAAACTTACAAAAACTAAAGTATTGTTTTTTACACTGTTTTGAGTTTTTTTAAGCAAAAATAATGTTTTCTAAATGAGGGTACGTTCCTTAGGGCTAATACGGCTCATGCTTGCTTCGGAAGGGGTCCTTTACTTATTCTAAAAAAAATTTTTTTAAAAATCAATAAATAAAAAAGTTATGAATTTTTAAAAATAGGACCCTTATTTTTGCCCACCCTATATATATATATATATATATTTATAACTAATATATATATATATATATATATATATATATATATATATATATATATATATATATAACTAATATATATATATATATATATATATATATATATATATATATATATATATATATATATATATATATATATATATGGGAGGGTGCGTGTGTGCATTTATGTGTGTATTGCATATTCCGATCCTCAGGATATTGTATTGTCGTTTCATGACTTATCTGAATGGCCAGACAGGAAATATATACGCTAGAACATTTTTAACAGTTATGTCGAATATGGATTAAATACTTCCTTTATTTGTTTACTATTTCCCGATACTTGCAGAACCGTTTTTTGTCACAGAAGGGTGTATTATAATGCACAATGGATTTACTCCTTCTCATTACTAGATTGATCTACAGATTAGAAAGCTTATATATATATATATATATATATATATATATATATATATATATATATATATATATTTATATACAAAGTATAGTGCCATGAACATAGAGTATTGTCTTTGTCCTTGTCCTTGTCTTTATCTCACGAATCATATATATATATATATATATATATATATATATATATATATATATATATATATATATATATATATATATATATAGGCTTAGTCTGACTCGTAACCAACCGAACATTCTGAAAAATTAATTTTATTTCAAACGAACAAACTACATTTTCCATTTTCAATTAAATCATTGGCATTACTATTTCCTTTATGCACTACTACAAATATATTTTAAACTTATCCTCTGTACCGCCGTTACAGCTTTCTGGATATACCTCCACGCAGGTACAATGTGTTTTCTTAATGATTCAGTATAACTTAGAGACAATTTCTAAAATAACCCATACCAAAAACAGGTGAATATACAGGGTTTTCTGCTACGCTACTATATTTGTTTATTCGTTTTTTGTGTGCGTCTTAATTTCTCGGTTCTCATATTTATAATAAAAGTTATATGTAAAGTAACTCGTTTACGCAATATGTAATGTTAGTTAATACATGCCCCGTCTATTCCTCGCCCTCTTTACTTATACGGAAACACAAATCCAGTCAAGTTAATTTATTTATGGAACATGTACAATGCGAAACATATAACAGGACAAAAAAAAACATACACATTAGAGCCTGATATATATTAACATGAATTAGTACAAAATAATAATTCTTTAAAACCGTTCTGCACAGGCAACGTTACCGATGACAACAACAACTTAATTAACATATATTTATAGAAAACACATTACATCTATAACATTTATTACCTTATTTTCGTAAATAAATATTTATTGAGAATATATAAAAATGTACTACTCAGCATATTACAATGACTGAATAAACAACTCCGACTTATATCATTATAAATAACGAACATTATATAGGATGTTCTGGAAATAAGGAACCGGTTTGTGTATATATGATTTATAGATTTTAAAACGAAATCGGACAATCAGAAATTGCAGTAATTACCATGGTAATAATTGAACAGTTTACAAATTGCATTGCCAATCACAAATATGAAATGAATTATTGTAATCTAAGTAAATGTGATTCCCCTATGTGAGTTATGTGTGCAGCTTCTTACATTTTCTCATTCAGAAAATCATTAAAAAAATAAGTATTTCACAATGATACTTCTCTATATAGGTTTCCTAATATATATATATATATATATATATATATATATATATATATATATATATGAACACATTTTTTGTGGTACAGAATTTTATAATGGTTTTAAATATGATGAACGGAGTCATAGCGAGTCGAGGCACTATCACAAGAAAAAAAAGGAAATATATAAATAATATATTTAA
>OY744519.1:39167800-39255300 GCA_963556195.1 Sepiola atlantica | reverse complement strand
GCTTGTTATGCAAGTACATCAAGAGTATGCACTCCAATGAAATTACTGCTATAGTCTTCTATCGACGTAAATACACTCGACCCACCCGAATATCAGCTAAATATTTTCCATTAATTGTAAATGTCGCCAGATGCAGGAGATACTTCTTTCCGCGTTCTGTCTGAATTTGGAACGCACTCTATTCACCCGGTTTCCATAATTGTACGTACATACATAGATTAAAAACTGATGTGAACAAGTGTCTCGCTACACAGCTCCCGACTGTCACCCTAATTCAAAGTAGCTCCTTCCGTCAATAGCGGCAGCTTGCTTTGTTCTTGTTTAGGGTTATCTATGTTAAACACAAAACTAAAAACGAATACCAATAAAAACTCGATATATACATATGTAGACATATTTATTCATATATATATATATATATGTCTGATTTTTGTATTATGTACATATATTTGAGCGTCCCATTAGAGTTCTAATTTACCTCTCAAACGCCGAATTAGAAAAGGAGTAAAGAACAGCGAGTTTCCTCTCCCAAAATGACCAATTAACTATTTAATAATGTATCTTTCTTGTGGTCTCTTGGTTTTATCGAGGATAAGAATTCATCTTGTCTAGTCGAGTATCCAGCTTAGTGCTGTTACTAGAGGCAACCATTTCTCGTATAAGCTAGTGTGGGGTATGGCATCCATAGGATATTTTATTTGGGCGTCAAATACTATGTTATTTTGAATATGTTGTCAGAGTTTACTTGTAAGGGTAAGTATTCTGTTCGCAGGTTGCCCTGACAAACCGCTTTACAAAGGGGCTTTAGACACTCGAGGACCGTGTCAAGTAGGCATTGAATTTCTCCACAGTAGGCATTCAATTTTTCCCCAGTAACACATAGTTCTGTGTGCTTTGCTTTGAAGTCAAATGGTATGTTAGATTTTTGTGCTAACACATCTATACATTGAATGTTTATTACTTTCTATTATCGTGATTGTGTATTAGTTTCCATTGCGTAAAAACAGAACAACGGACTGTAAACATATTTATAAGTAATACAATTTGAATTACGAATGTCACACTTCATAAGTGATGTGTTTTTTTGGATGTGTCACTGGCCAACTAGTATTTTATTGCGCCAAATAAAACATAAATGCTAAAAACTCCGAAATAATTCGTTTGTTTTATCAAGGGTTATTTTCTCCCAGTCAAGAATATGAAGCTGATCGTACAACTAAGCAGAGAAGTTACACATCGAATGATTTCAGTATTTGAGACTACTGCATGAATCGAATAGAAGTGTTAGTGCTCACGATGTGGCTAATGATTTTGTCCACATGCACGAAAAATCAATGTGGATCGATGCAATTTCATGGCTAATAAATTGGATTAAAAGACGATGTGTAAAGGTCCAATAAAAAACAAACATTTTTGCCTATTTTTTAATTTTCAGAAACGTTCAAGATTTGACTTTCTCTCTATGATCCCGTTATATGATGAGAGGCTATTTGAGCTTATTATATATACATTAGTTTCTTTATATAAAGCATTTGGATATAACTTTCTAACAGTGCTTGCCCCACAGTAAAGTGTTTAGAATCACTGACTATGAACTAGATGGTCCTCGGTTTGATCCTGGTTTTGGGCGGGTTCTAGTCAAACCGCACTATAGACCTGTGATGCAACGAACTAGTCTATCCGTGGATGACTATATTAGCCTTGTTTTTAAGGTTGCATACTGTCGTTACTTGCATCACCAGCTTCTACTATTAGCGTAATTAATTTTATTTTGTGAATAAATGAAACAAAATGAAGCACTATCCACTGGCTGGCAATGGTAATATAAAGAATTGAGATATCACTTGCCAATAGCGCCCGCCCAGTAATCACCTGATTAGAAACGCCGACTATAAACCAGGATGCCGTCGGTTAAACCCGTAGGGATTGAAACTCAACCGTCAAGCTGACAGTCGGCGCTTCTACCCCTGCGTTATCACACGACACTGGCTGAATGTAAGTGATATCTACAATGTAAACATGCCGAGAACTCGAATTAGTTTTACTCAATGAGCTATGCCTAAGAGCTAGTGGTAGTTGGTGATATCCTTACAAATAAGCTCTACCAAAGAAAGGGAGATTTCTATTGCAATACGTAGCAATATAACACATAAAGCTAATATTAGGTTCAAAGTTGCCAACATCCATACTACAATTGTTCACGTAAGGTTCTGACGCAACGCGTAACGTTGATAGTGAACATCAGTTCTAAATAGTAGTCTTATGGAGATTGAAGTTTCTAATCCTTACTACATGCGATTACTAGAACGAATAACAATAGGCAACACCTAAACACAGTGATGACTGCTGGAATTAGACTACTTTACGGCAGTAAAGTAAATAATGAGTTCCGAAATCCTGGTATATATTCTCGAGTTAAACTATGAGATCACCAAGTTCGAAAAGTTAATAGGTAGGAAGTAGTGTACATGAAGGTGAGAATCGTAGTCAGAATAATCAAACAAAATGCAAATTATCTAAAAAATCTATCATCATGAGAACTAACATTGATTTCTTAATACGATCTAAAATAATTGGTATTACAAAAACACATTTGTCTACCAAATGTGTGACAGAAGCAAAAATAGCAATATAATAACACATTTATAATTAAATTAAATAAAGATATGAAAAAAAGAACACACCTGAAGAGACTGCTATTTTAGTATATAACACCCCGAAAGCTTGTAAATGTAATTATTTCGATAAAGAAAGTATGAGTTTACTTTCAACGGTAATTGCTATTATTAGTTTTATATAGTAAGGACACATACTTCAACGTATTGAATTAAAGTAAATACGTGTGGCTACAATAACATTGAACTCAAATACCATTTAGTTGAGATCAATTTTGAGATTGTTGTCGGAGAGTTCAATTTATTAAATATAGAATACAAAGTGTCCTGCAAATTCAAGGAACACACGCTTAAACATACACACTGACTATTTTGATTCATCTTCAAAAATAATGTTATTGATATATAAGAGAGTATACTAGACCTCCACTACTTGTAAACAGATCCGAAAAAAATTATATTGGATCAGTTTTTATTCAAATGATGAATAGTTAATTAAAAAAAAAAATTTCCTTGGTCATTTAATGTACCTCCAAATTATTCATCTAACCCTTAATTTGGTTTTTAAATAAAAAATAAATAAATAAAAACATTTTTTTAATTAACTATTCCCTAGCTTCTTTTAAATTTTAATTTTTAATTTTTTAATTTTTAAATTTTAATCATCCACTCTCTCACATTCCTCTATTTATTTTACCATGCTTTTAACAAATTCTACTTTAATCTTTAAACCCCCAGAAACCATAACTGGTAACTACAATTTAATTTGCTCTTAGCTGCCTGAAATGTTAGAAGCTCACTCATTTGATTTCTATTTTTAGAATCAACAATGTCTATACCCACTTCCAACTTAAGATTAATCGCACCCCCCAAAAACCTACATCCTACCGCTCGCCGACACCCTTAACCTACCTGTCACTTTAACTACATCCCTATACCAACCCTTCCTCCTTTTCCTTTTCCCCCCAATTAACAAAGCGACTTTTAAAACTATCCCGTACCTCATAAACACCCCCCTAACCCCAAATCTTTAACAATTTTGCCTTTTTGTCCCATTCGGATTTACACCTTCTATGAGATTCTTCTGTTTTTACTTGGCCCTGGAAGTACATAAAAGAATGGCCTGTTTTCCTCTTCTCAACCTCCTTTAAGTACATCTGGACTTACCTACATTTTGAGCACTTACCCCAATCTGCTCCCACGCAAAGAGTTTTTCTTCACATTCTACAATTTCACCGGACTTCTTTTCAACGGAAATTTACCACCCGGACAATTTGCATATCTTTTTCACGGAAATGTTTCTTTTCATTCAATACGTTTTTTATCAAAAGTTATTTTAATAATTTTTAATAATAATTTTCTATATTTTTCAAATATTTGAAATTTGTTTTTTTCGAAAGCCAACTTATCCATCTGTATTTCTCCTCTGATGATGAGATTTCGATCTTTGAAAAGCCTTTGCTTAAGGAAAGAATAATAAACACTAGTTTATTACTGAATGCACCTTGCATTGAACAATTGAAATTTGAAATAAATTTGGGCAATCGTCGCATATTTATCACTCTTTTTTCTTCTATCTCTACTATTGCTCTATCTCGTATATTGAGCTAATTCTTTTTCACAGTAGGTTTCATATACTAAAAGTTTTCACTTTGGTTTATTTTGATCCTACATATATATATATATATATATATATATATATATATATATATATATATATATATATATATATATATATAGTTGATGTTTTTATTCCAATTTGCTACATAATATAGTGTGTTTCGTTAACGCTTGAAATAAGCGGCAAACTCATCAGGCATTGATGGAATCAACTTGCTCAAATTTCTATAATTTAACAACAACAGGAAGTTTGGGGATAGATTAGAGGGAGGGGAGTGGAGACGGGGTTAGCGTATAGCAAAGAAAGGAAAGAAGGAAGGGGGAGATTCTAACAGGTAATATTTTAGGAAATTGGGTGGGGTGTTATTTAGTGTCTTGGTTAATGTGACTTTAATTTTAACTGGAGCAGAGGGTGGGATAGGTTTAAATTTACTCAATATAATAAAAATAAAAATATAAATATTGTCGCAAATCTTTGGCGGTTATCGTATAAACAAAATTGTTTGATAATTTTATTTAGGGTATTTGATGCCGTACTGGCATTCTATTTCTATATTAATTTGTTGTCATTATCCAATAATTTACCAAGTTATGGCTCCTACAATGATATTAATACCAGTAATAGGAGTTATTCTCGTTGTGATAATATTTGTTAATTTTAATTATAGTATACTAATAATAAAATTAACACTAATAAAATTACTATATAGAAGAAGTTTAGTAGTGATACTACTCTTAGTATTAATAATAATAATAATAATAATAATGCTAGTAATGCTTACGATAGTTATAATTACAACACTACTACTACTACTACTACTACTACTACTACTACTACTACTAATAATAATAATAATAATAATAATAGCGACGCTACTCGCAAGGTCAATGGATATAACCGGTATATAGATGATAGTAAGCTATTATATTTCTACCACTAATAATAAAGACTGAATACCCGTCAATAATTAAGGTGGTAATAAGATTTCGTATCTTAAAGGATTAGGTAATTGAAGTTTGATTAATCTAAGTGATGTCAGGGTTTACAGCTATCACGGTTATGAGTTTAAGCGAGAGATAATTTTGGTAGAAATGTTTAATGTTGGTAGTATGAGTTTTTTGGGGACGAAAATTATAGGTAATACTAAGAGATTTGATGTTATTGATGGTTCAGTGGGGTGGTTATATATCTATAGAGTCGCCAAGACTTGTATGGGGTGGGGTTGGGTTATACATTTGGGTGGGTCGGTAAGGGGTTGTCATGTGTTTTAGGTAGTGCATAATAGGGATGAGTGACGTAAATATGTAGGTAGGGGTTATCTAGGAGAAAGAAATATGATGATTCATTTTTATATGTGAGGGGTTGGTGTGGGGTTAAGGTGGGGTAGAGTCTACTATGCTTACAGTTAATAGACGTCTCTTGTTTTCTATTTAGGAGTGTATTTCTGTCTTTAAAACGGATACTTTCCAGGTTTTCATTTAGACATAGTCTACATGGTGAGTTCATTGACTGGCAGGTGCTAGATTTTTTTAGGATTTTCCACTTTATTATAGGAGTTTCTTTTTTTGTGTGGTAGTGTAGTGATAGTCCAGTTCGGCCATGGTGATTTGGGTTGTTGAGAGAGGTTATGGTTGTAGAATCTTTCTTTGAAATTGTTACCCGCCAAACTAATATAATAGTTAGACTGGGATGGGGTTTCGGTTGAGGAGATAGATGCCTACTAAACCACTTGAGTTGATAGGCACTTTTGGTTTAGGGGACAGTTTGATTTGTTAGTAGAGTTGCATGTTCTCGTAGGATTTTAGGTTACTGAAGGGTTTAGTATTTTACTGTTGTATCTTTTTATAGTTTTTTTCAAGGTTGTCACCACAACAATAGCTGAGTTTCAGTGTGTTCTTATTGAACATTTTATGGGGTATGTTGTTAGTGGGGACATGAGTATTTATTAAGTTCAAAAATGTTTTCCCTGGATCATATTTACATCAATTTGACTGAAACATTACATGGACAATTCGTAAAATTGAAAAAAAAGAAGTCGCATCAAACAAAACCACTCCGTGTTATGTAATAATGTTTGCCTAAATGAATATATGCTGCCTAAATACACACAATATATATATATATATATATTAATATATATATATATATATATATATATATATATATATATATATATATATATATATTAATCAGAATAACATCGGTACCTTCGGTTTTAAATCTTAACGATAAGGGGCCTTTACTAGGTATCTTTTGGGGGCTATCTTTCGTATCCGGTTGTGTCTGTCTTCCCGGTAAAATAATGTAACTGAACGGAGTCTGGTAAAAAAAAAGCTTATTTTAAGTGCTTTATAATCGAGCATTAGCAAGGGTATGTAACACAAACCTTCAATATATATATATATATATATATATATATATATATATATATATATATATATATATATATATATATATATATATATATATATATACTGAATCGATAGCAAACAAATTTCCGGCCAGGATAACTTTTTCGTTTTTGGAATACCATTTATTACCTGGATTGTTTTTTAATCAACCTCTTCGATATCTTTCTTGAAGATGTTTTAAACTTTATGACTTGGATGAACTGTATAAGTTTAGCAAAAAAGTATGTGTTGGGCCAATATATTTGATGATTTATATACTTTTATGTATATTTATGTAACATTTTTTAATATATTTTCAAAGTTGTATTGTATTACCTGCAGTAATGTCATTGCGGTAATGGTGATCTGAGAAGATCTTCTTTGAAAACTCATGAGTTAAGGACTTTAAAGTACTTTGCTTGAACATTGAATGCTAATAACATTTGATTCGCACCTTATTTTATTCTTTCACTTCATCTAGTGCTATATATATATATATATATATATATATACAGATAGATAGATAGATATGATTTCACTCCCTCAATGATAACTTTTACAAAAAAAACGTGCCGATATAACTCACCCTTGTGCCTAAAATATATTAGTTCATGAAATTATTATGTGCATATATATATATATATATATATATATATATATATATATATATATATATATATATATATTTATATATATGCCTAACTTTATATAAATAGATATCTAACTGCTTGTACAACGCGTTTATAATAGGTATTATAAGTATTGAATAACTTTAAAAGAGTTCATATATTTAAGAAATAAAAAAAGAAAATCAAGTTGGTGTTATTGTATCGAGTAACATCACTGGAACTATTATTAATAATGTACTGATACCCTCATTTCATTCATCATTTATGATATCAGTAGTTAGAAAAATTTCAATGGAGACGTATTTTGACCCAGACAATCTAACCTCAACTATTTTCCAACGGATATTGAATTGGCATGCGTCACACTCTATTGTGCGTCCCCTGCAGTAGATATTGATAAGTTCAGAAAAATATGTTCCAAAGAGATTAGGTTAAGGTAAGTCAATATTATGTAATCGATGGATACTTATAGGTATAACATAGCAACATCAATTTCCGTGTGCACTGCTTACTTGAAAGTTATTGGATTTCTTTGAATGTCATCTACAGGTCGACAAATGTCCGACAGTGGTCGTTTTTTGTAAAGGGACTAGATGAGCACGAAAAGATACTCCATGAAAACGTCTACTTATAATGTGAAATGCCATTCACAACTATTTTAATTGCACATAAGGTGATACATTTAAATTAGTGAACAGGGGTCGATCTTTGTAATCCACTCGTCAATCGACGTAAAACGTATTTACTGAACTGTTAAACTTCACTTCTGTCGTGTTCGTTTTTCTTTTATAATTGAATTACGTCTAATGCTAGCTCATGTTTTGTGCATTTTCAGTGGGTTATCACCAACGATTAATGTGTTATACCTCGAATTTTAATAAGGACTAGACACTCAGTGACCCGATGAGTCAGTATTTATGTATATAAATATTAATAAACATCTAGAAATTGAAAATGTATTTCATAATTATTCATAAATTCCAAGATACGATTGCTACTTCTTTGTTTTGTTTTTTAGGCGAGTGAAACTTTTGCATAGAGTTGACGAAGACCGCGACTAAAATTGCCTCGTCTGCACAAAGTCCAACTGGTTGGTCAGATCTATTCTTTAACCTGGAAAGCTCAGCTGTGGCATGCAGGTTTAACACAGAACGCGCGAAATAATGGCCTATGATCACGTTATCTATATAAACCCTATTGATTTTCGCTTACACATCATACACGCCTTCACTTGCCAACACAGAGGCGGAGACGGCAGAACAGCGACATATTCTTTTGCTAACTTATTCTGGATTTTCATCAGAGGTCTGTTACCCAAGTTGCTGCCTTTGCAATGTTTCCCGCCAAAACTGTCTGCCATGAGTAACCTTCTTGCCAAGAACCGGGGTTCAGGCGTCGTACGGCTGACACTACCAGGTTTACGTCACCACAAACACAGCGAGGAAATATTATACTTTTGATAGAGACTAGAGAAAGGTGCTGATATTTTACAACACGTTCACATTCTGTGAGGATTATATAGACCGGTAGCATCCAGTAGTTATGGTCATTATTGCTGTTGGAGTAGTGGTAGAGTAAATTGAATTGAAACAAAGAGCTCACGAAACTCGTGTCTAAGATGTACCTGGCCAGCATGACACCCTTATCACATTTTTATGGGCATCGCTCCGGACAATGTATGAAGCCGCCTCTTCATGTTAGGAGGCCGTAGCTTTTCGAGAAAACCTGCCTAGCAGTTGTATACGAAGGCGAAGACGGTGTGACCCTGAACCCAGAATAAAACAGCGGTTTGTATCTTTAAAATGTGAACATATCCAACATTTTAACAGTGAAACACACTTTATATGATAATAAAATATGTAAAGTATATATATATATATATATATATATATATATATATATATATATATATATATATACTTTACATATTTTCTGATAGAAAGTGTTATATATATCCATATATATATATATATATATATATATATATATATATATATATATATATATATATATATATATATATATATATATATGTGTGTGTGTGTGTGGGGTGTGGGTGTACATCATTATTTTCCATCAAGAAATGCTTCTTTCATCTCCATACAGTATTTAATATTCAATTCTCCTTTACGTACTGTGTACCCTTTACTCTACCGTCTGGGCAAAAATAAATTTGCAAATTGCAAAAGTGAAACAGGAAAAAGATAATGGCTTACTTTAGAGACCATTTACTTGTCTACCAACGAACGGAGTACGATTTTTTTCTTTAATTAATAAATTCATAACGGAACAATAAAAAAGAAACTGTTATTATAATCAGCATTTCAGAATACATGTATGCTCTATATTTGGCTTCAAATTCATAGCGTAAATATTATGGTCGATTCAAATAATTCGATCAACGAACTAATATAGACTTCATACTTTAATTATAGAATTACGAGTTCTTCCTCAAATGAGTCTTTTATGTTTAAATATAGGTTAAAGCATGTCGGTAAATGTTCAGATATACTTATTCTGTTAAGTTTGCAGGAAATTCTTCAAATTAATTGTCGCCAACCCCAGCAATAGTAGATATGTATCATTTTGTAACGAAGTCATCCTCTTTGATATCTGTCCTCGTTGGTCTTCCGATTTATAAAATAGGGGACTTGTTTTCAGGCATGTCCGTCCGTCCGTCCGTCCGAATTTTTCTCCGCAACCATCCATTGAATTTCTCTGAAATTTTGCATGAATTTGTAACTTAGGTCAGGTTAGAAAGTGACATTTTCCGATTTTTGAAAAACAATCTGGTTAGCCCCCCGGGGGGTAAAAAAGCCCCGAAATGGCAAAAAAATGACATTTTTTGCCCCATAACTGTTCATCCATCCATTCAATTTCTCTGAAACTTGGCCAAAATGTTGAGGAAATTGTTCCTAATTAAAATAAGTGTCGCTGACCTTAGAAAACATCTGGTTCGCGCTCCCAGGGGGTCAAAAGCCCCCGAAATTGCAAAACATGATTCTTTTTCTCCCATAACATTTGATCCATCCATTCAATTTTTTTGAAACTTGGCCTAAATTTAGAGGCAATTGTTTTGGATATAAAATAAACATCCTTGACCTCAGAAAATTATGGTTCGCGCTTCCAGGGGTTTAAAGAGGGGTCAAAAATGCCCCAAATTGCCCAAATTTACAGCATTTTACACTCGCCACATCGAGTCACATACAGAGGGAGACCACGCACGCGCGGCTTGTTAAATCTTGTTTTATTAAGGATTTAATATGTTTTAATTCTTATCATTAATGGCTTAGATATTAATTCGGAGAATATCATATTAATCTAATGAGAACATCTTTAGATAGAGGAATGTTTACACATAAACATATGACTATGGTGATGTGGATGCCGACGTAGACTGACGACATGAGCATGCCAAGTTCGTATCCGATCGCTTCTTATAGCATCACTTTGATGTTACAAATATTTCTCTTAACTCTTTTGATAGTAGCTGGAAACAACAATGCTCACAACAAAATCGAGCCGGTCAAAAACGTATCATGCCGATTAATAGGAATTTACATATACGTGTTATTCCACCGCAAGATTGTCGCGTGATTTATTTGGTTTAAAAATTGACAATTCTGAATTCATATGAATATAGATTGAATACTTAATAAATAGTTTAGCATATTTCAAAAAAGTGAATTATAAATTAGAGCGTCATATATCACCTGCTGTATGGTATTATTGCTGACAAAAATCATATATTACGTGTGAAACGTAATATCAATGCTCACATGTATTAAAATATTAAACAACCAATATTTGAAAGTACACAGCTTCTTAAATACTTTATATGTTTGTTCGACCATGCTAAATTTGTCGGATAAAAGCTTATAAAGAATACAATTAAAACAAAGAACGCTTTAGTATGTATGTGTGTTCGCTTATATAGTTTTCTCGAATTGACAGCAAATATCTTCTAAATATTCTACGGGAAATAAGATTGAATAACTAGACAGTAAAAAAGTATTATATACAATAAGCAATCCTATGTTTGTCCCTTCCTTTAAAGTTATTTTTCAGTAGCCGGTGTCTGCCGGCAATTAGTCTGTGGACTATGCATATGTGACATATCTTGCTTCTTTTTACGCAACACAAGTTCACCTCGCGGCGAGTAATATTTCAATGTCTTGTTTACGATGAAGACAATATGAATATATAATTGGGGCATTTTTCCTCCCTCATCTAGTCTCGTTGTGCGCAGTCGCACAATATGTCAGTTCTCCTGACGACATCGATTTTTTTTTCGAAGCCGTGTGAATCAGTCGGGTTTTAGAGCTGTTATTTGCACTATCGGTAACATATGCAAATGGATGTGAGCCAACAAATATTCCCAGTTTGAAAGCTTTAACATTTCTAAATTCAGTTTATTTACGAAAATCGTTGAAGTTGATCAGGGACGGAAACTATGTACGATAACATTTATTATAAGATATCTGTTTTAAAGGAATTAAAAGAAAATGTGATCTACGTTTCTCTAATAAAGGATGTAAGATTAAGAATGGGTTGCATCGCCCATGTTTCTTGTTTCTCTTAGACAGAAGTTATCGGTGAGGGCGAAATCGCGTTCGAATTCAGTCATCTATTGGAGCTAACAATATATTTCTCTCTGCACTGGTGCTGCATAATATGGTCCTCCCTTTCACATCCGAGAAGGCTTGGGTCCCTTGGCATAACATATGAGGATGCTGGCGTCCGCCACTTCACCCAAGGGTCTTTAAAAAGAGTGTTGTAGATGTCCTTAGGAAGTATATATTCTCTATTCATCTTGCCCACAGCTACAGTTTGATCTCTTCCCAAGATGTTGTTATGGGCATAGCTAAGCAGTTTATGGGCCGTTGGTTCACGCACACAAAAGAGTTGACGTTCAACACTAAAATATGTTGTGATCTCTACTTGGCTGGCAACATCCCGTCTAGTGTCTGCCGTTGCAATGTCAGCGAGAGGATGCAGGTTTTTCGTGTTGGTAGACTTCAAACTACTGGTGATCAAACGGTAGGTGTGCATCAGTAGCTTGTTACCAATGAATTTGATGTAGTGTATTTCGTTATTTAAATAAAGCAAACGAAATTAAGCATACACTATTAATCTCGCTGTTTTAACACCTAAGAAAATACAACTATACTTCTTCCATTTTTCTTCAAAAATAAAATAGTTTTCTTTATTAAATGGATGTCAAATTACGACTTAAAAGTATATCAAGTAAAGCATATATGAGTTAAAATGTAATATTTTAAAATGTTTGACAATATGTTCTATATTGGACAATTGAATATGTAATGCTTACATAATAAACAATTATTTAAATGAGGACATATTTCTACATGCAGATTCTGACGTCTTATGCGAAACATATTCGATTTATTTTATTGACAGTGAGGTTTAAGAGCTAAATTAATAGTCACAATAAAAGAACAACAACTCTGCTCTTTTGGAAACAATGGTATGCTGGCTTAAAACTCAGTTGAGCAGATACCTGTTATACATATTGCTGTATTCATCCTGGGTGGGTTTGGCCGGATCCCTTTAAGGAATAAACCTTTCAAGGAATATTTAATTCAGAAACGGTACCCGGTTAATGAAATAGCAACGTTTATATTGTAGTTGCTTTTTGTAGTGAGAGGTGTCACCGTCTTCAGACATACAGGGTATGTTATTCCTAAATGGTCGCTTATCCGGTAGATACCAGGCTCATTTTCGCTAAACTTTGGTGATCTAACGAGAACCGTTGTGTCAACGTGATTATTCCGTATTATTATTGGTAACGGATATTTTCAAAATATTTGTTATGATAATCTCTCTCTCTCTCTCTCTCTCTCTCTCTCTCTATATATATATATATATATATATATATATATATATATAAGTGAAGACGTTTTTCCCACTGCACCTTCGGCGATAATAACGTGTTAGAAGAAATGTATGATTATGTTCTCTATCTAACAATAAATACTACTTTTAGACCACCATCACATACTCTCCCAACACCATACTACATTGTAGCAAAAGCTTATTCGTATAATATTTTCAAACTAACACTCTCTCTCTCTCTTTTATCACCAGAAAGTAATAACCAACGACAAACGTAACTTGTATAGTGTTCTATTAATCTGCTTATCATTTAAAACATAATACAATAAATTCTGCACAAATTTAATAGACGCTCCCTTATATCTCACTGATTTTTTTAAAATATCGGATTACGTTTTTTCTAATTATTACGTATAGACTTCATCCTATTCCGGACTTTACGGAATATATTACACAAACCTATTTATTAGACTTTACATTGATTCAAAATAGCTACAACAATCTCTTAATCGAATACACTTGAGAAATTTTCTTTAGCAATATTCGATTGCTTCATGTATAATTTAATTTTTTAACTTACACACTTACACAATTTAATAAATAACACATTTAAGGTTTCAATCATTTAAAAATACTTACATCATAAAACGAACTGCAGTGTTCATTTCGACAAAATTGTTGATACCAATTCCATGGCAGCATCAGTTTCTCTACGAACATTCGACTAATAATTACCAGACAACACATGTATATTGTTTCATTTTTGACCGTATATACATATCCAACATAATTCCAACATTCGTGTTTTCATTTCTACGTTAGGTATTTTCTTCTATTACGTGAGACGGTTTTTTTCTTATTTCGATTTACCGCCCATTCTCACTCTTCCTCCCCTCTCTCTCTATTCATTCGCAACAATTTATAAATACACGTGTTTACATTTTCGCCGACTTAAATAATCGCAGCACGCAAAGGTGTCTTCGAGGCAATACGAATTAAACAGATACGTACATTTTTTCTGTCGACATTCGATTACATTAGCATTCGTCGGTTTATTTAAGTATATTTTATTATCAGGATTATACGTAAGTTACGAATTACGTTCCTTTGTTAAATTAACGTTAAAAGGCTTCGAAATAAATTTCAAACACATACGTACGTAACATTGAATATCATTATTTTCATCTACATTTTCCTATTCATCGAAGATTATTCGATATTGATTCATATCGAACATTATTAAAATTTATTTAATAATTTTTTACATACATTCTTCGACGCTAAATCTGCTATCGATATTCCAATAAATATTAATGTCAACTTTTGTAAATATACTTCCACATGAAGTGCAATATCTGTTACTTTATTAGTTTTTTTCTATTTAACTATTTGTCAATTTTGGAAGAAATCCTTTTAGACTGCGCTAATTATTTCCCCAGGAGAGATTTTTTACAGATTAAACATCACCATTGTATATCTCTTCCTCGTGGAGAGGTAACGAAATAGCAACGACATAGTTCATGGCAAAAGTGCAGATTAGTTAACAGTCGATGAACTAAAAACAAAATAACACCAACAACTTCCTTAAATAAATCGTCACATATTTAAATCAAGTCTAGAGTTTGACGAAAGGTCGATTTTCAATGTTAGTAAATTAAACATCAAATTAAAATTGGCCTCTGGATTGAGATAAAACTTGCCTGAATCTAGAAGTGTTTTTCCTTCACTGGCCTTGGAAAGCTTCACGCATATTCTTGGACCATATTTTAATTTGGGGGGAGGAAGTGGATTACATTTTTTTGATAAACCGCTACTTACAACTAAAACATAGACATATCTATTTTGTTTGATTAAGAACATCGATAAATAATACCTTAATAACCTAATTTACAAGATTGTTTCAACTGCTTTTTGACGAATTATTAGTATAATACTTATATTTTTAAAATTTAATTCATATCTATTCTTGGGCAACGCCATGGCACGTAGCCTGCTAGTAATGAATAAAGTAATTTCGAAGTGAAAACAAACTGTTTCCAAATGAATTTCGATTAAATACGTAGAAAAATCGTTTTAAAATAAAAGTTATCGTTGATTTTCATAATGGATATCGTCGTGAAACAGGAAATCGATTAGTGTATACTAACCCTTCAGTTAAAATAAATCCTTGTTCAATGAATCCTCGGTAATGTGTCATATACAATATGCATGGTGTCTCGTCATATACAACTAAATACTGTTTCTATGCCATGAAATAGTTACTACCAATGTTTAGCTAACACAAAACCGTAGCATCTGTTTTGATACTACAAATTATGTTTCATTTATACTGCGGCAATTTTAGTTTTATCCAAATTAAGAGTACCCTTTTTTAGGTAGCTTGATTCATCCCCATTAAAATTGACCTTGCGTCTAACTCTGCCTTCATGAACAAACCGATAACTAGTAAGATGTGGTATATGATGTAGATATTCTAAAATAAACGACATTTGTTCGTGTTCTATTAAGGTTTCGTTCACAAACAATCATTTTCTAATCTGAGATACGACAAGCATTGAAAGCCTGTGTCTGGTGGATGCTGATTATAACGAATTGCTAAAGACTGTCAGTTATATTCGTTTTATTTTCGGATTGATTCATCAACTTGCAAGGTAATAAAGATCGTATTTTATATGACAGCACCTTGTATTCCCAAATGTTTTCTAGCTACGTAATAACAATAGATAAGTGGTCTAAGAAAAGTAAAACATTACATTGACAGTATACATTCTTATACAACTTTTGCAAAAGATTTTAAACATATTTATTATGGATTTGGCTGTTCGCTACCCATTGTAACTACATTAATGTTCTCTAGGGGGAGACAGTAAAAACAGCTAATGTTATACTTATGTTATACGTATATCCTAGCACTAAGTGAAACAAACCTTCAATCGTCAATCTCCTCTCACCATTTTGCCGTGAATAATTACCTACACCGTAGTAGAAAATGACCTGAAAAACATATTAACAGGCTCAGAGTTTTTGTTCGGAACACCCTCCCCTGTACAAGAGTACTGGGGCTAGAATCAGATGACCAACCTACATGTACTATAGATTGACCTGACAACACAGTGTTAGTTACATTCATTTCTTATACCGTTCTCCTTCGACCCAGGACTGTACCCTGCCTAACTCTGACTCATAATGGCCGTCAGTCGAATCGAGTATGCGGGTTTACAGGGCTTAAATTGTGGGTTCTCATGTGAGAAAACAGTCCAATGCGCGATCCACATATACTGTCACATTTCGGGCATGCGTTATTGTTTGGTAATTGTGCACGTGGTTGGTTTTCGAGGCGTATTATTCTTGCTGTTCTCAGGTCTTCGGCATGACGCCGCCGTTCACCCCCACCCCTATCACACCACCTCCCACTTCATTCCTCCACTCTGTTCTGTCGAGTGCGCTCGCTTCCTATGTTGTGGGATCAATCCCGCATCTCCTCGTGTCCTCCTTCAAACAGTCTCTGTACCGTTTCCTCCGTCCTCCAACCCTCCTAGCTCCCACATTTTACTCAGAGTAGAATATTTTCTTTGGATAGGACTGGTCGCTCATCCTTAAAAGGTGACCAGCCCATCTCAAACGACTCCTAACAATCTAAACCTCTACACCAGAGCAATCAGACTCTTCCAGGACACTGGCGTTGGTCCGACGATCTTGCCAGGTGATTCGTAAAATTATTCGTAAGAGTCTTTGATGCAGTTTTTCGAGTGCTTTGGTATGTCGATCGTATGTCGTCCAGGTCTCCGACGCATATAAGAGAGTGGGTAGGACAATGGCCCGATAGACTAAGATTTTGGTATCTAGCCTTAAATCTTTATTATCAAAGACTCTAGAATGAAGTCTACCGAAAGCAGAACTTGCACATCTAATGCGATATTGGATATCATCGTCAATGGTGGCATTAGTGGCAAGGCGACTGCCCAACTATGCTAAGTGATCTACGCTTTGCTGCGATTCTCCGCCCAGCTGGATATTAGGAGGGTGTCTGCAGTTATCTTGCGGTGAGGGCTGGAATACCACCTCAGTTTTTTAATGTTGATGTTTAATCCTAATTTTTAGTATGCATTGGCAAAGGCATTAATCGTGGCTTGTAGGTCCTCTTCAATCAGGGCACACACTGCATTATCATCTGCATATTGAAATTCAATTAGAGAATCAACATTTGTTTTAGTTCTGGCCCTCAGACGTCTTATGTTGTAAACTCCACCATCCATTGTGTAGTTTATGCATATACCAGATGGAAGTTGACCATCCAACAGGTGCAGTATAGCTGCAATAAAGATTGAGAACAAAGTTGCTGCAGCTACACATCCCTGTTTGACCCCAGATCTTACTTTGAATGGATCCGTAGAGCAGCCATTTGCGATTACCGTTGCAGATACATCAGCGTTAAGAAGTTTCATCATTCTGATGAACTTTTCTGGACAACCAGCTCTTGATAGAATTTTCCAGAGAAGCTCACGGCTTACACTATCGAAGGCTTTTGTTAAATCGATGAAAGCCATATATAGAGGTTGTTGTTTCTCTCGGCATTTCTCCTGAAGCTGCCTCAGACTAGATATCATGTCACTAGTGCCACTAGCCGGTCGAAACCCACATTGTGACTCGGGAAGACAGACTCAGCAAGAGGTGTTAGTCTATTGGTTAAGATATGAGCCAGTATTTTTCCAGCTATTGATAGTAGTGTGATACCTCTATAATTTCCACAGTCAGTTTTTTCACCTTTCTTCTTGAAGATTGTTGTAATTAGGCCATTCCTTAAGTCAGTTGGTATTCCCTCCTGTACCCATATTTTGACAATAAGTTGATGCAGTTGTGAATGCAGGAATTGTCCACCATATTTATAGATTGTATTCAGCACCCTTTGAAAGTAGAAGGGTTCCATTCGGGTTTATTTTACCCACGCCCTCTTTACCAATGGTTCCCCTCCAGATTTAAGAATCACTACCAACTCTCGCATTAAAATCACCAAGAAGAAAGGTTTTATCTTCAGTCGGGATGGCAGAAAGTAGTATGTCAAGGTCTTGGTAGAATGTCTCCTTTGTTTGTTCATCGGCACCAAGGTTGGGAGCATATGCGCTTATTACTGTGGCATAGGAACTTTCCCCTGTGTGTACTCTAAGGGTCATAAGGCGTTCATTTATGCCGACAGGTAATTCATTGAGTCTCAGCATCAAAGTGTTCTTTATAGCGAAAGCGACCCCGTGTAGTCGCGGCTGGTCAGGTTCGGAGCCCTTCTAGAAAATTGTGTAGCCACCACCTTCTTCACGCAGATGCCTTTCACTTGACAGAAGGGTTCATGAAAGCGCTGCAATATCGATGTTGAGTCTCTGAAGCTCTCGTGCAACAAGAGCTGTTCTTCTTTCGGCTTTTGAAAGGTTTAAGTCTAGTAGGGTACGGACATTCCATGATGCCATTTTTCATGTTAATTCATTGTTTCGACCGCAATTAAGGTGAAACCCCCTGAAAGCGGTTTTCCAGGCAGGTTAAATATGAAGCAAACTATTTTAGGGCACCTTTTCTAGCCCCCTCCCTATTTAGGGTGAGCAGAGTTGATCCTAGAAAGGGCTGCTCAGTCACAGATGCCACTGCCGAATCACTCTCTTGCTCCGGATCCACGAGTGAAGCGACTGAACTAAACATCTGCCGCTGGACGGGCCGGTTGAACACTAAAGACTTCCAGATATTACAATCCTGTCCCCACGGCGTTCTTCCGATCGCCGCCAGACTTTCTTCCATTTTCTCCTTGAACTCTTATCCGACTACTGGTGTCTCTGGAGACGCCTGTGCGTGGATTTGTTTAACATGGATAAGTTGGTGCACAAACAACAGACCCATCATCTTGGCCAGGCAGGTTTATGTTCAGTGGCACGCAGACCGAGACGACTTAACCCCCTGCCTGGTTGCAACCCTTCATCCGCCATCGCAGCCTGACATATAGACTACTCCGCCGTTGAGGGATTTTCTGTTGGCCTGTTGGGCTCCAGTACTTCACCGTATCCCTGGAAGGGTGGCTCCCGGGTACTATGCCTTGCCAAAGGGCAACCCGCGATTTTGTCCGGCACTGCTTATTGGATATTCACAGCTAACCTTTATATTTAAAGGCCGTTCCCCTATCCGCAACCTGGGGAGCCGATGGATGAGAATTTTCCTTTATCACACTACTCTGAATATGATAGCATAGATACAGCATTCTCACTTGACTTGAATGCCCAAATACATGTATTTGGGGATTTTAATTGACCCTACCCTGACTGGCTGATATTCTTAAGCTGTAATTACGCAGCTCCCTCCTTCACATAAACTGTCCCTTTAGCGACTCGCCTCCCTGATCGTGTGGACAAGCAATCCTGACTTCTCGATCTATTATTAACCCCACTGCCCGGGGCTTGTGTGACGAATGTCAATAACCTGCTAGGGAACGCCGATCTCCTTGCAATAATAATTGATATCATCCTAAAAACTCGTTCCGAAGCTGTTTCGACGCTTCTAAAAACGACGAGATGCTACGAGCAGGCTGATTTTCATTCTATGAGATATCACATCAGAGAAGCCTCATCGAATGAAACCTGCTCACTCCCTGCTGATCAATGTGGAAATAAGTTAACCGAATTGGTCAAGGCAGGCATTGAATCATATATCCCCTTGCGAAAATTCTTCAATACATCCCACTCTCCTCAATGGTTCATCCTGGAATGTGCAGTTGCTTTGCACTGAGGCAGCAGACATTCTATAAGGCAAATGTGAATACAAATACATTTATTGAGTCAAGAATTAATTTTCAAGTAGTGATTGCTTAAACAAATATATTGTATACAGAGATAACGAAAAACGGCATTCAGTCACAGAAAGAAAGAACTCGCGATTTCTGGAAAGTCTACAATAGTGTGTTGAACAAATGACACTACAACAATCGTCCCGCTATCAAACCACAATGATTTAATTTGCACGGCAACTGATAAGGCTGGTCTACTTGCCTAGCGTTTCCCTTTAAACTCCAATTTGCACTCAGCAAACAACCACCTTTTCTTATTTCCCATTGTATACCTTAGCCCATGTCAGGTAAGAGACATCATAAAAAACCTTGACAATTCCAAAGCGTGTGGACGTTACCTTATTCCAATAATATTGATAAAGAAATGATCTGCTGAACTGGTGCCTGTCCTCTCCAAACTCTACTACAAATGGCTCGCTGAATCTTGCTTCCCTGAAAACTGGTAAATTCACTCTGTTGTACCAGTCCTCATGAATTCTGGTAATAGAACTGATCCCTAGAAGTATCGCCCCATCAATATACTCCCGATCTTTTCTAAAATCTTAGAATCCTTAATAAATCTAGCGATAGTCCGGTTTTATGCTAAACTTCTTTCTGACCGTCAGTATACAATTAGGCAAGCACGATCTAGTGCAGATATCTTAACAAGGCAGGTGAAGCTACGGCGGTAGCGCTTGATATACACACAGCTTTTGACAAGGTCTAGAATAAACGTCTTCTCACAAAAAATTATTTCTGTATGTGATTACTGGACGAATATTAAATATAATTAGATCCTTCCCAACCAAAGGATACATTCATGTTGTCTTCGATGACGGTTCATGCTAGTGTAGCCCAGGGATCAATCCTTAGACGTCTACTGTTACAGATTTTCATGAACGACCTCCCTGATAAAATTATTTTTGAGATGGCGATATTTGCTGACGACAGCGAGTTCTACTTCGTCATGTGGGCAAAACGGACGCGTACATATCGGAGGCAATGGTAGAATCCTTAGAAAATGACCTTCACTCTGTAGTGGAATGGTGCCATAAATGGATCGGATCATTTAATACCGCAAAGACAAAGCTCCATTCCTTCAATAACTACACGAACCCTCTCGTACCACCCATTGCCATGGCAAATGACAGCCTACCTGAGAGTCCAACGTTCAAACTTACTGGCCTAATATTCATAGGTAACATGAACTGGAAATAAACATTAAAGACATCGCCAAAGATGCTGCAAATAATGGAGACTCTCTCTACAGTGCTAGTCACACCTAACATTGCCCTATATCTTAACAAAGCCAGCATCTACCCATGCATGGTGCATTATTGCCACATCTGGGCTGGTGCACCATCCACTATTCTATTTTTCTGAGACAATGTCCATAAAAGAGTCGCCAACTTAATAGGTCCCTCACTATCCACAAAGCTCTAGACCCTGTCCCATCGCCACAATGTTGCATCCTTGTGTCTGTTTTAGAAATAACTCAATGGATTGTGATCTGAGGAACTTGCTGCTCCGGTGCCCCCCTCTACGTAAATACACTAGACCAACACGATAATCAGCTAAGCCCCATGCATTAACTGTGGATGCTCCAAGATTCCGGAGAGCTTCTACTGCAATAGGTTCTTTCCTCTTATTTTCGGCCTCTAGAACTCCCGCCCTGCTCCCTGTTTCCCGAATGTACCAACATGCAAAACTTAAAAACTAATGCAAACATACATCTCTCTGCACAGCTCCCAACCGTGGATGACCCCCAAAACCTACAACCTAATTCGTCGTAGCATATGACGTATACAGTGGCGGCCTGCTTTGTTTGAGGTGAACTATGATAAATAATACTTTCGTCTTTTTCCTAGTTGGAAAGATATCCAGTCTACTTTACAAATCATTTTAGACGTGTTCATTATTGTTTTTTTACTTTTCTGTTGCTATGGTAATAATATAACAGCACTCCATGGTGAGTCAGGAAATACTACTGACTGTATACTGTCATCTATTCTTTAATCAGAAATATATCCGATCTACTTTTACATAACAAAAATGTTTATACGTCGGTCATTTTTCATCGCTGATAATGACATAAGAACAATCCAGAGTTTCATGAAAAAGACAGTTTCTACTGTTTTTATGTAGTCGCTCCTCAGGAAGTGACCCGGACTTATTTTAAGTAGGGCTTTAAACGACTTTTATACTGTTTTTTTTTTGTTGTGTAACCGTGGTCATAAAATCGAAGCATTCCAAAAAGAGTTGGACAGATCAGGTCACAGTTAACTTTCATATGGTTCTCAGTCGAGAACACCCAGCCTAATTTTCTGTTGACCTCCAGCCATGAAGATAAAATACACTCACGTTATTTATTTATACTCGTGAAAATAAAAAAATATATATACACTATTATTTCCACAAATATAAATACTTCCTACGTACTTTATCTGTTCGCACTTGAGAATGTTGCAACGTATAACGTTAATCACCTTACTGACTTCATTCTCCTGAAATCCCACATAGTCAGCATCTAATAATGCCCAGTCGCCATTGTATTTGAACATTAAGACGCAAAGTGGAAACCAATTACCTTCATTTAAAGCTTCAGAAGCATTCCGCTCTTCTATCTCGGTGTCTGCCTCTTGAAATATCCCATCCACCACGGCTTCTCATTTCACTTACGAATTCTGAAAATAAATTGTTAGAATGCGACAAATAATATAATGCCGAGCCTACTTGGATTGTTGCGATTTAGTACTGGACTTTATTTTTGGATATTCTTAGAGTATGAAACACAAAATTCACCTGCGCTAATAAGGCAATCACCATCAGGTGAAAATGAAAAAAAGATAAGTTAAGCAATTTGAGTGTTGTTTTCAATAGAACACCAAAATACTGTACACACATCTAATGAGAATGAGAATACTAACACGCTCTGTCTATATACACTTAAGTATACACATATATATATATATATATATATATATATATATATATATATATATATATATATATGTGTGTGTGTACAGTATTCACTCTAAATAAATTAACTGACCTTCATGAAACGCAGCTCACGGGCCTAAGCGATGGTAATATGAGATATATTTAATTAAATCTTTTTATATGAAAAAGAAGGAACACAGGAATGAAAGCCTGTTGTGATAATTCGGAAACTGCTGATTCTTCTGAAATTATAGCGAGACCTATTGGACATGCAGTGATGCATATTTCTCAACATTTCAGGTGTTTTAGAGTCATTTAAAGTGTTTTTGGAAGAATAATATTGGGTCAACCATCTCATTTTAAAATTTAAAAAAATTAGATTTGCGTTAAATTTGATCCGAAGTCATTCGATTTTTAGTAACAAAAGATATTCAATTTCAATGTCTTATAAAAATAAAATAAACCTTGAATTGTAGACATTTTCTAGAATCAAACTTATTTGAATCTTGATTTTAATCTTTATAGGGGTACATAAAATAATACTAACATGTTATGTCAAGGGACTTAATTATACCGCGTTGGCGACGTATTCTTCTAGTTACAGATATATAAGTTAGCTTTGGTTTCCTGTTTTACAAGTGATCGCATAATTTAAAAGCCGTACGTGCAAGTTAATGTGATACGCTTAAAATAAAATGAAGAATAAATTATCCCGTTCAAAAGTATTTCTTTGAAGTTGCGAAGATAACGCAGTCAAATTGAAAATATCGTACATAATTATTGCTTTTATCATATTTACCGAGATATTTATTTTGTAATTTAAAGAAAGAAACATCGCTTATATTGTAAACGATTCATTCTATGATGTTAATTAGACGCGATTTTCTAACATAAGTATAGCTGGAGAGAAATTCTTAGTGCATAGCTTTCCCAACGGTATGAGGTGTCAATTACATCAATCACTCCAATCGGTTTAGCATTAGGCTGCCTAATGCCTAATTTAGGCATAACTGATTTCAAAGACAGCGACAGTTTTAATTTAAATAATAATACAACTCTTATAGATTATTTGTATATGAACATTAACATTCTTTTATCGCTGCATATTTCAATATAATATATTAGAAATTATTGTTTCTCAAAATCTTTAAAATCATTATTTTCTCTGTGTGCGTTTTGTCTTTTTGCAAAAAAGGCTTTGTTTGTTTTTTTCTTTTTCTTTTTTACGACATATCCAACATTTTAAGAGTGTTTAATGATACACCAAACTATCCATTGAAAACGAAATATTTTTGCAGTTAATTGAATATAAGTTAGTAGTATGTCTATTGCTACCTGATAATTGACAGTTTATATATTTCCCAACAGCATTAGCTCCGACATTACCCTAATAGATCCGATGAAATTTGAAAGAGATTATATACTCGCCGTTGCTATCGATTAGGTGTATCACGCTTATTTTTGTTACATTAAATGTCACCGTTTATCAAAGTAAGTCTAAAAGCCACTCGACGATAAGGGTAAACAAGTTTAACTCAAGGATAAGGTTTAAAGAGGCTGACCCGAGGACAAGGGTTAAAGAGTTAGAATCGAAGATAGGGGATAAAACATTTGACTGGTGGATAATAAGACAACATCGCGTTAACCGTCACGATGGTTATAGCTTGGTAGCAATTGATTATTTACGGGGACGGTTCAAAAAGAACTTGTGTCCATTAGACTTGAAGACGATCATATTGTAGTCGTCAGGGAAGCAGACTCGCGAGTCTGTGTTCCACAGACGGGATGTTCTAGGAAATAAACTCTGCCCATGGAAGTTGTGTTTCGTGTTGGACACGCATAGGTAGAAAGTGAAATAATTGGCATTGGTAGAAACTAAGCGGGTTCTTATTGTGAATTTCGTACAAGAGGGGCAACACATCTGAGCTCAGTCGATCATTTACCATAGAAAATAACGGTAGAGCCAAGAAAGACTAGTAAGATCTCTTCTGTGAAAGAGTGACTCTACGGAAGAGAAGACGACATCCCCCCACTAGATTGCAAAGTTGGGTTTCGACTCTGTCAAAGCAGGACAGCATGCTCTGATCGGCACACACCATAAGACGTATTTGCCCCTTGTACAGGTAGATTGTGGCGTCGGGCGTGAGATACCGTTTGAAAATTATTCAGCCATTTTTCCAGCGGTCTTAGCGATATATTTGATGTGAGTCTTCCATTTCAAGTCTTAAAAGAAGGTCAGTCCTAGGAGCTTACTAAAGCAATGAACTTCCTCATGAAGAGACACGTACATTTCAAGTAGGGCAAAGTGGGGATCGGAGCTTTTAAATTATTGGAATGTGTTATAAACACTTCGTTACAATAAGACAACTCGGACAATATTTAGGTCGATACAACCCTGTGTGATAGATGCTTCGAATATATTAGCTATTATATATCACTCGCCTTCTTTTAGTGTTGAGTCGAAAGGTTATTCCCATTCTTTCATAAGTTTTATTAGCGCACACATCACCATAATAGATGCGATAGGGTTTTAACTCGGCATATCAGATATCATACTCTTTGAGCGTATCCAGTAGAAAAGTGACGCTTCCACCATACATGTTTAGTGTATCTTCTCTGTTTACGATTAATTGAAAACAAGTTGCTATTTTGATTATAGCTGGGGAAATTGTAATCATTACTTTCGTAACAGCATTAATGCATGTCTGACCAACGTAGTTCCAATCAATGTTGAATGTTGAAGACGGCCTAAACTATCACATAATTTGAAACCAGTTGACTCAATCACGCAGCCCGGACATATTTCATGCTAATAAAGCGTTTGATTTAACGCATCAAATATGTTTAACGTTTCCGAGAATAACGCATATTATAAAATGAAATTCAGACGGGAGCAGTTTGAGGTTCTACCATAGAGTATATTCATTATCATACTTATTCATGTTAGTGTATAACATGAAATACAATGTATTTCGTTAAATACTAAAAAAGCACCTTACTTGTCTATATCAGCCACTATCGTTTATAGAGTCTTTATTTACAAAATGTATGCCGACAAAAACAATTCATAAAATAATCATATACGCAACATATGATCACCCAATAATTGTTGACATATAATAACACCCAATAAAACCGCAAAATCAACTTGTCGGTGGATTAAAAACTACGCTATCATTGAGGGCAATTTATAAGTCAGTAGTTTTTGTACATATTACCTTGTAGGTTATGCCATTAGCAAATGTTTGTATTAGGAAGTGCGAGTGCGTAGCCATTGGATGGTAGTATAACGTAAGGAATCTACGCCATACCATCGTAGCTAGAGAAGTGTGTATCGGCCATGAGTACGTTTTCACACTTAAATACTGTCTGAATATATATTTCTTTGTAAGGGATTAACATCATGACATTTCTTAATAAAATTGTCCTTCATGAATTAAAAACAATTCAAAGACGGTCACCAGTACTCATGACCTCAGTAATTGGTTAATTTATAATCGTAACATCGAAATATGATGCTTTGCTGTTTACTACAACATGGAATCTCCACATTTAACCTCAATAAATTATTTTCATGAACCGACCCAATAAGTAATCAAACTTAGTTCATTCTCTTCATTATTTTAAATCCTTGCAAAATATTCGCATGCTTGAGTGTCTTTGGACCTTGATAAGTGGTGAAATAAAAGTAAAAATGCATTAATTACGTATGAGTAGATATTTTTGATTAATATATAGACATGAAAACAGGTACACATGAACAAACCACGAAATCTATACACAGATATGGAATCGTATACATCTTTGTGTTTATTTGTCCATGGAGAACCATGGAATGTATAGAATTGTGTATATTGTCAAAGTGAACTGGTATTTTTAGGTAATGTTGATAGTATTAAAATTAAAATATTTAAAAATAGATTACAGCATTTCCAGTGGTTACACCAATGAGATAGTTCGACTTCATTCGAAATTATCATGAATGCAATTTCATAGGCTTTTCATGTGCTACGCTGCTTAAATAGGGCCACTTGCTAAGTTATTTCTGCTAATGTGTTATAGAATTACTCCTAGAATTATTTAAATGTATATTCATATTCATACATATATATATATATATATATATATATATATATATATATATATATATATATATATATATATATATATATATATATATATATATTTATATATAATAATTTGATATGTTTCGAATTTGTCGCAAATTTTTAAAAAATACAAATAGTTGTTACTGACGATTCTGATCCATAAATTCTGATATAACAAACTTCACACCATGTTAAAAGGATTCAGTGTGGCTAGACCAGATAGCATCACAAGCCGTGATTTAAACTCAACCGTCTAGCTGACAGTCGATGCTTCTACTGCTATCATGCGACTCCAGCTGAATCCAAATAGAATCCCAATGTACACATTGTAAAATGCCGGTAGTTCGAATTGCTTTTACCCAATAAGCTCTGCCTCTACAGCTGGTGGGAAATGGCGATTCTCTTAGATAGATAGATAGATAGATAGATCGATAGATACGTAAATAGATAAATAGATAAGTAGATATAATGATAGATAAATAGATAGATAGATACATCGATAGATACACACACACGCACATTTTATATCCACGTATGTACACACACACACGAGTGAAATGTATTCGTACTATGTGAGTGGATGCGTACATGTACACGTGTACGTGCGCATATAGGTTATTGTCTATACACGCACTCCTATTCGTTGTTATATACATGCAGATGCGTACGATCTGTATGTTGTGTGAGTTGAGTTATGTTATGGTTAATTCAAATATATTTGTGTTTTTATTGTGTAAAAGGGAGATGAATAATCTTTAGTTTGAAAGATGGGTATTACCATGAGTTTACCTCTGCTGCATGAGTGTATATGTTGTCAAACGAATACCTTTCTGTTTTTTAGGAGTTTTATGTAGTTTCTATGTGAGGCAAATTTATTGTTACGTGTTTTGGTGGCGCCTATATAGGATCCATTGCATATACTTCACTCTAGTAAATAGATAACATTTTTGGACGTGTCAGTTGAAGTATTTTTTTTTAAATTTGTAATGTTAGTGGCGGGTTTTTGAATGTGTATGAGTCCTCGCTATTATTCTGTCATACATACATCACAAGTTTCTTTGTTGCATTTTGTGACACCTTGTATGTTGAGTTTGGATGAACTTAAAATGTGCTTGAGGTTTTTGGTTGGCGTTTGCTTTTCATTATGTTCGTTGTTTTTAGTATGTGGTTTAGTTTATTGTTTTGGTTGAGAAAGGTTAGGTTTCTTGTACTATCTGTCGGTAGTTATGTTGTGTTTTGTTGTGTGCAGAAACATATGCTCATATATGTTCTTCGTTTCGATGTTCGGGGATTTGTAGTGATCCTAATTGTATTTCTTCTGTGTGTTCTTAGTGTCGAATGGGTATCCTTTTCTCGTAAAGGTTTCTAGTAGTTCCTCTAGTCGGACAATCCGGAAGTGTTTGTCACTGACTGATTCTGCGTGCTAGGGAATATGGTATATCTTTCAGACAGCTTTTGTGGTGATGACTTTTAAAATGACGATAGTGTTGGGTGCCCTTGAGTTTGTGGTAGATGGTTGTGATAATATGAGTGTATTTAATTTTAACTAGTATATCTACGAAGGGTAGTTCTGCGTGACTATTTTCTGGGTTAATTATTTTTGGGGTTTATGTGTTGTAGTATAATGTGTAATTTATTGCTGTCCCTCTATGTAAATTCCCAAATGATTAAACAATCATCTAGGTATATTTTCCTAGATTTTATGAAACCATCTTTGATATTTAGTCCATATATTTGTTTTATCTTTTCGTATGAGATCTGTTCCATGTATGGCAGTGTACGCGTAGCATATGTGGGTGCTATTTAACTTCCCATCGCTGTACATAGGTCTAGATGTAGTTTTCGTAATTAAATTCCAAAGAGTTATTGTGAAGAATAATGTCTATGCTCTCGATGATAAATTGTTTTATAAATCTTGGATGTATTAATTGTGGATGTTTGTCAATCCAGTATGATAGTAATGGGTTACATAAGTTATAGGGTATGTTGCTATATAGGCTGCTAACGTAAATGACACTAATCTTGTCCTGGGGTTTACTGTTTGTGGTAAGGGACTCAGGAAGCGTATGTCGCCTCTCATGTTGTTTCTGGCTTGTTTTTATAGTTAGATGTCAATTAAGTTTGCTTATGGGGCAATATATATATATATATATATATATATATATATATATATATGTATATATATATATATATATATATATATATATATATATAATATTTTACGAGGCACTACTATAATATTTATCGTTAATCATGTGTCGTTTATTTGTATTATTCAATTAAATTCTCCCTTTTCATCACAAATTCTAAAATGCACATACAGTAGCTGTATCCTTTACAACAGCATTGCATTCAACAAAACCTTCATCGGGTTATGAGTTTTCATTCATACATATATTCGGGACCGAAGCATCATGACCACTAGGGCAAAGCGCCCCAGCAATATCTTAGGATACTAGCAAACTGTTGAATGATCGCGATTCATGCTGATGCAGTTAGAACCTTGTATCATTCATGCATTTTCTCTTGGTTGATGGAGATTACAAAGCATTACTCATATGTATTCATATACTTCCAACCTGCGCTGCTGTGCCCAGTCAAAGTATTATTTGAATTCTAATCTACGGACCAAATAACTACATCCGGTAGCTGATCCATTACCGTTATTTCATTTAGAAATGTCGACTGGTGTTTTAAATCGATACAACTTGATAATTAACGCACTCATCAACTATAACAACCTCTGCTTATTTTTACACGAAGACTTAACACTATTTCATTATTTAATGTAATGCATCGCTTTACTTGTAATATTGTGAGCTTTGTTTAGTCTTACAACTTACCTTGGAAGTTTATGCACTTATCTTCAATAGTTAATCTTGTCTCGACGTGTAGATGTTAAGAGCATACTCTAGTAGAAATATTTGTGAAACTGACATATTGTGCACATTCTCTGAAATAGTCGAGTGTAGCTAAGCGCAATTATGCACATACACTGGTGTTAGTAGGAAATACTGGATATCCTTTATCAGGAAACTTTATTTTTTCGGATCCACGTGCCGTGCCATGTGATATTTCTGTATTTTGCTCCTTCCACATGGTCTATGCCCATAGTTAACGTCGACTCCAGACTAGCATAACACGGGGACTTATCAAGATAATAAATTACTTCCGAAACGATGTTCTTATTGTTTAATGTGCATTCGTTGAACCGCCAAGGCTGTGGGTGAACACCCAAACCTACTCTTTTATGCCAATTATTTATTCTATCCTAAGAGCTTATTCTACATCTTCTCCATATTCTTTTGCCTTCTATTTTCGAGAAGTTATTATGAATTGCTAGGCCTTCTCAACAAGTAGGTCACGTGAATAACGCACCGTCCGTAAATCTTGCGGTTTATGTAATTTAGCGTGACAACTTCGGTGGTGAACTGCATATATCAAATATGTTTCTAAAGAGTATGGCTGGAAACATATGTATCCTTTTCTACCTTTACAAGAAGTACATGATCTCTGAACCAATGCTCTAACTATATAATAGTCAAATTCAGTCTAGAATAGCGTAGTGCTGCCATATCGGGGTGAGGGGAGAGCCGCTTAGCGCAATCAACGTTGCCTAGAAAGAATTCGCACTTGATAACGAGATTTAGTGGCGGATTGATCTCTTCTGTTCCTTACATACTCTTTCCGACACAGATGCAGTTGTAAATCTCTCTCTTTATCTCGATATCTATCTGTTAGCACACATTTTTCTTAAAAGATACAGGGCAGTTGTTGAGCTCTGGTGCGGAATTGATTATCTTGAGCCAGAATCGAGCGGTTGAGATGGCCGGACTTACTTCATCCCCGCAGTAAGAGGGTCCGCCTTTGCCTGGCTTGCAGATGAAAATGTAAATAAGTTTTGGCTTACTAGTTTTCTAGTGTGGATTCAACTCGCAACCTCGAAGTAACACATCTACAGATTGATGCACAATAATACGTGGATTCGCCTTGACGACAAATAGTCAGTCAGTGGATTATGTCTTTTTTTCTGATTGGTTAAGCGGAATTAACTGAACGAAAATCTGCTTATAAAAAGAGAAGACAATCAGGAGAAGGGGAAATCAGTGTGAAGTGAGATTCTTCAGTGAGCAGAATTATTTTTCGTTCATCGGAGCTCAAAGTTACACAGAGGGTGTTTGTGCTTCTACGGGAATTGAACCAAACTGGTTTTTTTTTGGCTTAACATTTAGAGTTTAGTCATAGACCTCTGAATTCCCACGTTCAAGCTCACTATACACTTGAAAAGTCTAGTTCAATTGACCAACATTTAAACATATAACTGATCCATTTGATTTAAGAGATATTTTACTTGAGGACATGAAAACATTTTTTTTTTAATTCTTTACTCTATCTTTATTAAAAAAAAAACAGCTATTTACATTAAACATGTTACGCATGAAACATGTTACGCATTAAAAGTGTTACGCATTAAACATGTTACGCATTCAACAGGTTATGGTATTTTAAAAAGTTGAACGTAAATATAATTTATTCTGTGACGTCAATTCTCGTCTCCAAGACATTTTCATGTAAAAGTTCTTCAATAACGATGTATTGTTTTGACGTTTTCTATAAATTAGATACGACTTCTGTTCTTTATTCTGTTCTTTTTGTTTATTTATGTTAATTCAGCTGAAGATACTCGTGATAATTATCGAACCTTCACGTTTCTTATTTTGTCCAAAACAAATCTTAGAAAATCGAAAAGATGGACAAGTTATCACCAAGCAGTATGATTCTGTTATGTTTAAACATGTTGGCTTGAATGAGAAAATGCTGCCCAACTACGTATATATATATATATATATATATATATATATATATATATATATATATATATATATATATATATATATATATATATATAAACAGAAAACATATCTAATAAATATTCATTTGCACTCAATTATTTTCCTAATTATGTAATTTAATATGTAATAGTTTGTCCATAGCTCGTTCACATTCCTTTACAAAAATGTGCCTTTCCCTAGAGTCAAGTTTATGAATTTCCATTCTTAAGCGTTTTACATAAAATCTATATTTATTTAGAATAATATTATTCCTCTTTGAAATGTAAATTACTTAATCAAATATTTATAATTCGACTACATTCCCATATTGATGTTCTTATTTAAAGAATCGCCTTAAGAATAAACATTGTATTTCGAGGGTCTATATTCTAGAAAACGCTGCCTAATTATGTTCTACTCATGGGATGTAATAGTTCCTGGTAAAATGTTAAAGCTTGTATAGTTTTTTTTTTTAATATTGAAAATAAGTGAAACCAACATACATATAAAGTAAGCGTAGTAATGAATAGTGGATAGACATGTATAACTTCTAACCTCTGATTATCTCACTTATCTCTTTGAAATCCAACTTCAAAGTGAACGTCGCAAAACAACAAATCAACCCTCTTTTATCTCCAACCAGGAGCATCTCATTTACATATAAGGTGGTCACATTGCAGGCATATAAAGAGACAAGGCAGCCATTTTTGTTTCTTTCTTCTTCATTCATTTACTTCCACGACCGACCCATTGAACTATGCACACATGCTAGTTAGGTAAGTCCCGCGTTTCCCTACACTCCCCCCTGATCTCATGATCACACACAGGGCAGGGGGGTGGCCGTCGTTGTCGAGTACTTCTTCGAAGAATCGGGGGCAGCACTTCCTCATTGCCATCTTCCTCATTACCACCGTTATTGCCACCAATCTGTTCCATTATCTCCTCTCGTGGTTCCCTATGCGGTGTTTCACAATCAGGGCATGGGGGCAGTATCCGTCTTTGTCGGGTACTCCTTCGAAGAACCGGAGGCATCACTTCCACGGTCCCATCTTCCTCAGTATGTTCCATCATTCCCTCATCTGGTTCTGTAGATAGTGTTTCTACGCTCACCGGTAGGGGTAGTAGGCAGTCAGGATCATCCCTGAACTGTATGTGATCTTCCTCGTTATCCTCAGAATCAGGATAGGTATAACAGGGGCGGATATCTTTTACATGCCGTGGTACACCATCAATCAACATGGTCTGAGGACTTATGATTTTATCTATTTTTCCTCTGCAAAATTTTTCAGTGCACCTAGCATTTGGGGGTTTCACCCAAACACTGTCTCCCACTTGATATGGTGTATTGACAACGCCAACCTCTGATGGCGTGACATCAATACCTTTTATACGCTGTTCATAGCGGTAAATCCCATTAGCTGGGGCAGTTTCTGGTGTTGCATCGTCCTTTGGTGTTATATTATACCAGTACACCGCTTCTGGAATAGAACACTGTGTCCTGGCCGCAATTCTTTTAATGGTGCGGTGACACCGCTCCGCTATACCGTTACCTTCGGGAAAATATGCGCATCGGTAACGCATTCTAATCCCCCATTCCTGCGTGAATTTCTGAAATTCTTGACATCGAAATGTAGTGGCGTTATCAGTCAGAATTTCAAGCGGGGCACCACGTTCAAAAAAGACAGCTCTCAACTGTCGTATAATGCTAAATGCATCCTGTTGTGTCAACAGGCGCCATATTGTGAAACGTGTCGGTCCACAATCTGTCATGGTCAAAAAGTGCTTGCCCTCATAATGCGTTATGTCCATTCCTACTCGATACCAGTTGTCCTCCACCTCAAGCTTTCCTTTTTGCCATTGGGATGGTGCCGGATCAATTCGCTGACACTCTTCACACGAGCGTATAGCTGCCTTGATTGATGCTCTTGTAGTTGAAGGACACACTCTTCGGACAAAATATGTTGTCCTCCGAATTCCGGGATGTCCACTCTGCTGATGTATCGTACGGATCTGGTTAGGTGTCAATTGATCTGTTACGGTCGCGCATGTCTGTTGTGGAGGATCAGATCCCTGCCTCATTACATCAATCAACCTCTTTGGTACTCTCGTCAGGCTATCAGCCAAATTCTGCATTGACAAAACTAAAGTGATGTCCACCTGCAAGCTGTATTCGTCAACTAGATGCTTTATTATTTCCAGTCTCCTACGTACTAACATCTCACTTGCCGCTCTAGTCTTAACCCGGGCCTTCCCAGTTAAGGTGTCGGTCAACCAGTGGTAAACACACAATGAGTCAGTGTGAAGATGCACAACCTTGACCTGCCATTGCAATGCAAGATTAAGCCCTTTTAACGTGGCATCGAGTTCTGCCAAATTTATATGCTGGGCATCATTTTTCGGACGAAGCCAGCACGCCTCTTCCACGACAGCTCCTAATTGTTCCAACACGACACCTGTAGCCAGTGAACTTGCGTCAACCCATGCATTCACTTCGTTTCCAGATACTTGCCACTCACCCTGGGCAGGATCGTTCCTATGTACTCTGGACAACGTTTCAGCCATCATTTGCCGGAGAACATTATCATCCACCATGTCATCCCATCCTGTGGTTACTGCAGTTACTCGTCGTTTTAACACTCCTGTTGCCGATCGGAGCCATCCACAAACAGGTAGATGTCCTACTAATTTACCGCAAATAGAAAACACAATGCGTCTTGTCAATACACTGGGTAACTCTGGAATTGCGCTCCCTCGCTTCCATCGCAAAGTATTGCCCTTCTCATAGACCTTTAGCCCTAACACGGGCGCCCCATCCTTTAGGCGCTTAGGGTCTTTGCTTATTAACCCAAACGATTCCAGTTTTGTTCGAACCACATCTGCAGACATTATATCCTCATCAATGTAAATGTCATCAATATAAGCTGAAGCAGCTTTTGCTGTGGTCTCATCCTGCATCAAAACAGTTTTAATAATAGCTGTCAGTATTAAGGGTGCTACATTCAGGCCAAAACCTAAACGTGTCAAACAATATCGTTTTCCCTTGATTATCACCGTCTGAAATGGCCATAATGACTCATGGACACGTATCTGCAGGTAGGCTCTCTTCAAATCCAACAGTGCTACATTACTCCCTTTCTGACGCCACTCTCGTAGTCTAGCAGCGCACACATCTGCATTTCCAGTGAAAGCATCAACGTGGTGATTCAATTCTCGGTAATCCATTACGGGTCGAATTTTGTCTTTAGTAGGTTGTTCAACAGCTATGAGCGGAATTAATCGTTTGGGTGGTCCCAGACGTTCCTGTGGTACGGTATTAACCATCCGTTTTCAATCCATATCTGAAGTTCTTCTTCATATGCGGCCCTATTCTTTGTAGAAACTTCATACGCTGGAATGGTGTTGCACAGTCGATCTGGTGCCTGGCTCATAGTCCATTTCCACTTTGCAGTCCACGCCTTTTCGTTGTCGTCAAACGTAGCACAGAAGTCCTTTTCTTCAATAGACACGGCTGCACAGACTTCTTTCCCTTCTCCAAGCATTACACCTCCAGTCGCTGTGATTATGACGCCTCCCAGTGTTTGTATCGCATCAATTCCAAGCAACATGTCATAGCCAAGGGGTTTTTCTTGCATCACCAGAACATCAACTTTGGCTGTGTCACCCTTCTCAGTACAAATCGTGACTGTCCCTTCACCACAACATGCCCGGGATAAGCCATTGATTGTCATAATACCGACTGGTTTCTCCCGCCACATCCGACAGTAATGTGCGCTAACTATAGACCGGGAACACCCCGTGTCTATGAGTGCTGAACACTTCACATCATCGATTTTAACGCCAATGACCGGTAATCCTGTGTTTATTGGTTGGCAAGGGGCAGGGTGGCGATAGTACCTTGCCCCCAACCTCGTTTCCCGAACAGTTGCGAGATATGTGCCCAAACTTATTGCAGCGATAGCACTGTACCGTTCTCTGTGCTCGTGGATATACACACCTCCTATCACTTCGGCACTCCTAAGCAAAATGATTGATTTCCCCACATTTATAGCACACTGGGCCTACACGCTTATTACTATCTGGGAGAGAATCTACCTTGCCTCCATGTGGTTCGACTGATGCATGTTGAATACTAGTTGCTGCTGCAATTGGCTCATGTTCCTTGCAGATGTTTCGAGCTCGGGCTAATAACTCGTCCGTTGTCAATTCATCAATTCGTGACGATGTCCGCAACAGTCTGCTGACCTCCTCAGGTAAGCCTACTAAAAATGCACATCTTAATATCTTATCGCTTACTCCACCAAATGGTACCGACAACTTTCGTAGGTCAGCTAGGTACACGTCAACTGTTTCCTTGGCCTGAAGTCGCCGGCTCGTAAACTGTTGCCATGCAACAAACGGATCTGTACCAAATGCTGTATACAGGCCATGTTTGATTGTATCCCAGTCTGGTTCATCCCCGAGTTGCTGGTAGACTGCATAGGCCCCTCCGATTAACCTCAGAGGAATGACTGTGTCTGGTTCTTTAATTCTGCACAGTGTACAGATCTTCTCAGCCTTTTCAACCCATTAAACAACAGACGGTCCAGCGGTAGATCATCAAACTCAGGTATCAAGCGTAAATCGAATTTGTCCATTTTCTGCCTTTCGAGTCACCACACACCAAGCGCCGAGATAGCTTATAACTTCCAACCTCTGATTATCTCACTTATCTCTTTGAAATCCAACTTCAAAGTGAACGTCGCAAAACAACAAATCAACCCTCTTTTATCTCCAACCAGGAGCATCTCATTTACATATCAGGTGGTCACATTGCAGGCATATAAAGAGACAAGGCAGCCATTTTTGTTTCTTTCTTCTTCATTCATTTACTTCCACGACCGACCCATTGAACTATGCACACATGCTAGTTAGGTAAGTCCCGCGTTTCCCTACAACATGAATAAGCAGTACAAGTTCACATACGGGAACTTTGCAAAATGAGTATAAGGTGCGAGACATAACAGCTTCATATAAACTAACTAGACTTGTAGTTGGAATCTTAAAATATAGAATCAGCCAGCCGAATGATAATCTAATCGGCCAAATTACGTCAATTCATTGATGGATGTTTAGGAGACTGAACTTGATTTCCATTTTTTTACCTTGCGTAAAAGGACCAATCATCCCCACTAAAATACTACCAATACATTGCTCAAAATAGGATGAGGAAGAGGTCGGGAATGTGCAGCAGAATGTGTATTTCACTTTAATCTAATTTGTAAACGCTATGAGCACGATATGCAATGAGAGTAAGATAGGCGTATCTACATGCCAACTCGACTCGTATATGAGATTATATTTGAATCAGAATCAATCTATCAATTTTTTCGTAAAAATATAATTACACATTAGAATATGTGAATATATAATTATTTGATATTTTTGCAAATTTGTAAACTAATTTCGTTCAATAGACATAACACTACTTTTTGAAGAAATGTGTATTCATTTTAAATGCGGTCAAGGTATCTACCTAAAGGTAAAGAGTGAGGTCCCTAACAGAAACCTTCGGAGAACCTTCTCCCGTCGGTGCACAAACATAAACCGCCACTTTTTAGACAGTATCTTTAGGCCAGTATGAAATTCATCTGCTTGGAATTAACTATCAAATTTAGTGATGCGTATGACCAGTATCTAGTGGCTTTCTAGTGAGCATATCATCTGTGTCTGATTGGCAACTAACAGCAAGCAACGGCCTCTACTTTACCTTTAGGAAATCTGACGACAGATGGGACGATCATCGCTCAGGGGCGCGTATCATGTCGTGTCACCATAGATAATTACTTATGAAAAACACATTACATGTACGGCATCATCCACTGGCGACGGTCTTGCGAACTAAAAGCTTCTCTAAAAAAGAGACGTATCGTGTGTGGGCGGTTCAAGAAACACGTTGGAGCAGGCCCAAGGCTTGAAACATTGGTGACGGTTAAAACTCCTGTACAATGGTGTCCCAAGAACAAAAATCGTAGTCAGCATCGTGAAGTCTGAAATATATCGCCATGTGATCAGTGAACTGCACCGATAAAGCGACCGACTAATGAAAATGATCATTGTCTCTAACGGCCGCACAGTTCACTTCTTCTCGGCGTACGCACCACAGACTGGCTGTCATACAGGAAGCTTTCTGGATATTACTTGATGAATACATCTCTGATATGCTAAAGGACTCCCCAATGGTAGTTGCCGGTGATCTACACGGCCAGGTTGGTACTGTTGCAAATGAACGTCGTGCACACGAAAGTTTCTGGTATGACATCTGCGACAACGAGTACGTGTATCCTGAATTTTGCTGATTCGCACGATCTCCTGATAGCTAACACCTGTTTACGCACACCTGAATCACATCTGCACACCTACTACAGTAAATCGACTATATTTTAATTAGATGACACAAACTACTAACCGTCAATGATGCCAAAGTAATACAATACGCACCAGTGGCGCCACAAAATCGGCCGGTTATTTGCACCTGTCGCCTCGACCCCCCCCCCCCCGACAGCTTCGTTCAGCTCGAAACATCCAAGCACGTGTAAAGTGGTAGAGATGGAAAAAGAAAGGACATGAAATCGTCCCCAAAATCACGCTATCTTTACTCACCAATGTTGAGGACAAATAGAGAGAGTTCACAGTCTCCATCAAAGCGACACTGATTGAACTATCTTCGACAAAGTCTGGACGCCACGGATAGATTAATGCAGTAGTTGTAGACTGTAAAAGAGAAGACGCGGATCAAAAAGAAATGTTACCGCACATTTCTTGTTGACAAGTCCCCATTTTGTTTATATGCCTACCGTGGAATCAAAAGTGAGGAGAAAAATCCGTGGCATTCACCAAAGCAAGACATTACAGCGAGATCTATACGAACTTGCATACACGGCAAGGCGGGCGTGGTCTTTATTATCTCCTAAACTCACACAACAAGAGATCGCAGGATATCGAGCAATTCATTGGCATACACGACAAGCGTGACACGCTTATCTTTGGCAAAAACGAAGTGGTCGACTACTGGCCGTATTTTGAGAAAATATCGACAAATGAGTTTTCTCGTGATTACAGATATTCAAGTCTATTTTACGTTGCTAGCAATGCGACCAGGCAACGCAACTAGTCCTGGGGACATCGCGACCGGGATGTGGCTCTCCCGAGTCTGGGACCCTTCTGCGTCTCTGGCGCAGCTGTTACACCAAATAGTCGTAGAAAAGAAGGGCCCAGTTTATTAGAACCGCAGTGTCACATTGCCAATATTTAGGATGGAATACAGCAACTACAGACCAATTCGAATTCTGTCGCACATAATGATTTTCTTTTTGGCGATCGTTTACGGAAGATTGCGACGATCACTCAAAATCTGTGCAGACTCGTTAAGAAGTGTGGCACTACAGACGTTAGCAATGCTGTGAAACCGATGCCAATTGTCTTCCGCGACCTTTAAAATGTATTCGATCGTGTTCCACACAATGTGAACTGGTACGTGAGGCGACACAACGGTGTCTCCGGGAAGTTGGCTAGATGGTTCACACTACTCTTCGACTCATCGAAGAGTATGTCAGCCGTATGTCCAAGGACGTTTCCATAATGATTAACGTACATCGATCTCGGCCTTCTAAGTTGCTTCTCTTCATTATTTTCATAGAAGCAATCACTAAAGACCTACACTGGACCATGCTCTGGACTCTTTTGTATGCTGATGATGTGCTGCTCACGTCAAAGAGTAAACCTGACCTGCAACAGCAAGTCTAGTCCTGAAAAAACAAGCTGGCGCAGTTTCAGCTGCGGCTTTACATCAGAAATACGGAATATCTAACCACTGAGAAAAACAAACATGTCACCATTCTAGTTGACAGATATGCGCTTCCACTAACGCACGCCTTCAGATATCTCAGTTCAACATTCAGCGATGACGACAGCATCCTTAGCAAACTTGATGCGACATGGCTCAGGTGGCGCACAACCACCGGTATCAACTGTTACCGCAAGATCAGCGACCGTCTGAAGTCGAAGATCCCCAGACTGTTGTTTGACCCGTCGCTTTATACAGCTCTGAGTGCAAACCGACAACGGGGAAGGCGTAGCGAAGATTCGCCGTAATAGACACGAAAATGTTCCGCTGGATGTCTGGAATTACACTACTTGAGCACGTTTCCAACGTGAATACATGTAAGCGATATGACACTTCACTGATTGAGGGCAAGAGGCGGGTATGGAAGTTCAGATGCTTTGGACATAGTATTAGGGTAAACAACGATACGATAGCAAACCCTTTCCTTTGCAATAAAAGTCGCCTGTAAGCGACTGAGTGGTAAGCCGATAATAAGATGATCAGACGCCTGACACAAAGATCGTTCTAAAACCAGCCTTCACCCGGTCAAAGCCTGTGATTGTGTGAAATAGAGACGAAAATCCATCATAGCTACAATTACTCACACACACACACACCCACATATATATATATATATATATATATATATATATATATATATTTCTAAGACATATATAAATGTATATCTCTTAGATATTTTCTAGGTTTTCCTTTTTATCTTTGTACTTTCTTGTTTTTTATTTATTTTTCATCTTCTCTTCTTAAGTGATGTCAACTAATGCAACGCCACATTGTGTATTGTCGGTAGTTGACACCTTTATTCCAGACATGTAATTTCCCTGAGTATCTGCCAAACAGGTACCTGCTTGGTAGTGAAACACGTGTAGGAAAAAAACATTTACTTTGAATAAGTAATATTTGTAAGAAAAAGTATTTAATGGTGATCATTGGTCTCCTGAAAGGAATGCTTTGGTAAACCTTAATAAAATCGCATATATATATATATATATATATATATATATATATATATATATATATATATATATATATATATATATATATATATATATATATATATATATATATACTAGACGAGATATGCATCTTTCTTTCTATATCATTATTATTATTATTATTATTATTATTATTATTATTATTATTATTATTATTAATGTTTATAGAATAGTATTATTTATTATTTAAACGAACAAATACTATTATCATTTTCTTTTTAATTTACATACGTGTTAGTGGTGTGCACGGACACGCGTGTGAATTGGATTAAGCTGTGAATGTTAAGATAAATATGAGCAGATCATTACTAAACGTATTTAAATAAAGTTTCCCGGAACTCGACAGTTTTAAACGTATTGAAAAGTTTTTCTTTAGCACTAACAAGCCTTTAAACTGTTATTTACCTTTTGCCATTTTATACTCGTCTCTCGAGCATACATTCGTTTTCTCCTTACAGCGGCCTACAGATGTGGTTGGGGTGTTTCTTTTAACGGACACGTCATATGTGGGTGTGCGTTTATGCGTGTGTGCGTGTTTGTTCAAATGCAGCCCGAAATCCATTCAATCGATTTTTTTACTCCTTTTCAACAGTGTATAAGTGAGTCTTTTAACACGCACGTGTATGTGTCCTGCATTTTCTAATTCATTTTTTAAATTATTTTCAAAACATATCCAGTGTTCACTTCATTACGATTAAAAAAAATGTGAATTATTTTTTCTTCGTTTCCTCTTTTTCCATTGTTCACTGGCCGCCGTCGTCGTTGCCGTATTGTGTTTTGCCGTTGGTTTTCTACCTTCTTCGTTGTATCTCTTCTCGGTCATCGATCGTCTTACTATGATGTATCTGTGGACAAATGTGGTTCTTACGACAAAATTACAGTCAACACATACCTAATATAACATAACTTCCGTCCTTATCAGAAAAAAAACAATCCTAGTATTTATTTTCGAAAAACATTTTCCTGGGACTGGTCAAAATTGGATAAACCACAACTGATTCTCAATGTAATTTATCCAGTCAGACTTTACTTCGGCATCACATGACACTGATCCTGGGATGTAAGAAAATTCATGTTACGATCAATATCGGCTGTATGGCTATCTCATGTAATACTTGACTATCGGGCTCTATTGGCCCTCGTTTAACTGTGCCCTTTCCGAAGCGACCCATGCTACTCGAGGATAAACTACGCCATAATACGCCTGATGTCCCCTCGCCTCAAAACTGCCTGACTACTTGGCCCCGGATTGTTGGTATGCTATCTCCCGACGCCCATCTCACCCTCATACTATTCTTCTGAATCATTTCTAATTAATCAAACCCACACGTATAACCGCAATATAAGGGGACAAAAAACAGAACCCCCTCCTTTTAACATGTCACATGCCATGGTCAGCTCACGTAAGCTACAGTTACTATACCACTTGCTACATCTTGCCCATACATTTTGGACACTTCAGCGCCAATGCACAGGAACGATCACGTGTATTTCTAACTCCCAACCACGTTTTAACGTAGCGGAGTCTATCCCATGATTCAAACTACACGGTACGGTGTAAAAGTGAAAATAAATGTCTAACATCAAACCAGGAAAACGTCAGATAAGCAAACCAGGTTCACGTACTATTCTCATGTAATCAAATGGTACTTTAACTGACCGTGCCATGGTTATATCTGTCCCCACAACGTGCAGCTAAGTGCCCATACACCCCAATTAACACCAATCTATTTGATGTGGAACAAACATGATTTGTATTCGCACCCTCTCCGTTATTCTATCTATCCGGAGAGGGACGGATAATCATCTTTGCGCACAGTTCAGCCAACATCCAAACTCCAAAAATTGGAACATTTCTAAAACTTTCATTTAACATCATTCACAGCTTATTGATCAATGTAATTGCGGATTAATCTTGATCACAAAAAAGCAGATACCTGACTACCGTCTTTCTTGGTCACTATTCAATGACCATACCTCTGTCATACCGCTCTGTTCGCAGTTTAATGCATGCGGATAGAACCTTTAGTTCTACAATGCTAAGCCAAACATCCGTGGCTGCCTTCTAAAGGAATCATGCGGTAAACCTGATTTGTATATACTATGCATACTTAGAAGCGCCAGGGAAAATTAATCCTGCTTAAGGGTTTCCACAACCTGACCCAAACCCACTCTCACTGCCGCCAACTACAACAAAGCTATGATCCAACCAATACACCTACTCTAGTTCCTTGTTTGCCCCAATCTAAACATCCAATTAAGTAATTGTTTTTTCTTAAATTAAACTTCCCACCTCAAGAGAAAAACAACTCATTTTCTTTGGGTTAGTCCAAAGAACTACTGGAATAAACACACGACCTCTCTCTCTCTCACTCTCTCTCTCTCTCTCTCTCTCTCTCTCTCTCTCTCTCTCTTCACAATACAGATTATACAACAAGTTTCCATTAAGACGCGAAACAGAATAGAAAGATTTCCATATTTATCCAAGCCAAAAAATAACTTAAAACACGACAGTAGATGTCTATAGGTTAATCAAACTGGAAAATAGATTAATGACACACTATAAAAAATCAACAAACAAAATGAACAGCCTTTAACATATTTCCTACTCTGGCGATTGGGTTGTCATATTGCTGAAACATTTTCTTTTCAAAAACCTTCTCAAACCTCTTTTTTATCTCCTTTTCACCTCCCCTTCTCTGTCAACCAAGAATACATATCATGAACCAAAAATAAAAACAATAGACTTTTTCTTTTTCTAAATGCAATCTTATTTTAGAGTCTATCTGCTTGCTACAATTAATCAACTTATATCCCCTCTACTTTCGAACAACTTACAACTTACTGTTCAAACAATTATAAAAAGCGTGTATGCGTATGTGAACAATTACCATTTTAATTGTTACTATTCGTTCTGTAACGGCATATCAGCCGTTTTTAAATTATGTCCTTTGATTTGATTTTACTAAAAACTTTAAAGTCATTCAAATTACGTCAGATTTTTTTCTAAATACAAGTCTCTAAAAAAATGACCATATACTGACTATTCATTGTACGTTCTCTGTCTTTTTTTCTTCTTAACGAAATCATCTGAATATACCTTAATACTCTGCCTCTCTCTCCGTCTCCGTCACTTTGTGTTTCTCCTTGACTGCCCAACGTCTTCTCTTTTTTGTATTCTGGATTCCGCACGTTGTTCAGTGGCACCATGGCCCAACGCTTCTATGTGTGGAGAATAAGGCACGACACCGAATCAATCCATGTAACGATATCGATTAAAAGCTCGTTACTAAAAGTCACGTTTCACGAAACTCGTTTCCAAAAGTTTGTCTTTAACAATAACAAGCCTTTAAACTGTTATTTCCTTTTTGTTATTATATACTCGTCTCTCGAGCATACAGTCGTTTTCTCTTTACAGCGACCTGCAGATGTGGCGGGGGTGTTTCATTTAACGGGGAATGCATGTGTGGATTGGCATTTATGCGTGTGTGCTTGTCTGTTTCAATGCAGCCCATATATTATACGATGCTCAAAACTCCATTCAAACGGTTGTTACTCTTTTTTAACGGTGTGTGCGTGTGTACATGAGTCTTTTAACGTATGCGTGTATGTGTCGTGGACTTTATAACCCAATTCTTTACTCATTTTACAAACATATCTAGTGTTAAATTCGTAATAATTCCAACAAAATTTTCCTTATGTTTTCTTCTTTCCACTTTTTCTATTCTTGATTGGTCGTCGCCGTCGCCGTGTACTTTTGTTACGTGGGTTTTCTACCTTTTTCGTTACATCTCTTCTCAGCTGTTGATCGCTTTAGTATGATGTATCTATGGCCAAACTTGTTTCTTTACGAAAAAAATGGGAGTCAAAACAGACGTAAATAAAATTCTTAAATGTTTTTAGTTATCTTCACGATTGTAACAACGTCGGGACAGATACATGTGCTATTTAATATTCTTAGTACCTACTGAGTATGTTACTAAGTTCGAGGACAGTGTTATACTCGAAAGACAAACAGACGGGGATAAGTCTTTGGTCGATACCGATTTAATTTAAAGTTTTGAACCATATTTCGACACGCCCACTCGTTATGACATCCTATGGTAGACTAACAATTTAGGTAACATACATATTCGCTTGTCCGGCTCATCCGCTGTTTCAAGACCGAATGAATCAAAACCATTTTTCCTACAGTCCCAAGTATGACGTCATTGTTCCTTTGTCTCGTCAAACAATCATATCACTACATTTTTACTCGTTTTTAGTTTAACCTTTGTTAGCCCCAGATGTTTCATCTCGGCCAAATCCCGTCTATATGTCATTAAATTGGGAATGAATCATTAAACACATCCCAGGTTATACGAACTCGCACTCAAGTTCTTAAATTGCCCTCTCCGACAATTCAAACTAGCTCACGTACGCCATTTCTATGAATATAGGACCCCTCATGATCTAATATGAAGAGCGATTTGCACCATATCTAAATGCTAAAAATGAGATTAGGAAATATTAAAGAGTGGGGGATTCTACATAGATAAAGAGGAGGTAATGAATACATATATAACTATGAAAGAGATAGAAGAAGAGATAGTGAAGGAGCGGAAAAGATAGAGTACGAAAGACAGAATGATTGGTTTCTATCTTTGGCTTATTAGTAGAATTAAACGCACTGTATTCAAAGATAATTCTATTCCAGAACAAAGGTATATTTTAGCAATTTGTTTGTATTATGAACATATATAGAACAAAGCTTTATTGAAACAAACACTGACGAGCTCTGATTGAGTATAATAATAAATAAAATATATTTTTAAAAATTATAATATATTCCCGAATATATATATATATATATATATATATATGTATATATATATGTGTGTGTGTGTGTGTGTCTGTGTGTGTGTGTGTGTGTGTGTGTGTAAGTGAATTTCGCGTACAACAAAATCGTAGGATAAATTTCAGAGGAATCATTTTTTTAATCAACTGAAACGGGCGGGTGGGAAAAAAAGAAAATTTCTAAAATTTTCCTTATGGCCTTATCGTCTGACCCTCTGGGAGGAAACGCCAGAATGATAAATTAAAAACTAAGAAATCGAATGAGATATTAAGGGAAACATTGTTTCAATTGGAGAAAACGATTGAAGGAAAAAAAGGAAAAAAAGTAAATCTCTCAACGTTATGGTGACTTTGAATCATTAAAGATCTCCAACTGATGCTTCAAACTATTTTGTCTACACAGGCTAGGTCGGGAATTGTTAATAACTAACGCCTCAATAATATTGAGATGGTAGTTCGACCTGGCACTGTGCAAAACAGAACACCACCCATCGGAATAGTTGTCAACAGAACAACTATTTGTACTAACGAGGTGATTACCGATGGCTGATTCCTGTGCCTGAAAGTTCACGGATGATCTCGAAACCTTGTGTAAGCGAATACCACCCAAAGATACTACGTTACACCTCATCAAAAACTGATCTCGTAAACAATTCACTAGCTCCATATACTAATACACACATATTTTCGTATGTTTTCAGGGTCAAACATGAGTTCAGTCGCCAGTAGAGAAATGTGTGTTTTTATGCGAACAGGATTTTGACTGTGATGTGACCATGGTGCTTCGAGAACAAAATGATGCAGGTGTCAACCGTGCAAGTATCGAAAAATGTATGAAAGTCATTGTTGAAGTCGGAAATAGTGTTCACATAAAGAAAAATGACATTGCTTTCACCTCAAAAAAGGATGATTCTACTCGGCAGTAAAGAGGAGAGCTCGTGTTTCTTTGGGAAAATATGGCAGTAAATTGCATTGCCTTTTCTGTGGAACTGATACTACGAATAAATGTTATAAACGAAAAAGTGAGGTAAACGTTAGCTATGTGAAACTGATGCATCCTGGTTCATAACAAAACAAGAGTAGATAAGTGGGACACTGCAGTTCAAGGTCAGATCGAATATTTTGGTGGCGATTTTCATGCTGCAGTCTGTGTATACTACCAGTCATGTAAAGTCATACAGATCGGTGATCTTAGGCTGGATGATATCATGCCTGTAAACTGTGTCTCTACCTGCTGTCTTTGTTTGAAGCAAAGCGCATTTTCCGTCAAGTAGTGAAACGGAAGCTGTCTGCAGCTCCCAGAAATTATGTTAGAAGCACAATTGGACAGTGGTGTGACACAAACAGTTCCAGTGACAGAGCACAGTGTACTAAATAGAAGATATCTTCTTCATCGTCTGAAATAGAAGGAGGGGGGAATCAACCGCTCAATTGCAAATGAGTGTGTCATTTTTTGTTGAACACTATGGGGGAGTAACTGTTGTGGTTTATAGCTATGAAGTTTGACCAATTATAAAGGACCGTACTCATCAGCCAGGAAGTCGAAAGCGGAATGCAAGAAAGGTGAACATTTCGGAGGTAACAAAATTTGCCGGGAAAATAGATGGTTTCTTGTTAAACAAGCCGGCGCTGATCCAGACTATCATGGAACGAATTCGGCAGAATTGCTGTGACGTAAGAGATGCAGATGTTGAGATTGCAAACGCACTTATCAATATGTCTGCTTTCAAATCAACCACCCTCATTGGATAAGACACACACTTTTCTTGCTGTTCGGTGCATATGTTTCTAAATCTACTATATTGTATTCTTTTCTCTGACAGGGCGAACTCTTACATCTACACTATCAAGGTTCTCAAGCAGGTGCTTGGCAAAGCAGTTTGCGATTCGGTACCCAGGGTATTCGAAATAGGAAAGACGTTGGGGTACCAACGAATCGTCAAGAGAGAAAATACAATGAGAGACAGTTCAAAAGCATTTTCCCTACTAAGGAAAAACCAGGATGTTGTGAAAACTACTGGTTGTAAGACGATGGTTGTTTTGTTCGATGCGGATAGAGCAAACTCCCTGTCATCTATTAGATACAATACGCTCTGCAAGACATTTGCGAGGGTTAAGACGTTCGTCACGTCAGAACAACTCCCACCAACGCCCTCTGCTTGTAAATGTAATTCTTTGCGGACTTACTACCATATTATTGAGTGGATGAGATGTAGTTATGAAATGATGCCATCTGAGTAGGTGGTAGATGGTGCAAGGGAGCACGGTTGCTCCAGTGATGACGGACAAAAGCGCTGCTCCAAGTGCACTGATTCAGATAATTCATTGCAAATGTTCAGAAGGATGCAATATCCTAAGGTGTACCTGCAAGAGGCATAGACTAGAATTAAAAGTACATGTGGAAAATGTGACAATATAAAAATGATCCAGTGGAAGATTATTATGAGGAGTGAAAAGTTTTGAAAACACACTGTGACGTAAGTGAATCAGGGTTGATACAACAAGGGTAATTGATGTAGGGGTACCCATTAATATTGTATAAAGGTTTCTTTGGCATCAATGGTAACCTTTTCATGTGAACGATTAACCCTGAAAACTTGGGTACATGCTTTGATTTATCATAAAAGCTGGCCGAGTTAGTGCTTCACATATAAATGGAAAATGACTACTAAACCAAAACAAGTCATATTCGAAATTTTACATTGTTCCATACAAGGATCTTGTCTAACATTTAGTATGTTGTAGACTAGACAAAACTTAGCACAAAACTACCAAAAACAAAATGTTGCGATTTTTTGGGGGCAATCAGTATATTGGCAAGTCTATGCGTTCTGGCCGGTTTTAGAATCACCAATCATATGTTATCGGAGCCGCGACTCCGTTACTGAATAGCCACGTCACATATAGAAAGCTGCAAGAGACTAAATGATAACGAAACAAATTAAGCAAAACAATTGTTTTATTAGTATAATGCAGACAATGTTTATGTCGCTACATTACATATAAATGTACGAAAATATAGACAACAAATTCTTAAACATTTGATTCATAAAAATGACCCTATTTAATCGTTAAGATTCTCGACATTATTTCAACAAAGACTGAAAGTAAGGTTACCTATTGTTTCTGCCAGAGATAACACCGATTAATTGGGATTTAAGTCATTTGATTTATGCAACTCTCTCTTAGATCAACAGTTTATTTCTAAACAAAAGACGACAGGCACCTAAACAAACATCGGTATTAAAACTATAACAGTGGGATACTAATGTGGACACAAGCCGAAATAGAACAAATTTTAATTGGAATAATCCTTTATTCTCAGATTATATTTGCAAATCTGTTTACTTTTGAAACAAAAGAAAGCAGGCGAGGATTAAATTGCAACTAATTGATTTAGAATGAGATTTTGTAACAATATTATTGTTGTTTTGTTTTAGAAGACATCCACACTTATTTTTTAATCTAAATAATTGATAAAAATGTTAGAATATTTCATTGGATTCAATGAATTATATTTAATTAGTGACGCTATGTTTTACAAAAATAAATCCGGCGTTGCCGGGAACAATAATGCAAAAAATAATTTTTTGTTTATCTCATAACGGTTGTGTTGTATGGAATATTTCTAAGTTAGTATGTCTATATTTTTATATGTGTATGTATTGGATCTACTCACAAAACAATTATTATTAATACTAGCAAATATATGCTCCCTCTAGTCGCATATTTTTGCTAGGCAGCCGCGTCAGAAATTACGCTAGTATGTAATTTGGGTAGAGCTTTTTATCACTACAATTAATGTAAATAATATATTGCACTTGATTAATAAATAGAAAAATTAAGTTTGCATTGTTATCGTCTGCTCGCTTTTCTTTCCACCCAATCGTTTTGCACCAAATCCACGTAAGAATTTACAAAATAATAAATAATAATAGTTTTAGTTTTTCAAAGAGAAAAAAGAAAAGTGTACCTAAAATAAAATTAACAATAACAAAATACAGCAAATACGATTTTAAATACAGTTATTTACTTGCCCAGTAAAAGGTGTCCCCCCAAGTTATCGTCTGCTCACTTTTCTTTACACTCAATCGTTTTGCGCCAAATTCACGTCAGAATATACTAAGTAATATTTTATGTCTTTCAAAGCGGAAAAAAAGTGTAGGTAAATTAAAATCAACAATTTTAAAAAAACAGAATACAGCGAACACTATTCTAAAATCAGTTATGTAGTTTTCCAGGACAATGTTGTTTTTTTGTTGACAAAAAAACTAAATTCAATAAATTTGTGTTTTAAAACATAATGGCTAATAAGATTAAGAAAATAAACGAACTGAGAACGTTTTAATAAAATAAATCAGTAAAATATTAACGCGCTCGTTCAGGGGGAGGTACGCTGTTAAATCAGCTGGGCGTAGAGGAACGCGCCCGTTCAGAGGGAGGTACGCTGTTTCATCAGTTAGACGTAGAGGACATAACTACGTAACTCATTTTATAAATAAATAAGAAAATAGATAATTATAATTACTAAGTAAGATTATTAGCGAACAAAATAACGTAAATACATGTGGAAATCTGAAGAGAACAATCATGAGTGTATATTTACGAATACTAATTCATGCGAAGTTCAAAAGCAATTGATTATGTAAATTGGGAAATGCGCGTAGTGTTTATGGCGGTTTTTTTTTAATAGTATATAATGAAGCTGGCGGACTTAATAAATAGTCATACTACTCTGATGGAGTTTCGGCTTCAGACAGACAGATACATAAACTCCATTATTAATAGATTGTAACACACCACACAGCTGCAAGACAAAAGATGTCGCAATATGGGATATATTTAGCATACTTTAGTTTTATGCAAGATGGTAAAAGAGAGCTGTATCCTTTCGTAAAAGCAAAAGTTGTGAAATTTTAGCAATAAGTGTAAGAAATTAATTAATAAATATTTATCTAAATGTCAGTTTCTTTTGCGTAGTTACAAAAGCTTTTAAGGAGCATATTATGTGAACAACGTTCCATTTAACAATATACCATATTTGCAATGGATTTGATCTAATAGCTATTAGACACACCTAAGCAAGATTCATAAATTAAAATTTTATCGTAAGAACCACTTATGGTAACGTATCAAATTTTTGATAGTTCTAAAATAAAAGTCATGTAAGAAGGGTTGATCAAATTTGGAATAAGAATTCTAGACAAGGTGTATTTGCATTTTATCTGGATTTAAACCTCCATAAGCTAGGTGAATATTGTTCTGTTCAGGGAATCATTTTTTTATGTCCTAGGACGGAATTTCTTCTAGATTTTTTATAATAGGTTGTATCATATAACTTTTAAAAGTAGATAAATATATACGTACATGTATTTGGTAGAATATAGGATGTATATGAATCTAAACAATAAAATTATCTCGTTGTATTCTTGTAGATCGTCATCGATAACAATTAATCTGATGAAGTATTTTTTGTTTTTGACTAACCTAGTTTCCCCTTTTTCACTAGAACCACGTTTTTAATGTGATATTTTATTTCATTTTCCTTTGATTCAAATTCTAATGATTCAGATTCGGTCGTTTTTAACATGAATCCATTTTTCGCTATTCATTAAAATCTTCTACTGGTTACGTTCCGAATAAATTAAAAAAACTGCGTCTTCAAATAATTGGGAATATATTGTCTTTACTGCTTATTTCCTTAATAAATACACTCTCTGAGACTAAATTTATCAAAGACAGGTTTTAATATTTATGTACCATTATTGAAGATGTTCCGTTTCGCAGACTATTGTATCAAAATATTACCTTATAAATGAAACCAAACGCCGAACGATAACATTCGAACTATAAGTTGTACAATTTATTTTAATATAGGTAAAAGGAAATTACGCCCCTTCTCACGACAACAATAACACGTGTCTTTGTTTCTCTTTCTGATTGTTTTCAGTTACACTGTTATGTATTTAAAAACGAGGTTCACGCATTGTTCGTCATGAATTAATATAATCAGGTATGAGCAAATTGATCATTGAGATTTAAATACACCAAATAAACTTCTTATGCGTGTAAAAAGCACCTACAATTCTATGTCACCTTCCCCCCGTTTAAGAGGTGCACACTATGGAAATTAGCAACCGAAAGTCAAGAGTATACCCACTTAAATGCATTTAGACGGAAATATGTCGGTACAATAGCAATCGTATTATATAAACATACACACACACAGAACACACACAGGGAACACACACACAATATATATATATATATATATTTATATATATATGTGTGTGTGAATCTGATACAACATTTCTCTTTTTAGAAAACCAAGTAAGTTCAACAATATGTCAAATATATATTTCAGGATGGGATCAACATAAAAGGCTACGCAGGGCTCGTTTCAAAGCAAAATAAACGGTCTTTATAATCCAAATACTGATGTATGTAGAAATACTCAAAAGTACCGTGACATAGCTGTTATGATTTATCTATCTATCATATTCAAAACAGGTGTTCCATAATTACATTTATTTCTTAAGAATGCAATGGTTTTATTAAAACACAATGATTAATTACTCATTCATTAATACTCATCTCCGTTTATAATAACATAATCAATATTTTTTAAATTCAAATTCTGACCCGACTTCCGCCAAATTACATATTTTATAAAATATATGTGATAACTTCGACGTGTTAGAAAAGAAAACACCTACTTATAAACTTAATCTGGTGGTTCAATTTATTTGATAAAGTTATTAAATAAAAGCGAACTTAGTATAGTTTTCTTCCCTCTACAATGATTAAAAAAAAATAGTCAGCAGAAAAAATTTCCCCCATTGATAATGATCCACATAAAGTCATTGTGTATGTGTGGAATTATGTATAGAGTTATTGATAACGTTTACATATAGAAACAGATTATTGAGTGTTGAGTGTTTCGAATCATTACAGAAGTCTTATTATGTAATAAATGTCGTATTCTATTGAATTAAAATTATATATATATATATATATATATATATATATATATATATATATATGCAAATATTTTACTCATAACTCACACGTGCTTACCAGAACACAACACCACTAACCTTGGACATTCCACACCAGGCTTTGACAATAACATAATGTAAGTATATAATCGTTATTTCCTTTAACGTATATCAGTGTATGTACGTCATGTTTCTTTGTATCACTCTTTGTATTTTCTTTTTTACGAAATGTTCATTAAATTTGAAGCGACATTTACATTTTTATTTTCTTTCGTTTGTTTCCTAGCTGTTACGATTCGCCTCGTTCAGTGGCTTTCATATATTCGCGTAGATGCCTGTCTGCTTTCAATCTCTGTGATCGTCATAGTATGGGTCGTGTTATACTATGTATTTCCTAGTGTGTCTAGAGAACAAATCCGTCTATATATCGACACAACGGGAAGTGAGGTCCGAAAGTATTTTTTAAAATTTTCTCTGAATTATAAACACGTAGAAGAGAGACCGTCTTACCTAAACCTAGCTAGTATGTAGAGGGGCAATTACATTACTAGACATACAATAGTGAGGCGCAAATTACGCATCGCGTCTCGATCTGTCGACCACTAGTTCTGATCTGTATTTACGCCAATGCTTTGTTCCATTTGATATTAAGTTATTTTGTGTGTTACTCACTCGTGAGAAGCAGAATCGTTTCCATCAAATATGTGGCTTATTGAATGCAGCCAGCTATGTAATTTCGATTGCAGTCCTAATCCGTGCTAGCCGAAGTACACGTGTTTACATAGGGCAACTAATAATCCAACATAAAATGTTATCTCGTTTATAACTTTATACTGATTTCATAACTTTTAACGTTGGTTTTCTTAAATGTTCTCTTGTTATTATTTAAATTAGAAACGTGTTTTAATTCTCTGTTTATATATCGTTAATTGTCGAAAGGAATTCCACGGAAATATTAAGAAAACAGGTATACTTCAAAATTACATCGGAAAATTTTTAAGCAAAAACAATTTTTCTCTGTTAAAAATACTATATTTTTACGCACTCGTTTGTGCCGGGGTTTGTTTCTTACTATCAATGACTTATCGATTGTCGTTTCAACTTTAACGAATTGCGAGAAAAATACTTTTTTTCATTTACAATCAATCTGGTTATTCATAGATTATACCTTTTAGTGACTGAAAATATTTGTCTAAATCAATATATATATATATATGTGTGTCGTAATGGTCTATTGATGCATCAAGTGTTGTGCACTGTGTGCTGTGTGCTCGTCACCGTCCTATTATAGTCTCCACCGCTGGTTAGTCTAGGCGTGGCGACATACGTCAAATGAGTGCCTTGCAGACTCAAGCAGAACTACAGGAGCCTCGGAGGTGGTCTGCCCCCAGGCATGCGGCATGCCAGGCCCCTCATTGTGTGGATAAGTCATGATGCCCATGAACAGGCCCCCAGCTATGGGTAAATAGTTCCACTCCCTTGTGGTTATTCGTTGGTTCGTTAAAGACTAAAAGAGTAAATCCCAACAGAAAATCTGGAGTGTAGCCCCATAGGAAGACAAGCACTGTACTTAGCTCTTCTCTGGCAGCTACTGCAGTCAACGTGGTGCCGGACGTACTGACACTTCCATTCCTCTAGGCAACATCAGCAAGACTGAGAGGGAGATTCTGACGATTGAGCAACTCTGTCTCTCCACACATCTGCCCTAGCCAGCACCCTGGAGAGAAAATTTCAGCAATGCATCTGTATAGGACTAAAAAGAGGAGCAACAGTTACCGGTTATAAGCCTACAGCTCAGTTGGCGTACAGCTGGGTTCCAAGGGTCGATCCAGACGGTGGGATAGGTTATTTAACCTCATTGGACAGCTACCGCCCGCCATAAAGCTGAGCAGTAAGGTGCTATCCCGCCACTGGCCACCTGCTTTACTGGGTGCGTAAGGCACAGCATAATTCAAACAAGTGGTCAGAAACAATTGCACCAAACAAAAACAAAAGAAGTACAAAGAAACCAGCATTTAGGCTAGGGAACTGGAATGTCGGTACTATGATGACTGGTATATCTACTGACATACTAAACATCTCCGATGCCCGAAAAACTGCTATCATCAACAACGAGATACTGAGACTAAGGGTAGACATTGCTGCACTACAAGAAATTCGCTCAGCAGACTCCGGATGCCTAAGGTAATCAGACTATACCTTCTACTGGCAAGGGCAGAAGGAAGAGGAAGTTCGCGAACATGGTGTTGGTTTTGCAGTCAGAAACTCACTGCTTCAAAATGTACAACTCTATGATTCCGCCACTGACGCCTAATGTCAATGCGTCTAAACACCATAGATGGATCAATTTATCTATTGTGTGTGTACGGCTCAACACTCGCGGCACGTAACGACACAAAGGAGCACTTCTACACCTAACTAGATGATACCATCAAGGCATTTTCACAGAATGAGGGCCTGATCATACTTGGGGACTTTAATGCGAGTGTAGGTGGTGACAACGATGTATGGCACATCTTCCTCGGTAACTTTGGAGTGGGTAAATGCAATGATAATGGTCAGCGACTACTAGAAATCTGTGCCTACAATGACTTCTGCATTACCAACACATTTTCTAGTGCCAGGCGCATCACAGGGTGTCTTGGAGACATCCCAGGTCAGGGCGCTGGCAAATGCTTGATCCCATTATAACTAGACGAAGGTACCTAAAACATTTCCTGATGTCTAGAGCCTACCATAGTGCCGATTGTGATACGGATCATTCCTTAGTATGCAGCAAGGTAACACTTCAACCCAAAGATTTCTACCGCACTAAACAGGTGGGTATTGCGCGTATAGACGTTAGCAAGACTCAACACCCAAACCGCATGGCAGAATTCAACGTGATGTTTTCCTCCACCTTCAAAGGAGATTACAGTCGACCTGCATCTGAACAGTGGGAAACACTCAAAAACGACACCCACTCTACAGCTCTCAAAGCCTTTGGGAGGAGGACAGGTTGTAAATGTAATGCCTGGTATGATGCAAATTCTGCTACCCTCGATCCTCTGATTGAGGCAAAACGTTCATCCTTGCTTTCATACAAGGCCAACTCATCTCCTACATCGCTGGCTACACTGAGGTTTTCGAGAGGTGCAGTCCAAAAGCCTGTCAGAGAAGCTGCGAACAACTACTGGACAGACCTCTCCAAGAATATTCATGGGACGGCTGATAAAAGCAACATGAAAAATATGTATGATGGGATCAGGAGAGCTACTGGACACATAATCAACTAAACAGCACCACTGAAATCCAAGTCGGGTGAACACATACGAGACAAAGTCAAACAGTTGGACAGATGGGTAGAACACTACTCCGAGCTTGACTCCAGGGTCAATGTGGTACATCAGTCTGCCCTGGATGCCATTGATCGTCTTATCCTGATGCATGAGCTCGGCGAGCAGCCTTTCATAGAAGAACTATCCAGGGCAAGAGACAGACTGCTATCTGGAAAAGCCCCAGGAAAAGACTATATTCCTGCACAGGTTTTAAAAAGTGGAAAAGCTAGTCTGTTTCAGCCCCTTCATAACCTTTTGTTACAGTGCTGGAGAGAAGCTACAGTGCCTCGCGACATGAGAGACGCAAACATCAGCACCCTGTACAAACACAAAGGGGACCGCAGTGAGTGCAACAACTTCCGCGGTATCTCACTGTTGAGATTCGTTGGCAAGCAATTCGCACGCATAGTACTACTACGACTGCAGGTTCTTGCCGATCGAATTTACCCGGAATCTCAATGCGGGTTTCGTTCAGATAGATCAACTATCGATATGATCTTCTCCCTACGCCAGCTGCAAGAGAAGTGTAGAGAGTAAAACCAGCCTCTGTATTTCGCCTTCATAGATCTGACCGAGGCGTTAGATCTCGGGAGCAGAGACGGTCTATTCAAGATCCTCCCACTAATCGGATGCCCACCAAAACTCCTCAGCATCATAAGATCCTTTCACGATGGCATGATGAGCACTGTACAGTTAAATAGCGACATGTCTATTGGATTTGGGGTGAAGAGCGGTGTCAGACAAGGCTGTGCGTTGGCCCCGACACTCTTCGGCATCTTCTCCGCCATACTCCTGAAGTATGCTTTCAAAAACACAGCGGATGGTATTTACCTTCACTTCAGATCTGATGGTAGTCTCTTCAACATCGTCAGGCTCCGTTCCAAGACTAAGATCAGGTCGGTCCAGATCAGGGACATGCTGTTTGCCGATGATGCAGCCATAGCATCGCATCAGGAAGATATTCTCCAAAGACTTATGGACAGGTTTGCTGAGGCTTACCGCCTGTTCGGCCTAACCATCAGCCAGAAGAAACCCCAAGTTATGGGACAAGCAACCACCTACCTACCCAGCATTTCAATCCCAGGTACACCATTGGAGGTCGTTCCAGTACTTAGGCTCCACTGATTCAGAACTCCTCTCATTTGAAGTGGAGCTCAACAAAAGGATTGGTAAGGCATCCACGACCCTCTCTAAACTAACTAAAAGAGTCTGGGAAAATAGCAACTTTACCACTGCTACCAAGATGGCCGTCTACAGAGCGTGCGTTCTCAGTGTCCTACTGTATGGGAGTGAGTCCTGGACCACGTACTCAACACAGGATAGGAAACTCCAGGTCTTCCATATGAGGTGCTTACGTAGGATACTTGGTTTCACATGGCAGGCCAAAGTGAATAACAATGATGTTTTGCAAAGAGCAGGCATTCCATCCATCCACTCCCTACTGCGTGAGCGACAACTACGCTGGCTGGGCCATGTGTGCAGGATGGACGATGGGCGCATCCCTAAAGATCTTCTGTACGGCGAGCTTGCCTTAAGTTCAAGAAAAAGTGGTCGTCCCCATCTCCGCTTCAACGATGTATGCAAGCAAGATATGAAGGCTTGCTCAATTGACATTAATACATGGGAAGCCTCTGCAGCTGACAGACCTTCCTGGAGGAAACAGATACGCCAGGGAATGATCATCAGTGAGAAGACCCTCCACGATGACAACGCTGCGAAGAGAGCTAGGAGATGAGCCAACCTACAGGCATACCAACAAGCCGAGGTGACACATTGCGCAACAGCTTTCGTATGTCAAGAGTTTAGTAGACCATGCAAGTCAATAATTGGTCTCTACAGTAACACAAAAAGATGCACACAAACAAGATCCCGACACGGCGCTGATCAATAGTCGTTGCGACTGAAGGATGCCAATATAATATATATATATATATACTTTAAAATATCCGTCCCATAATGGGTAAAATATATTCCGTGAACAGAACAGATTTGCACCAATTTAATGTCCCTTACGACGAATAAAGTAAATACAAAATTATACTAAATTTTACGTCTAGAGACTTTATATCAAAATCCATTACATAGTTTGTATTTTTTTAAGTTGAAGATTTTAAACGTGTACTTAACGAAGCTTAAAAGAAAGTGAAATTCAGGTTATTTAGGTTCATTAGTGTCTAATGACTATGCATAAAATATAATATAAATCTGATAGGTTTGAATTTTTAAACAGAGAGGCATACAATGTCCCTTTCTGAAAACCCGTTTCAAATAGACTGAAATTTAAAAGTTAGGGAATATTTATAATTTATTACTAATACAGATTGTGAAATATAAAAAAACACATAAGAGGTATTTGGTTTTTAGAAACAGTTCGACCCTGTTTTTACCTCGTTTTCATGAAACTAAAATAAAATAATATAGTCTATATTACGTTGATACACTTGCTCCCATTAGATAAGCAAATGTAATGAACGTTGAGCCTGGCAGTACTTGAGTAGTGACCATTGTAGAATACCATATGTTCCATGTGTACAGCTAGCTCTTGGCAAATAGCGTCGGCAACCCGAGGTTCATAGCGTGGCGACTATGACAACACAACCCTTGAAGGCAGTCACCAATAAAGTGTCGGAAGCCATCGAGGGGTTCCTTACCTAAGAGTTATCAAACACGCTGATGGTTATAGTGATGGACCTCATTACGTCTAGCAGAGGTGTTTCAACATTCATAACAAGCTGTTGATTCGTTTGAGAGTGAATCGTGTACCGACAAATATAGAAACATATACATTTACCCAAGTTTATAAATATAATAGAATAATATTCGCCGAAAGACGTGTAAAATGAATTCGTCGAGACAGTTTTGCACTAATTACATGCCCCCTTACGATGATCGAAATCAAGATATAATTAATTCTAAAAATGTTGTGTTACATTTATTTTCTAATGGTAATAACAACATTACATATTTTTTATACTAGATAATGTCTGAAATTAAAAGTTACAACTTAATGGACTTTAAGAAGGAAATTAAATTCAGGGAATCCTACTAGATACAAAATCAATGAAACTCTGATGCATCTGAATTTTCAAATGAGAGATTGTGCACATTTCCCTCCTTAAATTCATTTAACACCATCAACAAAAATATCATTGCGGAATATTTATTAATTAATATGTTATATATATATAGTTAAAAGTACACTTATATCGGAGGTATCTGGATTTTAATGAAGTGTTTCCCCCTTTTTTACACCCCTTTCGTAAAACTAAATTAAACAATATATAGATAACATATAGGATCCTACGCTTAAAATATACATTCAAAAATTTATAACAAACAATTAATTAATTCAGGAGTATATTTATTAGATACCTAACTAACGATTTAAAGAAGGCGATTACAATGCGTGGTGTTTATGCTATAAGCATAATCGAAAGCAGGATCGAAAGCAATGTAAGACAAATCAATACGTGAAATGTTTATTTTCTGCTTCTGTTTTCTACTTTACTTTTTATGTTATTATTTTTATTATTATTATTATTAGTAGTAGTAGTAGTAGTATTATCATTATTATTTTTTTTTTATAATTATTATCATCATATTTATTTATTAATATTATTTTTATTATTATTATTATTATTATTATCATCATTATTATTATTATAAGCATTAGTATTAGCATTATTATTAACATTATTATTATATATTTTATATCATAGTAGTCTCAAACTTTTGGATGCGTTTAGTTTGAGTTTATTTATTTGAACATCAAGTTAATTCCTTCTACCTTAGACATTCAAACTGTACCTTAACACTTTCGTAGTTTTTTACAGACAAACCTTTTGTAGAATTTGAAAAGAAATTGTCTCGTCAATCTGTTTAAGCCATTTATGGTGGCTTTTCGTTATGGTTCCTAGCGTTCCAATTATTATTATTATTATTATTATTATTATTATTATTATTATTATTATTATTATTATTATTATTATTATTATTTGTTGTGGACCTGGGTAAAGCTGAATAAATGACACAGGAACACATGGTTTAAATGAACAAAGGTATATATTATATAATTAAAAGAAAGATATTACAAGGAGATGTTGCTCTCAACCGCCATTGCTGGTTTGCCTGGGAAGAAGAGAACAATTGTCACGTGCTTCCCGTATTTATAAGGTGGACGAGTCCATTAGTTCTCTGTAGGTAGGTACAGCACCATAACACCCCCCTTCCAAGCCTTACCTCCTCAGGAGTCTTAATAACGTTTCCTTTTCGGATCTATCTCTAGGAAGTCCGGAGCCATTCGTTTTCTTTTTGGTTGTCGTTTACGTGTGACAACCTGGGGTGCTAGTAAGTTGAATGTGTCATATATCACGTCCATCACGTCTTCTCCTTGTGGGGCGCTGTCAGTGTCATCTGACAGTCTTTTTCTGATCTGATTTAGATGTCTCTTATGCGAGAACCGTGGTCCTTTTATGATATAGCCCATCGATTCGATCCTCTTTTCAATTGTACCGGGTTCCCAGAACGATGCATTGTTTTTGAACATCTTAAAATATACCATATCTCCTGGGTTGTATTTTTTCTTCGGTACCGTAGAGATTCGGTCATAATTATTATGTTTAGGTAATAATTTATCAAACACGGATTTCACATTCCGCGCAAACATCATCTCTGCGGGGGATAATGATGATGCTATGTTCATGTTTTTTGTAATTCTATATACTTGTAAGAATTGTTGTAAAGCCTTCTCCTTAGGAGTATCACCGGCCTTTTTTAATGCTCTTTTTAATGTGTCTACGAAGCGTTCCGCCTGGCCGTTTGACCTAGGATGATACGGGGGCGTCGTTATATGTCTGATTTGAAACGTCGCGCAGAACTCCTCAAAATCTGATGACGTGAACTGCGTCCCATTATCACTCACCAAACAATCCACTACCCCAAAACGGGCAAATAGTTCATGTAGGAATCTTATCGTAACCTCTGACGTGGGACTCTGGCAACGTAGTACCTCGGGCCACTTTGAAAAACTGTCGACTACGATTAAGTAGTAAAATCCTTCCAATGGTCCCGCGAAATCCACGTGAATTCTTTCCCACGGACGGTCGGTCTTTGGCCATGGGCTATGCTTTATATGCGGTGATTTTGCCGCTAAGGCACACCCTTTACAAAGCTTTACTGCTTTTTCAATGTCATTGTCCATACCTGGCCAGTACACAAAACTCCTCATTAACCCTTCATCCTGGTTATCCCTGGATGGCCAACATGAAGTTCTTTCAGAATTTGCTTTCGTAGTTTTTCTGGGATGACACCCTTTCGTTATGCATGAGTACGTCATCACAGAGTAAGAAACTCTTTGCCGCGTGTAAATCCTTATCTACCAATTTCATTTTTGTTCTGGTGATAAATTCATCCTCTTGAGCTTCTTTTTTTATCTCGTATAGTGTCACCGGGAGCTCTCTCACTGCGTTGCACAAAATCTCTTTAAAATCTCCTTCTGTTTGAAGAGACGCAATCACTGTGTCTTCTAGAGTCTCTCTCTGTTTTGGCACTAATCTCGACAATCCATCTGCATGATAGATTTTATTTGAATGCAAATGTTGCATTTTAAAGTTGTAATAAAATATTTTGGTTCTGTTGTAATAAAAGCTTTTGAAATCTTTCCTCAGTTTGTTGTTGCTGGGAAGTTTGGAATTTCGTTAGTTCGGCGATTATATTCTTAATATCTTCCATATTCAACCATTTAGTTTCTGATTTTATTTAGAAAATTAATATTTTCTTATTATCTTATGATTTTATAAGAGTTATTTTCTTTAAATTAGCGTTTGCTAGGCGCCGTTTTTAATTATGAAAAGATTATGAAACTTTTCCTTTTCTCTATATACGCGTATATTAACTTATTTTTTTATTTTTTTATTTTGAAAATTAATATTTTCTCGTTATTTAATGAATTTATAAAAAGTTCTTTTCTTTAAATTAGCGTTTGCAAGACGCCCTTTTAGTTATGAAAAAATTATGTAATGTTCTTTTCTTATACACGTTTTTAATTTTAACGAAGAGAAAAAAAAATCTGTTTCACAATTAATTCTTTCTGCATTTTAAAATATTTCAGTACAAGTCGGAAAAGAGAGAGAGAAAATAAAACTGACCTTTTTTTATCGTGCGTCATTTTTTTATGGAGTAACGCACGTGTGTTCATTTCATGTTTTTGTTTCTTATCTGTTTTTAAAATGAAGCACGTTGTGTCGGTTTCATTTTTTTTGTGTGTGTTCGTAAAAAAAAAAACTCGCTGTGACGTTCGTCTAAAAAAAAACAATACTTGCTTCCTTCGTGTTCGGTATTTCTTTTGTTTTGTGTTTTTAGTTTTCCAACCCAGAGAAAAAAAACGCGCATTCAATTTCAGTTGTTTTTGTTTGTTTTTTGTTTTTTAACTAGTTTTCCCAAACTAGAGGAACGCGCACCCAATTTCAAGCTGTTTTTTTTTTCGATAAGCAGTTTTAAAACTTAGAGCACATGTCTATTTCAGTTTTCTTTTTCTTAAAAGAAAACAATTTTCTCGCACTTAAGAATTCAACGTGTTTTTTTTATTTCAGTTGAGTTCTCTCTTCTTCTCTCGACCGTACGGCAAAAACCTTTGTTTTGTTTTTTTGTTTTTTTTTTTGCGTGCGGTTTCCTGCATTAACTGTGTGAGTGCCTTTTCACGTGGTATTTTCAGTTTTTTGACCCAAGAGTTCGAATTGCCTCGTCGCCATTTGTTGTGGACCTGGGTAAAGCTGAATAAATGACACAGGAACACATGGTTTAAATGAACAAAGGTATATATTATATAATAGAAATAAAGATATTACAAGGAGATGTTGCTCTCAACCGCCATTGCTGGTTTGCCTGGGAAGAAGAGAACAATTGTCACGTGCTTCCCGTATTTATAAGGTGGACGAGTCCATTAGTTCTCTGTAGGTAGGTACAGCACCATATCATTATTATTATCATTATTATTATTATTATTGTTATTATTATTATTATTAGCATGACTTTTAATTACAAATCAAACTTGCCTTCAGTCTCAATTTATTGTGGGAAAAACATCCTCTTTTGGATTACGAATGTGTGACGCTGTTCTTTAAATTGGCGAATGCCAGATATTAAAATACATATATTCTACAGTATATATATATAGTGCGATCAAAGTAATCTTTGTTGAGTTTAAATTAATACACTTTTATTGATGTATTTGCTTTTAGTATGCAGATTATTTTCTATTTATAGCTTTTTTCTTTTTAAATGTGTATTTATTCATTTGTTTTTTGGTTTATATTTTTGATCATTATCTAATTAATATAAACGAATATAAGGGGTCACTTGTAAATATCCTGGTCGTTGCTATTTGTGCCTTCCCTCGTCTCCGCACGAATGAAACAAGTAAATACAGCCTGTCTCATTAATGTTATTGCCATCACTCACGGTATGTGTCAGCTTTTTATTCCTACAGACAGAGAACGTTAACAGCATAATAGAGACTCGGGTCAGATATGTATTTTAAGAAGCTAGGACTGGTGGGTATGGTTATTAACAATGTGGCAGATCAATGCATATAAGTGAGGATTAGAAAGTAAAGATGAGGCGTTCGAAGGGTGTAATGGCAGGTGGTAATATTCTTCAACGTTTAGAGATGTTAAGTGCACGGGCAGGGGGGGTAAATAATGTAGGTTATATGTTGCTCTGATTGTGAGAATAGGTATCTGTAAAGTAACATCCATACAACATATGTATATATAGGCTCATATTCAAATCGCAATACTAATCCTATGTCCTTATTAGACTATGTTTGGAGATCCTGTAGACCCTTTTTCTTACGTTGGTTGGCTGCTGTGCTTTAGGTTGTAATCACAAGGATGTATTTTATGAAGTCTGCATTATTATGTGAATATTGAATCTATGTTAAGGTAATAATCTGGTGAAGAAATAGTTCGTACGATTTTTATTTCGTTCAGCTGAACATGAGGCACATTTGTTCAAGTGTGGAGTGTATGAATATTAATGTTGCAGTATTGTTTATTCATCTACATCATATCTTTTGAATTTGCTTTTACCGAGTGCTCTGTCATAATAAAGCGTTGCTTGGGTTATAATATATACATTCGGTACGCAAAAATGATACGACTAATGTAACGTATGCAATATTTTAATACTGACGGTGTTTTGTATGATTTGATATTAATGTATCTTAGCCGCATTTTCGCTTTACGGTTACGGGTTTTGCACAGATGACAGTTTACATTTTGTGGTGCTTATATAAGCAATAATTATGTAAACATTAGGCGATACTGATACAAAATAAAGTATACGCAACATGACTACTACTCAACCAAGTAACACCCCGGATAGATTATACTCTAACACTTACACGAGTAATCTGACCCACAAAATGAGATTGAAACCCACAATTAAAGCACCTTAATATAGTGTACCCAGCACCAGCAACGTTGATATCTATGCACTCTGCTAGAATCAAAGACGTACGCAACTCAAAAGCATGTAATAATAACTAACATGTGTAAAACAAATTGATAGTGTTGAGTATTACTTATATGACATTATTTTTTTTCGAAGTTGGGTCACTGATTGCGTTCAATTTGTCGTATATATTTATTTCAAAGTTGATTTACACTTTCATTAAAAGTCTGAATAACTTCTTGATTAGAACGTGCAAAACGGCTTCTAATGACTAGCAGATATTTAAATTACAAAGAAAAATACATGAACTTTTACTTTATGTTAACTTGGAATATACATATAAGAATAATTATAACCCATGCAATACATATAACTTTTTTTTATAATTCGGTTGTTATATTTAATCAATGGAGGCGTAGACTCAGTATAATGAGCATAGTAATAAGCTCAAAGTGAACGAATTCACAAAGGTAAAATAATTGTAATAATAAATAGAAAAAAAGTAGCTTTTGTATTTACACAAAACTTAAATAAACCCTACTAGTTTCGTTACCAACTTAGGTACAGTTCTTTTCTTTTAACTTTAAGTCACAGTTGGTTGCAAAAATATAGATTTTTCCTTTTTTCTGTTTCCGATATATAAACACTTTCGATAATTTAATGTCGCAATACATACTTAAATATGTCAACTTTTTCAACGTATTAACCACTAGTTAACAAGGATAACATACACTCGAGGACGCAGGTTAGTTAGTAAAGAAATGTGTTGGCAAGTCTTAATGGACATTTAATCTGAAAATGTATATTTTAAAGCTCTCAGAGGGCGGCAGAGAAAAGCCTTTTTGATAATGGATGATTCTTCCAAACTGCCATAAATTATTCAGCTAAATATATTTTATAATCATTTACTATTGATATACATCGCAGCCATAATTTGTGAAATGTAAGTTGTTTAATTCGGTTCGGTTCCGATTATATATAAAACAACAAATATCACTTACCTTAAAAGTTTTAATATAATATTTTCAGTTATTTTTAACATAACTATATTCGCTAGGATAGCAAGCGATACTTTAGTATTATATGTTCTTTGTAAATTAGGTTTCTTCTGCATGATATATATATATATATATATATATATATATATATATATATATATATATAAAGTGGTGTACTAAACGCGTACTTTTAGGAAAAGTGAAACCTATTGTGAAGAGTATATAACTCAATATCCATTCTTCTTCATTCTAATTCCTTTCCATTCGTCTTCATTATATATATATATATATATATATATATATATATATATATATATATATATATATATAGTTTTCCTCTACATTATAAAAATGACAAAATGTGCATGCCCTTATATATATATATATATATATATATATATATATATATATATATAAATATCAAGGGAGGCGCGATAGCGTTCTATCCCTTAATATACTTCAGAAACGACCTATGCTAGAAATCTCATTTCTTTGATCAGTCATAACTGAAAAACCAATAAACCAAATTATTTAAAACTTTGCACAACATTTTCATTTGATAGGTTATATAAGTGTGTAGAATGTCAGCATCATTAGTAAAGGCAACCCAGAGATCCAGAAAGGTCAGGAGTGATTTTGTGTTATCCGTGCGTACGTACGTACGTGTGGGCCACCCTGTATCTCATCAACTATTAAATGGATTCAGCTGATTTTTGGCAGAGATAGAGGTTTAAGGGTCTAGTTAGTGGCATTTTAATTTCAGTTTACCATATACCTTAGTTTGCTAGAAAATTAAAAAAAACTTTAAAATTACCATGCTCTTTAGGCGTAGCCTTTACAAAAGTAGTGACATTCTATGATAAATGCCAGTATACTGAAATCATGTGCCCTTATTAGGGTTGAGATGAAAATTCATATACACTAAATGTACAAAAGCAAGGAAATTCCCAAATGTTTACACTTTTATTGTCATTAAGGGTATGAATACATATCAACCAAGCCATTCCATTATCATATCACTACAGTATAAATCTCTATGCATGAGTGGATGAAGTGTGTGAGGTGCGCTGAAGAAAAATTCTGACCAGTAAAATACATAGCCCTGTTGTGCTCGCATACCCTTAATGACTATAAAAGTGTAAACATTTGGGAATTTCCTTGCTTTTGTACATTTAGTGTATATGAATTTTCATCTTAACCCTATTAAGGGCACATGATTTCAGTATACTGGCATTTATCATGGAATATAAATATATATATATATATATATATATATATATATATATATATATATACATATATATATATATATATATATATATATATATATATATATATATATATATGTTATTCCATTCCGTAACGCAAAACATAGCAAAGAACAAATGTATATTTCTAAAGTCGCCGTGGAAATCCATTTCAATTGGTGAGGGGAAGTGAGAGAGTAAAGACCAATTCACACAACAAACTTAACATTTACGCCACGGTCTGAAATTAATTGTAAAGAAAGTATCACTTTATAATACAAATCTACGTTCATTATTATTAACAACTTTAGGCTATAAGAAATCAATAATGTATGCATGATAAATTTCATAACATAATTATTTCAGTAGTTGTTACTATTTAATGATATATATATATATATATATATATATATATATATATATATATATAACTCACTATATCTGTCATTTGAGTTTGAAGGTTGACACTACTATATATATATATATATATATATATATATATATATATATATATATATATATATCATCCATGATGATTTCCTGGGAGAATGAAACATAAACGGTTCTGTGTAGCTTACTTGCCATAAATGTATGCCCATCACGTATATATATATTTACGTAATATATCATAATTATTCATAATAGTATGTGTATATACGTGAAATATTAAATTATATATATATACATGTACATATATATATATATATATATATATATGTATTTATATATATATATATATATATATATATATATATATATATATGTCTGTGTGTGTGTGTGTGTGTGTGCATATTTAATTTTAGCCAAAACTTTTAAATCACATGCTGGTGTCAAGTAAAGTGTGTGACACAAGCTCTGTTCTGCACGATTAATTAAAGAAAGAAATAATTTCTTAAAGAAAGAAAATAACTTTTACACTATCACCGATTGTTTTATTTGCTTTTTTCGGTAAAATAAATGGCTGCTTTCTCGTACCGAAATATTTTTCGTTTTTCTTTGTTTTTACTATTCTGTCTTGTTCACATCATTAGAGGCAGACAGGTAAGGCGAGAGCTGATAAAGTCGAGCAAATGCGGACACCTTATTTGCTGATGCGATGAGGCAGCAAACGTCAGATCCGGCGAAGAAAGGCTAATGATTTATCAATACAATTCTGAGAGATGTATTCTTCTGTTCTGCTCGGATAATTATAGACAATTCTTGATGGCAATAATTATCATGTGAGCAAAGCGCAGGTGTTTTGTAGTGCGTTAAGCCATGCAAAAAGAAATATTTAAAAACAGAAATAGGAGAAAAACAAGGACATATTAGTGGGTAGAATTAGCTGATGCAATAACTAGAAGAAGAAAAGCAGTGAGTATGAACATAGAGAGGGAGAGGACATACAGATAAAAAAGAGAAATATTGTGAGAGAGTACATGGGAACGTCGTACACACGTTTGAAAAGGGGTAAGAGTGTGCAAAAATGAGACAAAGAAGTTACTGAGAAGAGATATATAAATACGACTGTATACATATATATATTTATATATTTATATATATATATATATATATATATATATATATATATATATATATATATATACACCTATGTGTGTGTATGTGTGTGTGCGTGCGTACTAGCCAATGTTAGATTATTTGAATCAGTAAAAATAAACTTGCGAAGCTTATTCAATGAGAATAAATAAAAATGTTTGTTTTTTGCTCACTATATCTCCCTTTTCTCTTTCCTTAGTATCCCTTGCCGCTATCGCTCTCTCTTTTTATGTGTCCGTTGTTTCTCTCTTCCTCTACCAAGCTATCGATTAAATATTATTACTCACATTTTAGAAATTGAGGTGTTTACTTAATGTTATTACCATTGAATGTTAGTAAGCAAACAGTGAGGTATAAATGAATGAGACAGCGGTTGATCAAACAACGCAGACTGAGATAAGCAAATATTTATTAAGGGATTAGTGAGTTTATTGTAAATTACGTTAATTAAAAATAATTAAATGGATTTATTCAAGCATAACTCTATCCCTAAGCCAAGCAATATTTACACAGATAGTTTGTGTAATTAAAATATATAGCACAAAAGCTTTAAGAAATCAACATCTTTAGTATTATATGTATAAGGCTTGAGAGAATTTATCGAGAGATTCTACCGGTTATCGTTGACCTCAATTCTTCGATTTGTTCTCATTTTGTAGGTCATTGATGATTTGAAAAGACTAACGGTCTATTTAAACGGAAAAAGGTAAATCCTTTTAATTAAACAATTGTACGTTTCCGAAATATGTAACATATGTTTTTAAATAAATAATTTGTTCATGTATCAAGGAGATATTTTATGAAAACTCCCAATGTTACGATGCGGCTTTAAGTAAATCAGGCTACAACCAAGGCATAAACTATATAAATACATCTGAGCAACTTAAATTGTACTTAGATTCAATGTCATCACCCAAAATATTGCAATATTTAACCAATCTTGAGCCAATTGTGAATACTATCATAACAGTAACATTTGAAATGTGCGAGCCAATTACCAGGCTATTACATTAGTTAACCACGATCAAATAACTTCCCTCCCAAACCACAAGAAAATAGCCGTAGATCATGCGTATGCTACCATCACCGTATAGCAAGACTGTACTAACAAATATTCATTATACGTTCTTCAAAATATTAGAAAGCAACCTTAGAGCCCGCACATACATAGCATACTTTTCAATAAGAACAGTACCGTCCCTAAATTGGCAAAGCAAATTATAAGCTCAAATGCCTCTAAAATCAGCAAAGGCCAATAATATGATTCAGTATATCTACTGAAATTATTGTAACATGTGCTTTTTAGGTGGCTCATGCAGGCACGAGGGCTTCGTCTTCGGAAAAATAAAGGACTACTAACTTGGAAACGGCTTATGGGGATCGGGATTTTGATAACATTTCCTCCATATGCAACTAGTATACTATACCCTACAAATCAAACGTTAGGCACATAAAGAATAGAATCTCAAAACCCAAAACACATTCAAAAATATAGTTTTTAGGAATAATACAGTCCTAGCATCACATATTTGGTCTCTTAAAGCGGTGAATACCACATATACCTTTAGTTAGAAGATTTTAGAGAAGGTGTAGTGTTATAAGTATATCTAGAGATTCTGTAAATTATGCAGAACTGAATTCCGGGCTATCATAAAATGGCCATCAAAAAATGACTTACTATTTAACATGAGAGAAGCAGAATTATCTCAGTGTTATCACAAAAATTGGTATAAATATAAATAAGTTTAGGTACTTAGCCCCGGTAAACTTATTATAATTGATCTCCACCACGCCAGCTTAGGACGTTTATACCTTTATGATAACTTCATTGGGAGTGTTAGAATTGTGTACTTTTTTCAATCCTTATATCCCTTTTCACAGCCTATTTATTCTCTCCCAATCTTTCAAATTTTAGCCTATACTCTTCACAGTTCTATTCTAGGTCATATAGTTCCCAATCTTCCCTGCTACATAAAGAGACATCTACTTAGATTAGTTTATTTATCTCTTCATTAATTCAAATGAGTTGTAGGATGACAAACTACGACTGCTGACTCATAATTTATTGATAAATCTGAACTCTGACTCTGTACCATAGACACAATAATTGAAACACCCGCCAATTTAACTCATACGCGAAGGTTAGCATATACTGAAGAGTGCATATTTTTTCCTTCACGCAATCTGGAAACACTGATGATGAAACTAATGGATTATTCTCCGATGAATTGGCCGTTCTGGTGCCCCCTCGACGTAAATTCACTAGACCAACTCGACAGTCAACTAAATCTCATCCATTCACTGTGGCGATCTCAAGATGCCGGAGAGCTTTCTACACAAATAGCTTCTTTCCTCGATCTGCTGGCCTCTGGTAATCCCTCCCTGCCCCCTGTTACCCCGACAGTACTGACATGCAGAAATTTAAAATTAATGTAAACAGACATGTCGCTGCGCAGATCCCAGTTTTGGGTGCCCCACAACCTTCTCCCCTTTTCTTTTTTTTCAGTAGCACCTTATGTCTACAGTGGGTGCTTGCCTTGTTTGGGGGGGGGGGAACTATGTGAAATATATATATATATATATATATATATATATATATTTATTCCCCTTAAAAACACCGGGAAGCACGGTCGGTGCGAAATGATCAAATTTCAATGCACGTGCCATTGAGATGACTAGCGTATCTACCTTCGTTTGACTTAGAATGTATTCGCCAATTTGCGGTTGATTAGCTTGGTTATAACCGACACTCCCTAGAATTGTTCATGCCCAAGTAAGAACGAACACACTCGTACCCGGTCTCTTTTTTCTGGTCGAGGATGACTTACTTTTTGATATGGCTAGTCATTGGCAACAACATGATTAACAAGTATAATGGAGTAATATTAATCTACGCCATTCTACGACACTCTATGTTTGAACCGATAAATATTTTTAAAATATGAAAATACCAATAAAATGTTAATAAATAAATGATAACTGGCTAGTATTTATGTATAATTCTCTCACTGATTGACCCGTTCTATTCCTACGTTATACAGTGTGTTGCATATATATATATATATATATATATATATATATATATATATATATATATATATATATATATATATATATATACGTATATATATATATATATGTGTGTGTGCGTATGTATATGTATATGTATATATGCATATGTATATGTGTATACATATATGTATATGTGTATAGCACTAGATAAATTGAAATAAAATAACGTGCGAATCAAATTTGATTAGCGATCAATGTTCAAGCAAAGTACTTTAAAGTCCTTAACTCATGAGTCTTAAATAAATATGTATATATATATATATATATATATATATATATATATATATAGGCAGCATATTTTCATTTAGGCAAACATTATTAAATAACACAGAGTGGTTTTGTTTGATGCGACTTTTAAAATTTTTTTTAATTTTTTTAATTTTGACCGAATTGTCCATCTAATGTTTCAGTCAAATTGATGTAAATATGATCCATGTGTTTCTTGTTCCATTCTTTTTTTTCTTTTTAGCAAGTACTTTCGATTTGAACCGTCAAATAATCTTCAGGTGGTATTAGTTTTAGTGTCTTTACAAATTATGACTTTACTGTTGTGCTCATTTTTGAATTATAACGGCAAGTACTTTATAACTTGAAAAAACGTCTGTAAAGTTGAAATGTACATGATGGCGTTCTACACGTATGAGAGATTTAAAAGTGTGACTGTGTAAACCGTTAACAAATTTACACTGTCCTGACGATAAATCTGATAGTTTAATAATAAAAACACATGGTCTCTGAAACGATCGTACACAATCTGTTATGATGCTGAATACTTAGAAAATAAATTAATCATGTACTTAACTGTACATAAAGCAAGGTTATACATATATATATATATATATGTGTGTGTATATATATATATATATATATATATACATGTATATGTGTGTGTATTTAGATGAATTATTGAATTGCCTCACACAAGATGGTGCGTGTCTGCGAGTAATAACTATAGTTTTTCCAGATTCGATAATGAATAAATAAAAATAAAATGGTGATTAGTTCCCGAGTTTCGTTTGGAGTTTCAGACAGAAGCAATAACAAATACAAAGATGATTTTATATTTTATTCCCAGAGGGGGGACACTTTAAAAGATAACATGAAAAATAAACAATGTAATGTCATGAAAAAGTATATGAACCAATAATAATCTGGCATGGAACAAATAAATATTTAGAATGAACGTGAATGCAGACGTGTACGTATTTTGTTCGGGTAGATTTACGCGACTGAAAAAACAATATTTCCATCGTCATAAAAAAAATGCTTGTTCGCTTGATTTGAGAGAGTCGTCTATTGAAAGTGGTTGATATGGTGTTGAAAAAACAACATTGTCGTAGAATAATATCCCTCTCAGTCGAAAGTTTTTAACTTGTTCATTATTTGTAAAGCGATTTGAATTTCTGAATTGAGCTCATAGAAATTGTCTTAAAGATATTCAGATCTGCATTAAATGTACCTCGTTAATTGCAGCTATGCGTAAACCCACCGAGTTGTAGGGTTTCACACCGGACGGCGAGAGCAGCAAGGCTCGGCAGTTGCATGTGAATTCGTGATAGGTTTGGCCGAGAACATACACAGGAATGGCTAAGAAGACGTTGTCACTTTCACTGCATTAATTTGCAGTTCTGGCCTGACAAGTCATTTCTTGCTACATACAGAGGCAGAGATCACAGTAGGACGACGGGCCCTGTTGCTGACCTCTCCTTGATTTTCCCTAGGTACCGTTTATACTGCTTAGTGCATACCGGTTCACCAGAGGTGGCTCTGCTAAGCATTGCCTTCACACTACTACTTTGCCATCGCCACGACCACTATGAAGAAGAGTTGTTCTTTAGGAAGTTATCTTTCTGATATCGTAACATAAGCTGAAAAATTATAATACATTCACATGTTTTAGAATTGACCTTATAAATTCTGCACATAGCACATTTACTGTTGTAGATTATAGACAGTAATAATTACTCTCGGACAGAATTTTCTACATAATTCGTTTGAGTAAAGTAATGAAATACATATAATAAACATCTGTTAGATAGTCTTGGGTAACGGTAAGAAACATAGTTATAACGCGGTGTCTGACTTATAGCTTGAGGGATTACTTCAGAAGTAGATCGAAATGTGCTTCGACAGTGATTCATTTCCAATCCAGAGAAGCCAACACGAATGTTAACGAGATGAGAACTGGTGAATTGGCCTCTCCCCGGAAGTGATTTGTAACACTTCCGGTTTGCACAGGACTTCATTAAGAAGGTTTCCGGCTAACCATTTAGTGCGTCGTCGGCTAAGCAATTTTAATTCGGCTGCAATCTAGGCTTGACATTAGCTATGATTGTTTTCCTTTAAATGCATCCTGGCACCAACTATCTAAAAAACATTCTGTTTGCCAAAGATATGATACGAAAAACGGTTTAACTGAGTTTTATTACATACTAAAAAAATAATTTTCCTGATATACATTTTGTAATAATAAACAAGTTTGAGATTTTCAATAAAAATGAGAGAAAAAAAGAAAATATATCAGTATATTAAGTTCTAATTATATATATATATATATATATATATATATATATATATATATATATATATATATGTGTGTGTGTGCATCGCAAACAAAGTTACATCTATAAAAAAGCGATATAAGGCCTAATTAGGTGGAATTGCATCAATGGTAGAGCTTTAGGCTTCAGATACTTGGAGCCTAGTTTCGAATCTAACAAGCTTCAGCCACGCTGATCAGTCGTAAACTACGTAACACCTGGCTGTGGATAATTGAATAAATAAAAGCATATGTCGCTGTCGGTCTTGGGTATGACACGAATGAAATGAAAAGAACCCCTAACTAGTATTAAGGTAAACTGCACTTTCGTATAAATAATTAAATTCGTTCAAAAGTATCGCAACAAAACAAAAAAACAAGTTAAGTGCATGTATAAATGAGCGATGTATTCCAACATAGTCGCGAACTGGGTCAGATGTAAAACTTCAAGCGTCAAAGTATTGTGTCCTGGTTTCCAATCATGCTAGGCTCAGCAACGCTGATGAGTTGTAAACCACGAGAAACACTTGCCCGTGGATAATTTAATTAAAATATAAAGACATATCGTTAATCGTCTGAGGGTATCACATGAACGAAGGGAGGTTATTCCCAACCAGCAATTATGTAAAATGCGCTTTCGTATGGATAATTGAATTCGTTCAAAGGTATCACAAACACTTTAAACAAATAATTACAATCTCTCGCTTTCTCTCTCTTTCTAATTTATATATATATATATATATATATATATATATATATATATATATATATATATATATATATATATATAACTGAATGTTTGTGTGTGTGGGTGTGTGTGTATTAGTGTGTGTGTGTGTATAACTTATATATAAAATAGTAGGAGAATATAGATGTAAAATTTACAGAGAAAGTGGATGGGGGTATTGCCGAATCTCTAAACACAGCCCTTAGGGGTCTAGGGACAGATTTCATCGAGGGGATCGTTTTCAGTTATTTTTCATACTATTTTATAGTAATTAGAAAATACTGAGTCATATTTTGCTTTAATTACGTAATACTTTGAGATAACTTTTAATTTTATTTAACGTTTCTTAGCGGCAATTCTATTTACATGAAAGGGGTAAGAAACTATGCGAAGGCCCAGCACTAACCGCTACTGCCCGCCACTCTGTACGTACACAGACACATGTACATGTACATTTCATAATATCTTATATAAGAACAGTATTAGGCGTTGTCCGGCAAATTATACGTCAAGTACATTAACAAAATTCATGTTTTTTAATTAAATTTATTTGTTAGAGGATCGCTAAGAAGAGCGATAACTCACGTTTAGAAACACAATTACAGTTTGTTAAAAAAAGCTCACCGAATATAGATAACTTACAAAAGTGTATTGGTATGTAAAATTGACAGAGTAAGATGATGGGCGTATTGCCGAATCTCTACATCCATCCCTAGGGGTCTATGGGGTATAACTTATCGGGAGGGGAGGGGCTCGTTTTCAATTATTTTTCATTCTATGTTATAGTGTTATATAATAAGACGCATGTGATGATGGACGTACAGAGAGATCGCTTAACTTGCGCGATTTGTAACGGAGCGATCTCGTGCAAGTTTGGTGCGATGCTTTCTCACAATTTGCGGTGACATTTGACAAGACATCGGGTCAGGGTTTGGGTCGTACTTGTGCGTTGATGACGAGATTTCGTGATGTCACAGTTTTCCCGGTGAGAAAACTGCAGTGATCTTGATATTTCTTGACGGGAAGCCGACTAGTCAAGTCGCCTTATCCATGTAGCGATTAAATAAGATAGGGGAATTCAGATCTCCAAAAATGAGAGCCAGACGATGCCCCCCTTCTCCTTCTCTTGCAAGAATAAAGTAATTAGTTAATTGACTAGCGTAAGCTTCTCTCTCCCTGTTTCAACGAAAATGAAAATAAATGGATTGGAACTAAAAAGTGAGAACGCTTGTTATATTTTGTTATGTGTAGATTGATTTCAGTTACAGAAAGACACCGCCGGCACGAAATAGTGACAACGACGAAGCGTCGGCAGAGAGTGGTGGCGGCGACGACAAAGTGTATGCCGTGAGTGCAGACATTGAAAGCAGAAAGAGAAAACACAGAAAAAAGAAAGGGAAATATAATTCTCGAATTGGGTTTACTGTTCTGTCAGCCAAAAGGAGAGTGATTGAAAGCTATTATTACAAACAAAATATTCAATATTGGCAATTTGGTGCAAGTTGGCCAGCCTCCTCGTCAGGGGAAGGAAAGATGCAAACCGGGGTTACCACGAGAAAAAAGAAAACTTCGAAGACAACAAAGGGTCCAAGCGGAATCATTGTAAGTAGAACTTTCGTTTATTGTTTATCGAGTCTCAGAGCGAACTTTTTATGAGAAACAACAATAAGAACAATTACTTAAGTTGCACACACACACGCAAAAACAAATAGTTGTTTGAAAAAAAAGAGTAATGTATATACATATATACATGCGTACTGTTATTAGCAGGAGAAAAAACAGTGAACTTAAAAATATACACACACATACACACGCAAAACGTACACTTTTCATAGAAGAAAAAGAGACGATTGAGACTATGGAAGAAACTTTTAATTGATCTTGTTTCTGTAGTGTTGATACGTATGTGTTCTTGTAGGGGGGAGGGGGATATTTTTTTGTGTATATTGCTAAAAAAAGAAGAGATTTTTGTCATGCATGTCTATTGAGACACAAGCACATTATATTTTCCCAGTCTTTTTTTAACGTAACCAGAAAAGGAAGTTGGGTTACGTGCGTTAAAATTAATTAAGAATAAAAAAAACAGTTATTATACCGTTATAGATTTAGGGTCGGCCACGCACAAACAGATTTCGGATGTTGAGCATTGACTTTGAGATGCGATTAAATTTTAGAGAAGATCCGATGTGGAGGCCGCAAGGCGTGTCTCTTCTAACTGACGGGTTAGGATTGAGTTATGTTCGCTACGCGTGACCCGTTGAGGTAGCCAGTGAGCTTGCGATTATACGGACAAAGAGTTGTTCGGTGTCACACGCGTGAAAAAAAGAAGCGAGTTGTAATCATGAAAAGATTGGCATGATTATGGATATATTTTTAGGGGTCCTCGGAGTTACCGCATTGGTATTGGTCAATCAAGCATTAATGATGATACATTTAATTTGTAGTAATGGGTCCGTCCTAGGTTTTGGATGTGACCGACCGTGCGCAGAGACACCTCTTCACCCCCACGACATAGTTAGAATCACGGTAAGGGTACAGTAAGCAAGCAATACAAGCGAGTCCGCATCAACGGGGGTTGGTGTTAATTTGGGGTGAGGGAGCACTTCGTGCGCGTGTCGGGGCAGATATAGCCATGGATAGGTTTAACATTGAAAGAAGGTGCCGTATTTTAGAGTCCTGTGATAGAGATAGATAGAGAATGTGATCGGATTGAGGCCCGATGTGAGTGTCGGAGATGCCACCTCCAAGAGACACACCGTTTCCACAGAGGTGTCTTGAACCGAGTCAGATATAGTGATTAAGGATAGAACGGCACCTAAAATTAAATTCGTGTGCTGACCATAATAGGTTATATGTTTTGAAATAGGGGTTTAGGGTTGTTCCCCGTAATTTGGGGTAATGTCCGCCAGTCAGAAGAATGACCATCGGTTGTAAATCGATGTTATGAAGTACAAGTGTAAGGTGAGTGTATGCCTATGTGTAAATGCCCCGGGATAAGAGGTCAGACCGTTGTGGGTTAAGTGGTGACCTGAGCAGGTGATGGGGCGATGTCGCCCGATAATGTTTTTGACAGGGATAGCCACGTGAGCCGATATTGATCGTAAGAGAGGTTTCCTTACATCCCGGAGATAACGTCATGGGCCGAATGGAACGTCCGGTAGAAGAGGTTGGACGTTGGAGGTCCAGCCGTACTAACCTATGGTTCTGAGCAGACCTACAGCGGAGGCGTAATACAAATCAAAATCTTAGGATTGTTTTTTGTATAGGGAGGGGAAGAATGTTATATAATGTTACGCATGCGCTGATGGACGTACAGAGAGATCGCTTAACTTGCGCGATTTGTAACGGAGTCATCTCGTGCAACTTTGGTGCGATAATTTCTCACGATTCGCGGTGACCGTTGACGAGACCTCGGGTCAGGGGTTGGGTCGCACCTGTGCGTTGATCACGAGCTTTCGTGACGTCACAGTTTTCCCGGTGAGAAAACTGCAGTGGTTTTGATATTTCTTGACGGGAAGCCGACTAGTCAAGTCGCCTCATCCATGTAGCGATTAAATAAGATAGGGGGATACAGATCCCCAAAAATGAGAGCCAGACGATTTCCCCCTCCTCCTTTGCTTGCAAGAATTAAGTACTTAGTTAATTGACTAGCGTAAGCTTCTCTCTCTCTGTTTCAACGAAAATGAAAATAAATGGATCGGAACTAAAAAGAGAGAAGACTTGTTATATTTAGTTATGTGTAGATTGATTTCAGTTACAGAAAGAAACCGCCGGCACGAAATGGTGACAACGACGAAGCGTTGGCAGAGAGTGGTGGCGGTGACGACAAAGCGTATGCAGTGAGTGCAGACATTGAAAGACGAAAGAGAAAAACACAGCAAAAAGAAAGGGAAATATAATTCTCGAATTGGGTGTACTGCTCTGTCAGCCTAAAGGGAGAGATTGAAGCCAGGACCGACTGGCAAGACCACTCGACGTCGCCCGTATATATATATATATATATATATATATATATATATATATATATATATATATATATATATATATATATAATGAATGTTTTGAGGTACAAAACTTATAAATACATTTAAAAATGATACGCAGAAATCTCTCTAAGGCCCTTTCGACTATCATCTTGTCAGGAGAAAATCGATAGTTTTAATTAATAATATTTTCAAAAGAAAGAGCAAATGAGAATTTAAAAGTGCCTTAATAAACAATAGAGCGATTAAAAGTCAATTTAATGATTTACTTAAAAAAACATTAAAAGGCACTGCTGTTTTGCCCAGGCTGAAGAAAAACTTACGACGGTTTTTTTGACACGTTCTATTGCATGTACATCCGTTTACCTACTTCTGTCTGCACCACAGACGATTTCATTTCATTTCTATCTATCTATTTATCTATATATCTATCTATCTATCAATCTATCTATCTATCTATCTATCTATCTATCTATCTATTCTACCCTTTTTATTATATCTGTCTTTTTTCACTTTATTTAATTTTGTTTTATTTTATTTTACATTTTATATTTTATTTTTTATCTTTTATATTTTATCTTTTATCTTTTATATTAATTTTTTTAATTTTTTTATTTTTAGTTTAACATTTTGATTCTTGACTTCCCAAATTTTGAAATTTTTAATTTCTTTTCTTTGTTTCTCCATTTCATTCTTTCCAAATATGATCTAAGGTTAAGATCGGATTCTAACTCTGCCTGATAAGATCTCAATTTATAATAACTGTTGATTGATAACATCGACATGCTAGTGTCGCAGATTTTGTACATGTCTGTGTAAATAAAACTAATCATATATAAAAGCTCTATTTGATATTAAGCACTTTTTTATAAACCCGGTTGAAATTCTTTGGATTACTACCTTGTGGATGTTTTACCTGGCCTATTATTTACTCACTAGGAGTCATCACACTGGTCATCGTCAGTGATCGCCCACTGCCAACAACCTGTGGTATTCCCTGGAGTCTGAGTGACAACAAGTCTCCTCAGACTTCCTGTATGCTCCTCTTCTTTTCAAGGTCCCAGAGCTGTCCGCGCTCTTCCAGTGGAGGTCTGGTTTTCGCTTTCCCTCCTCGACCCTCTGTCCATAATGTTCGTGGTGTCAACCTATGCTTGCGCCTCTCTCGTGCGGTTGTATTTTCCCCGGTTCTGTTTTCTTGTGCTTCCATGTGTTTGTTCTCCATTCGTTGCTTATGTGGGTTGGATTCCGCATTCGAGGACATTTCTCAGGATTGTAGCTGTTTTGATCATTACTGTCCTTTGTATGGTCTCAGTTATCCCTTTGATTCCTATTTCTCCTAGTCTTTTCTCCATGTTTTGGGAGATTGTTCCTAGTGCTCTTATGGTTATTGGTGTTATACTGACTTTCCTAATGTTCCATATTCCTTTCAGTTCTCTGGCAAGTTCAGTATATTTGCTTCTTTTTTCCGTCTCTTTGATCCTCCCTTTGTGGTCACCTGGAGCGGCAAAGTCTACGATTTTGTAGGATTTTTCTTTCTTGTTGATTATTATCATATCCGGTCTCCTTGCTGTTATGGGTTTGTCTGTTTGTACATTCATATCCCATATGATTTTGTGTTTTTCGTTTTCTAGTACAGTTTCTGGTTTGTGTCTGTACCATTTTTTTGCATATTCGAAATTTAGTTGTTTGCACATTTCCCGGTGTACTTCTTTCCCCACGCTGTCATGTCTGTTCTTGTATTCCTTTTGGGCTACCTTGCTGCATTCACTTATTATATGATTTATCGTTTCGACTCTTTGTCCACATAATCGGCATTTGCTGTTTTCCTGGGTTTTATCTATCTTTGCTTTAATAAAGTTTGTCCTAATCGCATTGTTCTGTGCGGCCGTCAGCAGAGATTCTGTTTCTCTGTTCAAGTGTCCTTTTCTTAGCCATGCCTAGATATTTTCATTGGTTTCATCGCTTGTGAATCTTATAAAGCGTCCATGTAGTTGTTTTTCTTCCCACTTTTCCTTTCTTGTCTTTTTGTTTCTGGTTTCAGTGCTTCCGAAGTTGTTTGTTGGGCTGGTGTCTCTTGCTGTGGTGATCAGTCTTTCCGTGTTCTGGGTTACATATTTCTCCAGCTCTTTTTTGGTGTCTTCCCCACAGTCTTCTATACTTACCAGTCCTCTACCTTCTTCATTTCTTTTCATGTAGAGTCTGCCCGTATCGTCTTTTGGGTGCAATGCATTGTGCATAGTCATTAGTTTTCTAGTATTCTGGTCAAGGTGCTTGAGTCTTCTTTGATCCACCCTATGATTCGTCCAGAGTATATTATTAGTGATACAGCCCATGTGCTTATCCCTTTTACTAGGTTTCTGCTATATAGTTTAGTTTCTAAGAGTCTCCTTGTTCTTCGTAGATATTCTTTTCCAATCTTCTCTTTTATTTCTGTATATTTGATTGTGTCTGCTTCCAGAACTCCCAGGTATTTATAACTATCTTGTTCTCCTAGCGCCCTCATCTCCTCTTGGTTGGGGAGTTTGATACCTTCTCTCGTCTCCAGTTTTCCTCTTTTAATCTCTAGCAGTGCACATTTTTCTATTCCAAACTCCATTTGGATATACTGGCTGAATATCCTGGTTGTATTTATCAGCTTTTCCAGTCCTTTTTTGTTTTTTGCAAACAGTTTAAGGTCATCCATGTACATCAGGTAATTTATTCTTTGTTCTGTATCCGTACACCTGTATATGGCATCACACTTACTGAGTGTGTAGTTGAGTGGCATCATGGCTATTATAAACAATAGTGGTGATAGAGAGTCTCCTTGAAAAATGTTTCTCTGTATTTTTATCTCAGACAGGTGTTGTCCTCCGGCTGTCAGTTTTAGTCTCCATGTTTCCATCGCTTTCTGGATGAGATTAATAATCCTGTCTGGTATCTTGTATATTTTTAAACATTCAATTATCCACGTTTGGGGGATTCTGTCGTAGGCTTTATTGTAGTTAATCCATGCTATGGTTATGTTCGTTTGTCTGCTCTTCACCTCCTTCAGGGTCTTTTGATCAATGTATAATAGATCATGTGCCCCTCTTTGTCCTTTCTGGCATCCTTTTTGTTCCTCGGGGAGCAGTCCACGTTTGTCTCGGGATTGGTAGATTTGTTCTCTCAGTTGTGCTGTGAGAATTTTCCACATTATTGGTAGACATGTTATCGGTCTGTAGTTGCTGGGGTCGTTCCCGTTTTGGGGTATTTTTGTATTAATGTTGTTCTTCCTTCCGTCATCCATTCTGGTACGTCTGTTTTGCGGATACATCCACTCAGTTTCTGCGCTAGTCTTTCATGCAGGGTCGTGAATTTTTAAAACCAGTATGCATTTATTCCATCGTGGTCTGGTGCTCTCAAGTTTGCCATTTTTCCTAGGGTTTTCTTGACTGTTTCGTTGTTGATTTCTGTTTCGGTTCCTTGTTCGATTTCCTGCAGTTCATCTTTCATGTTTTTCAACCATTGGGCATTCTTGTGCTTTTTTGGTTCTTCCCATATCTTGCTCTAGAATTGTTTTGTTTCTGTTGAATTCGGATACTCTGTTGTTGTTTTTTCTCCTTTTACGTTTTTGTAAAACTGGCTTTCATTGTTTTCAAAGGTCCTGTTCTGTTTGCTCTGTTCTGATTTGTACCTGTATCGTCTTAGTCTTCCTTTATTGCTGCTATCTTTTGTTTTATTTGTTCATGTTTCCCATTTAGTTTTTCCTTGCGTTTCTGATTTTTGCTTCTTAATCGTTTTATGTCCTCCTTCCTTCTGTTCACGGTTTTAGCTGTTTTCCGAAGTTTGGTGATCTGGGGTTCCAGTCTGATTTCCCATCCAGATTTTGTCGGTCTTCTCTTTTGTCCATTCTCTTCGTTTCTTAGTTTCATACTTACCGATTATTATTATTATTATTATTATTATTATTATTATTATTATTATTATTATTATTATTATTATTATTATTATTATTATTATCATCATTGTTATTCATATTATATATATATATATATATATATATATATATATATATATATATATATATATAGACAGAGAGAGAGAGGGGGGGAGAGAGGGACAGAGAGAGTGTTTTATATTATTTATTTAACATTGATATTGTTATAAGTCTCATTTAAAAGAATAAAGTTGAGCCCTGTTTGGGGAAATCAAAAATAGACTGACAACGTTCGTAGAATATTTACTCAGTCTTTCTAGATGTGTCGCCATACGCATAAATTGATCTTAAATTCTAGGGCATTCAGTACAAGCACCGGACATATAAACAAACTCTCAAATAACATCGGAAGAGATGGGTAATCTTCGACCACACCGTTATATTTTCGCCATGAAAAAGAAAAAAACGAAAACTAATACAATATCTCTATACCATGATTATAGTTTTTTTAACAGAAAATTCGGATTCATGAAATATATGAAAAGAAATGATTTAATAAATGTTCATCTATTAATATGAATTCACGTGTCTGTAAACTGGTTTCTCAAAAATGTTCATATATATATATATAAATATATATATATATATAAATAAATATATATATATATATGAATATATGAATATATGAATATATATATTTATATATATATATATATATGTATGTATATATATATATATATATATATATATATATATTTATATATATATATATATGTATATATATATATCATGATTTGGGTCAGAATTTCATTACTGCGACTATGAAGAGATGACTTATATTTTCGTCCATGATCAAAAGTAAAATTAAATAAAACAACTAGACAATAAGTGTTGCTTTCACAGTGCATATTTCACTTACTGTGCCTTACCTAATCAAAATCGGAAAACACATAGAATCTTTACTAATAATTTGCAAGGTAATGGCTGCCGTCCAGATGTGATTAGGTCAGTCACTAAAAGGAAAATTTCTTTTGTTTTTTAAATAAAATTAAATACTTTGGCAAAATGCACAATTTACATTCGTTTGAGTTGGTAATGTACTTCACGCAAACATACTCAGCAGTTGAGAATTGCTACTTTACTTTAAGTGAGCTTGTATTATCCTATGCACACACTCTTTTGGCGTCACTTTGAAAATGCGTTATACTTCCCTTTCATACTAATAATGTTAATCATTTTAAATATGATCGCAGTGCGGACTAAATTGTGTAAATGATGTTAGTTTGGAAGAAAAATTTCAACTCCACATACCTAGCAAAATTAGAAATGAAACCTTCCATTTGACAGACGTTCTCAAACATGCATATGATCTTCCAACGCGGAGAATTTGATAAAAAAACGCACGTGTTCAATTAATTTAAATATTGATTAATTTACAATTTTAGTCCTTTTAACTCGTAGTTGCTAAGATAGCTACATCGTTGTATATATAATATAGTACTTTTTGATTTTAACATTTTCTTAACATTTATTCTTATATATTTTTCGTTTTCAATGCCTCGATGTAGCTCTGTAGAGAGATAACAAAACCAATCGCTGTGTTTCTACTTTTAATCATGAACACACACACATCTATTCCTTTCATATATATATATATATATATATATATATATATATATATATATATATATATATATATATATATATATATGGGACGATAACACAGGATAAGGAAAGAATGATACCGACCTGGCATCAGAATAAATTCAATTTTGTAAACACAATTACTACGTGTATTTATCGCAAATAGTATCAAAATACAAATAAAAAATAGCATACTTTATTAATTAGTAGATGACAACGTTTACCTAACCACGCCTTAATACTAGCGTGGTCCGTGGCTCAGTGATACTGCGTCAGACCTAGTCCCAGAGATCCCGGTTTCGAATCCGGCGATTACTATCAACTCTGATAAGTGGAACACAACAGAACAACAAGATTATTCAAACTTAACAGAATTAAATTTAGAACACATACCTTGGACAAACAAGGAGTGTTATACCATTTTGGATTGAGCTATATCAATTAGAAACGATAATGAATTGTACTAATCTGGAGCCGTTGTAAGGTGAGTGTATATTATTACTATTTATACCTATATATATATATATATATATATATATATATATATATATTTAAAGAATTGTGGTTACCAACGCTAGTAAAAAAACATTTTCAATAAGTATTTATTATCTTATCATTTTAACATTTTAAGTTTTTTTAAATATAATTTAATAACGCGTTTTGAGGATTTATCGTTTATCCATTATGCTCTCTTCAGATGTATATTCCATTTGATAAAAGTGTTTCATTTGAGAAAACATTTAATTTTTCTTTCATTTAAAAGTGTCTGTTCCATTAGCCTACCTAGAAGAAATATTATACACAAAGATGGAATTAATCTATGGAACAAATACAACATCCCTATTTATAAAATCTTGGGAACGATATCTGGATGACTGTTTCATTCTTTGGGATCCCACATGGGGGAACATCAACGAATTACACAACACACTACAAAATCTACACCCCAAAATCAAATTCACACTAGAACACAATCACACAGAGCTACCTTTCCTAGATATACTAGTTAAAATTAAGAACAATCATATTATCACAGACATCTACCACAAACCCACGGCCACCAAACAATACCTCCACTTTAAAAGCCATCACCCCAAAAGCTGCCTTAAATCAATACCCTATTCTCTAGAACGCAGAATATGCACTATAGTCAGTGACAAAGACCTCCGGATTGTCCGACTGAAGGAACTACGTAATACATTAGCAAAAAGAGGATACCCCGCACAAATAATACACAAAGGTATAGAATTAGCAGACCAATTACCATGAGAACAACTACGAATTCACCAAAAACGGAACGAAGAACACATATTAGCATACGTATGTACACATAACAAAAACAACCCAGAATTATTCAGAGGGATAACACGAAACCTAACCTTACTCAATCAAAATAGCAAACTAAGCAACATACTTAAAGCAATGAAGATAATCAAAAGCAATCGCCAACTGAAAAACCTCAAACAAATTATAACCTCATAAAATTCAACCAACACGTATCACAAGTGTCACAAAATGCAACAAAGAACGATGTGGAGTTTGCGACATAATAATAGAGGGTAACACATACACATTCAAAAATCCAACACAAACCTTCAAAATAAAGAAGGATCTAAACTGCACCTCTAAAAATGTCATATATGCACTTGAATGCATAACATGTAAAAAATACTATATAGGTGACACAAAAACATTCAATAATAGAGTGGCCCTCCATAAGAGCAATATTAAAATTCAAGAAAATAGAAAATTGGCTGTCTCCAAACATGTACACTCATGCAGCAGTGGAAAATTCCAGATAATGCCCATCTTCCGAACTCAAGACTATTCATACCTCCTAACACAAGAACAAATCTTCATATCCAAATTCAACCCACCATTAAATAAATCATAAGACAAATCACACCACAGACATATAAAAACAAGTACGAACACACGTATAAACAGGAACCCATCTGCACTCGGACACGTGTGCATTTACACACCCTCACACATGGAACGAATACATACCCCATGTGAGTGTAATCATGAATACATGCAGAAAATAATATGAATGCATATGTACATACACCCCTCTCCCTACCAATCTTTCAACCCACCTATCTCTCCACCCACCCGCACATTTTACATATCTTTGCATGTATTTACATCCCTCTCTCTACCCTTATATGTACAAAACACCTATTCCCATCTTCCGATCGATCGTCCCACATACCAATCTTTTCATTTTACCTATTTCCATCTTTCGATCGATCCACATTCTAACCCTTTCTTTTATTTTATTTTATTTTATTTTTCTTATTTTATTCTACCTTTCTATCTATCTATCTTTCTTTCAGTCTACCTTTCCATATTTCTATCTATCTATCTATCTATATCTCTCTATATAATTCTATCTATATTTCTATCTACCCTCAATCTTCCTTCCCTGCTTTCTTCCTTTTTCTCCCACTCCCCTACCTCTCTATCTACTCACCCATCCTCTGTTCTCTTCTACTATTCCCCTCTCTCTCTACATCTATCTCTCCAAACCCAAGCAAGCATCCTAACCCCCAACCACCCACACATCCACATTAATGTGTGACCTCACCAGGGACACCGTCATGGATGACCGGGAATGACCACACACACACATACCATACAGATCGACCGGCACCATTAAAGCAATCAAAGTAAAAAAAGACAAATCCACAAATGTACTTTAGGTTTTAAATTGTAACTGTATAATTTTCTCCCTTGTCTTTGTTGTTAACTGTTGACTTTGTTGTAAACTGTTTACACAGAAATCACTTTACCTTAGGATGATATATAATAAATTAAAAAAATTAATAAAAAAAAAATTTAAAAAAAATAAATAAATAAAAAATAAACTGAACAAGTTAAAATTTAAAACCTAAAATAGAAATACAAGAAACCACGTGTAAAATAAATTCGCCCACTGTATTGATAAAACAAAGGAAACAGGATATAGGAAAATCTATTGTTAACAAAAAATAGGATAGGCATAGGAGCGTCACCAACAAATCCTTTGTTCGCGGGAAGACCAACGATTGGCTGAGGGAACAACTAAGAATCTGATTGGTTAACTAGCAAGCCATGTATATAAAAACACCTGGAAAAAATAACTCCATGCATTTAGCCTGACGATTCCCCCCGGGGATTAAACACGGGAGCCTCTGTGTAGCTTGATTGCCATATATATTTTCATTGCTTACTACCTAGCTCTACTTACGTATCGAGCACTGTTGAAGTAAATACTGAAAACTGACACATGAAAAATTATATCTTCTTATAATACTGTATGTGGATACATGAAGTACTAAGATATATATATATATATATATATATATATATATATATATATATATATATATATATATATATATATATATAGGCATTCTTCCCAACATTGCTTCTTATAAGTTAACCACCACTGTTATATTTTCATACACAGGTGCCTGTATAAATTATTATGCACCTGTATAATCTCCGGTGATCTAAGTTCTATTTATCTACGGATAAAGACACTCTGACGATGATGTTTATGAAAAGAGCTTTATTACAAAAAGATGAGAAGTTAGGCTGAAGATGA
>OY744519.1:39130300-39162800 GCA_963556195.1 Sepiola atlantica | reverse complement strand
TTATTTAAAAATCAACTAGCCGACATTTCTAGTCGTAATTTAAGTATTTTTATGAATTATGATTTTAAATCTACCTGCTATGGAGGTAATACGTAATCTTGATTACATAGCATTTCATAAACAAAAGATAACTAAAAAAAACATTGACAATAAAGAATATGCAGAACGAAAAAGTAAGATATTTTGTTTAAATTTAAGTCATGTATTATAATGGACGATAGTTTTTTAATAAATAGACGTGTATAAACGGGTATATATGTAGTACGGGGCTAAGATGGCGATACACTAGAGTCTTGTTCCGGTGAGTGTTATGCCATATTTTATTAAAAGTTACAGTACTTATATGGTCCAAATTACAGTGAGTAAAGCCTATTTTAACACTAATGTTATCATGAAAGTGTGATAAATTTACTTTTTACATAAATAAAGTGTTTTCTTAAATGAAAGAGTTATTTAAAGATCGAAATTCAGAATTAACCCTATAGTAAACGGAAGTCGACGAAATCACGTTACTCCCGGTGGTGAAATAATTCATTGTCTACCTGGCGACACTTCCAGCAGAAAAAACACGCGAGAGCTGTCGTTCCCTTATCAAAGTAAAGATCTAAGAGGGTTAATGAGACATATATATATATTGACAGTTACATTATGATTGATAACATAAGAAGAAGGTGAGAAGTAAAAGAAAAAAATAGCTAAAACTGAGCATTGTGAGGTTGGTACTATGTTATCCTTTATTTCCCACATTACATGAGCGATGATTCTGGGTTGGTTATTGTTTTAATGTATTGTATGTTGAATTCCACTTTCATACTACTGAACATCATTGAACTCTGAATGCAACCAATTGATGCAACTTTACATCTGAGCGTGTTTCCCTTTGTACATTATTAGTTACTTGCTAAGTAAATAAAGTTACTAAAATCAGTTGATTCGTTTCCCAGACCGATTAGTGTAAGCTAGCTATGAATGCTGGAGCTCATGTCGATTTTAAATGAACCTTCAGAACATTTCTTATAATATGCATTTCTTTTAAAGATTGTATTTACGTAGAATTTCTTATATTCGGACTACTGTTCTCATCATGGGTGTTTTTATCACTACGTTTCGGCCGATATAACCTCCGACATTCTTCAGGTGTACCTTGTCGAACTCGAGAATACTTATTTCGAACTCGGAAATCTGGGCGGAATTTGGAACGGAACCCTTTATTAAATCCACGAGGGTAGCATGCTCTCGATCCATCTGCCATGACTGGGGAGAAGTCTTCAGTAATTTGCAATTCTTCGTATCGCCCGCACTGAGTATTGAACCTTCAACCGTCAGATGACTGTGACTCAGAACTGAATTTTACTTAGTACTATATCCACTGTGCTACATAGATCACAAACAATTTATAATAGGTAAGAATTGTCCACCCACTCCGTACATAAACTAATATTTTCATCAATTAATGTATTAACAAATGAACATCCAATCAATTGTACTAAATATTATTAAATTGATGAAATGCTAATCCGTTCATAACAGCTAATAATATCTCTCTGTCCCTTTCTATCTCATTCACGAGATATATATATATATATATATATATATATATATATATATATATATATATATATATATATATGTATATATATATATATGTATATATATATTATGTGTATATATATTATGTGTATATATATATTATGTGTGTATATATATATATATATATATTATGTATATATATATATATACATGTTCGTCTTTCTGGTGAAGAAAAAGGTGATGTGTGCAGCCTCGATTGACCGCAAATGCTCTTGACTTTAAGACCAATATTTTTAATTGTAATGTTGTTCTGAAATTGTAATTAAACATTTTATTATATAATCATAATGTAATACTCCATATATATATATATATATATATATATATATATATATATATATATATATATATGTAAACTATAAAGTTTTCTTGTCGTATATTGTAAAGTCAGCCCACCCGTCTGATATACCGATAATTGATTCGGACAAGACTTTTTTTCTTTTTTCTTCCTTCATATTTTTGTCAGAAATATATTTTATTTTGTTTCCGTTTTTATCTGAAAATTATAGAACACCCTACAATCGAACTCATCTTCCTTACTTATAAGGAAAGTTATCATGTAAAATTGCACTTAGCTCTCGCCTTTAAGTTCTTAAAATAAATATTTTAATTAAATTATGCGTGGTCTGACTGTATTTCTTGGCACCAAATTAATTACACGTCATCATTTCTCGTCTCTCACAATTAAATTAGCGTTAAATACTACAACACACTATTTTGAAAATTACTATTTCACCAAATAATTTGATTACAACATTGAAGTTGCTAAACTTATTTTCACTTCTCCGTAAGCAGGGCAGTCTGTTTTTCTTTAACTACCAATCACCTCCTGGTCTCTCTCTCTCTCTCTCACTCTCTCTCTCACTCTCTCTCGCTGCTTGTCTCTTTCTTTATCTCTCTCATTCCCTATTTCTCTCTCTATCACACAGTCTTTATCTCTATCTCGCTATCTCTCTCTCTCTCTCTCTCTCTCTCTCTCTATATATATATATATATATATATATATATATATATATGTATATGTATGAAAAATTACAAAGGGAAAACAAGTTAAAGTGCAGGACAAAAACAAAAACAAGAGAGTAGACCGCTTTCGTTCGTGTTAGCGACCGTCTTCAGAAACCGGTCATCTCTCTTGTTTTTGTTATTCTCGGGCACTTTAACCTGTTTTCCGTTTGTCATTTTTGCCACATTTAGTCTACCACGGCATTTCATTTTCACGACTTATCGTGTACCTTACCCCATATCACTCTATTTCTTTCTCACCCTCTCTCTCTGTATATATATATATATATATATATATATATATATATATATATACCACTCTCTTTCTCTCTCTCTCTCTCTCTCTCTCTCTCTGTATATATATATATATATATATATCATAACAAATAAGTAAGTTTTTCTAATTTGGTAATAAAACATTAACAACCACATGGTATATTGTTTATTTAAACTTGGTCTTTTGCCAAGTTCAACTTAAAATATTGTTGTTCATAAAAGTAGGCTTTCCTAAATTATGGAGTATGATCTTTCTCTAAACATATCAGAGGAAAAAATAGGATATATCTCATTAGGCTGCATGGTTTTAATAAATGCGTCATAACTACACTTTTTATATACGATATACACTATTTTTTAAATAAATACAGCTATTTAATTTTATTGCTGATGTTTTTCTGACGTCTGACGGTAATTATTTTTAATATTAAATAATCAAGTTCACTAATACAGTTATTTAATTGGTAAGAATTACAATGTAGTACAGAATAAACAATAAACCAATCCAGTTCCGATGTAAGTCTGAAGCACTTGCTAGTCTATCACATTTAAGATGCATGATACAGCTGCCAAGTTGTTCTGAGGATATATTATATGTATATTTTTAAAGGTTCACCATAAGAATAAAAGTGTTACATTTTTATTTCGACGATATTTGATATTGTTAAGTTATTAATTATAAAAATATATATAGTGTAACAGAAAACCAATTTAGCGTATCGAACACTGTTAAAGTCATTTCATCACTTCGAATAATCACGTGTAAGTAGTTCGTGTACATAGCTTGTGCCAACAATATATTTCAATATACTATTTTGACTTGATCTAAATAAGCAGGTCCCAATGTGTAATTTGGCCATCAGCTGTTCAGATTTATTTGCATCAGAATACAATGTGTTGAACTACTTCCTTCATCAACGTAGTCTGGCTTTTTCTTCTTTTTAATCAGTTAAACTTTCGACCTACTACCTGTTGGTTCTTTCAATTCGTCAGCAATGGGTTCAAATTTACAAAGATGTGTGGCACCGCTTTTGTAAAAATTGACTTTTATCTTTTTAACATTCCTTTTCGGTATTCTCATAATAAAAGGTGTTTTCTCTTAACATTCAATGGCGTCTGTTCTCGTCTACTTATTTCGAATATCGAGTAAGGTTTACTATCTATCACACCCAAACGTTTATTATAATGAAAAGGATACATTTACCATCATCATTATTAAGCATATATGAGTAATGCTTTTCTCCGAAGGGTTCATTTGCGTGAAATTCAAAAACGAATAAAATATGTTAACTATTCCAATTGTTGTATGGTTGATTTGATACTTTATTTTCTAGAAATATTGGTTAATAACGTTCACAACCCTCACAGTGTAATTACATTGATTTGGGAATAATCAGCATGCTTCTGCTTCATGTTTTATATACAAAGTGAATTGCAGCTGTTCTACTATTGTGATACTACTTAAGCCGAGGAGTATCGTATTCCGGGTGACTTGACACTTAATATCGCCCGATGGCACGAGGAACGAATCGGTTAAAATTAGATGATCTGTTAATCGTTCCACGCCGTCGCTGTGTTAAGTATTCGAGGTTTTTATAAAGCTATGTTAAGAACTGGAGGTAACCCGTTATCATCTTGCATTACTTCTATGTAAAACTGGAGAATTAGTGTCCACTGACTTCACAGCGGAACACGGAATGCTAAATAACAATTAAGAATGTTTTTTTTTAAATATAAAATAGACTATTTATTCCTTAAAGTTCATTGATGTTCTTGTCGTGCGTTCCGAAAGACGTCAACCTGAAAATCGCACTAAAATGATTTACTACAGAAAGAAGGAACATATTTAAACACATATCGGATGTTATGGTACCATGCTTACCCATCGTCAGGTCAGATGGCTTAAACCTTTGGGCTTTCACTCTGTCACCTCCGGACCGCATTATTACGGTATTGACGGTTTGTATTTCTCGATTATGTATGTATAGTCGCTGCCCCTCTAATGTATGACGATTTACGGCGAGGGAAATATTTAGCCATGTCTGCTCTAAGGTTTTGCAAAACGACGCCACTATTGCATAGAGTTTGGAGGCAGTACATCTCCTTTATTTAGCGTATGTGAATTGCCAGTTTTGCAGTGATATGGAGAAATTAGGGGGAAGCACACACACGGAGATAGATTGATTAAAACGTGGAATTTAAACTTGCTTCTTTTAGTAAATATTGACATCGTAACGAAACAATTTTTGTTCCTATATAATCTTTATTATAGTTTTTGCAGATTCCCAATTGCATTCGATTCAGATAAGATCATCGGCAATATTTGAACAATTAAACAACCCGTTGATGTTTTACTTGCATGTATCGGAACGAGTTAATTATAGATGTCTACAATCGATAAACAATGATGTATTAACACAGCCTATATTTAAATAGAGATAGTTCAACAAGCTAGAAAAATGATACTTTAATTAAGAAATATAAAAACTAATTAATGGTTTCGTCAGATATTTCTTCCACATGATATAATACTTATTTCAATAGCAACTGCCAAATGCTGATAAATGAGAATGTTTATTAAAACAAATATGTTTACGTGATGGATGCTATGAGCAGATTGATGTTGCGTGGGGAGTTTAGTAGCAAGATGATACTTCACATTACATTTAAATGTTTGCCTGTGTGTATGGCCTGGAAAGCAGAGAACAGGGAATACATTCTAAAGTCCGACTGTCCAAATAAACTCTTCCAGAATCTAGGCCACTCTACACTGAAGAGATGGGGTGTTGATAATAGTCGGAGAGTCTTTTATATTTACGTTGAGGGTATACAAGTGCAGTAATCTTACCGGAGCACATCCCATGAAAGTACTTGTAAAACAAGCACATATATGCAACATTGAGGTGATGCGACAGGGGCTGGATCTTGACCAACAGTACGAGGCATATAGAGTTAGATATTATGTTTGACCCTGTCTTACAGACAGGCACTGGTTGTTTGTGAATCAATCAAGATGTGTCAACACCACTCAATGCACGGGGGGTAGTGTTGATCTATGGAGATACAGAATACTGACAGGTGTGAGAAGTTTCTAGCCGTGTACATGGAGCCTACATTATTTGCCGGAGACTTCGCAGCATATTCATATCATCTGTTTCACGTTATGTTGTCTGCTGTTTTAACAGTTGGCAATACACGCATTTATTTATACACATCTACTTCAGTGTAACTGTTTGTTCTTAAACTAACACTTGTCATATTTAACTTGTAAATTCAGGTTTCGGTGATATGAGAGTATAAATATTGCCACACGATTTTTATTAGGACCGAGTGCACATTGATCAGGAAACGTCTTCATAAACATGACAATTGAGATGTACGCGCATTTGAAAATTTGCCCCGACTAAGAATACGTACCTAATATTTTTTAATCTGGAATAACGTACACGTACGCCTGCGATTAAGTCTACCACAAGGGCATTCTACTGAGAGCTTGAATGCTCTAATGTGATTATAAATAACTGGCTTTAACCTTTAATATGCCATAGTACATCTACGCCAGAGGAGACTCTAGAGCCTGGGTTGTAGAGACGGTGGATATATTTTCCGACTTAGATACATAGAATTTCTAAAATTTTCGAATTCAACTCCGAGATTTAAGAATATTCTAACCCTAACTAATAGAATTTCAAAATGTTCTTACTCTGACTCCTAGACCCTTACTGATCTAGCCTCCAACTCTTAATATTCCAAAATATATAACTCCGATTCAATTTATTTTATTTAATGGCTATTCAGATTCCCATGAAAATGATTTTTATATTTATTTCTCTGATTTCCTCAAAATATACCTCCAATGAGATCATGAATGAAGTCAGAAGTCTTTCTGCAATTTAACATTTTCTGGTCGAAATAAACATCTGTTTAAGCCTGACTTGTCATTCAAGCTCCCATTAAAACATGCCCAACAGTATTTACTGTACTCCCTATCAATAATATACGTTGATACTTTGTTGGTTATCTCATCAGTAGAAAATATTTTTAATTTTTGATACAATTGTTTTATGAACACTACTCAGAGCAGGATACATCAACTAATACTTAATATCCGAAAAGCAGTTATAAATTATCATGCCAATATATATATATATATATATATATATATATATATATATATATATATATATATATATACATATATAAAACGCACTACGATTAAATATAACGTGGCATGAAGCATTTTTTGTGAAAACGTTATTGAATAAAAACTGAATGAAAAGATAACAATAGAAAGGATAACTATCATGAGATTAGAATCAGAGCGTCAAATATATTTAACCACGTTACAAAAAATGAGACTTACTTTTTTAATTTACTTTTTACAAAGTGATTTAACCTTCTCATCTTATTTACATTTCTATTTTTCTCTTTTTATTGCGTTAAGCTAATTCATTTATTTTGAATTTGTCAATTTTTTAAATTCTGATTTACCTAAGTATGGGACGTATTTTCACCAATACATTACTTTGTCTGGGGTTGTTCTATCTAGTCATTAAAGAAATACGGGAAATCCCTTAATTCCAGAAATCGTCATCTCTTTCGTTCTTATTCAAAGACGATTAATCAGTCTACTTGAAAGCGAAATGTCTTACACCGGAAGTCGTTAAGAGTGATGAAATCAAAACATTTTTCTCCAGACTGAATATACATGTTAGTGTATTTTTTTTTAATATGCCCAACTTAGAATTCTCAGTCGCTTAAGTCCGAACTAATCAAACATACTATTTTTACTCCAAGGGGTTATGTAAAAAGTGTAATGTTAGCGCCAGTTATTAAGCAGTTTAAAAATACTTATAAAACACTATTTTAGAAGTAATTTATGTAAGTTATAGTTCTATTACATGAAGAAATATATATTTTACAAGTTAAAAAGCATGTTGAAATTGATATATATTTTAGTTAAGCGTTCACAACTCGACGGTTACGCGATCTTTATGTAGATTTATATCGAAATGAAGAGTAGCAAAAGCCTAATATATGCAAATAGATCAAAAAGTATACTATACGTATTACGGTTCGAAAACTATGCATAATATTCCGAAAGAGCAAATTCCTGAGAAAAGTTCGACGAAAGAAAAAACATGTTGATATGTAAAAACATGTTAATATGTAACAACAAATCGCTTTTAATATAAACAAAAGCTAAAAGCGATAATAAAATTACACGTGACAGAATGTATAAATACACACTCTAATCTGCATTTAACATGAAAAACGAAACTATTATATCCTATAGTAAAAGGGTAAGAACTCTGTTAAAATTGTCAAAAATGTTCAGTTCAAAGCAAATTTTCTATTAGGTATCAGTGTGAACATACATATTAAGTCTAAAAGGATGAGAGGCGTACATGTGATGAATTAAAAAATAAGTTAATAAATGAGAAAATTAGTAAAAATAAGTTTAAAATATATTTGAATTATTATATCTCCAACTACATAGGGAGACTCGGCGAATCTATATATTCTTGAGTATTTCATTAAAAAAAAACACGTGTCCGTATAAACCTTAGGAATAGCTTTTTAAAACGTAAATTCGGATTAAAAATAATTCATTCATTTTTTTTAAATGTACATGATTGTTTGTGCCTAAGTGTGTTTGAAATGTCTATAAATCTGATGCTTCTTAACTGTTGTAACAGCACATTGTTGTTTAATATATATATATATATATATATATATATATATATATATATATATATATATATATACATCACATTTTCATAAATAACTCTTCATTATTGTAGATATGTAGGACAAACTTATATTTAAATTTTATATTACAGAACCAATTGCTTAATCATTAATAAGACAAGCTCTACTAAAAGCTATCACAAGTTTGTAAAAGATTGGGCTCAAAACAGATTAAGATAAATTCATAAAATATAACAAGTAACATGATAGCCTAGAACTGTGCCTACAAAATAAACTTATTTTAAGCGCCGAAAATAAATCTATAAAACGCTTTGATACGATAAGTCAGCATGATAGGAGTTTGTAAAAAAGACAACAAAACATATTATGTGTCGGATCTTTTTTGGAACCGTGGCGCCGTGTATATAGTACTCAGTATAATTCAGTTCTAAGTGACAGTCATCTGAATGTTGAAGGTTCAATCCTCAGTGCCGACGATACTGAGAATTTCAAATTACTAAGTACTGTTTTTTTGTCATGGCATATGGAACGAGACAATTCTACCCCCGTGGATTTAGTAAAGGGTTGCGTTTGAAATTCCGTCTAGATTCCCGAATTCGAAAGAAAGATTCCCGAGTTAAACAAGGTACACCTGAAGAAGGTCGGAGATTACATCGACCGATACGTTGTGATAAAAACACCGAAGATGAGAACAGTAGTCCGAATATATCAAGTTATTTATCTACCTCCCACAGCGGTAAGATGTGACACAAGGTCGGGAAAGTGGGATTTGATAAACCAGCGCCCGAGAAAGTGAGCACTCTGGCCATTAAAAATTGCCTGCGCAGCCCCGTCGGCATTCCCTGGTAGGGGCGCCTCAGGCAGTAAGCAATAAACTTACCCCTCCCCAAAGAGGGGAGGCAAAGCCTGGGAGAGTGGACCTCCTAGAACTGCACAGGACAGACCCATAGACAGGCGTAAATCAAGACCCGAAGAGCAAGAAGATACCAGTCTATGGGGTGCAGTATCCATCGGAACAGATACTAGACTTGGATCCCGGCTAAAAGGCCGACATTCTACAACAAAACATATTCTCGACACTTGCCTCATTTAGCTACAAGCTGGTGGAGCAAAAAGAATAAAAATTCTGATCAATTTATTTACATCGATGGCGCATATGCTCAACAACTACGCTCAGTTACACAGAAATACTTTTTTCATATACGGACTAATTATTTTTTACCATTTTACAAATAAAATAAAACAATTTAACTGCCTGCACTTACGCACACAAATGCAAAGTTCACGCACTCAACCATTGTCTATCTTGATATTTTGTCAACCATATGCATGTGTTTTATGAAATCCCGTTTTTACTTTGTTAATGTCTCTATTTCTTTTCATATGAAGTTCATTTTCAATTTCTTCAACGTTCATATAAAAATAGCTGTTACAACTCTATGATGTGCCACGTGATATTTATTAGTCAAATACTTTAAGTATCGCATCGGACTGTTATGTTTATAAGCAAACGCACCAAAGGTTAGCTTGAATAATATATACGAAATGTCTGCTGATTTTATGAGCCAATATACACTCAGCTGCCAATCTTTTTCTTTCATGCGCCTTATTAAATTTCTTTGACATTCGCCCAAAAATAAGAATAGCATCGGGCAAATGTATATCGACACCAGTTAATAAGATATTTCCAGCTTTAATTCATATACATTTATTCTGTTTGCACTCATAATATGACTTATCTAAGAACATTTTCGTTTGAAAACTATGGCGGTATAGTAACTTTGCTAGATAAGTGTACTTTGGGAAACTTTAAATGGTAGGGTAAGGTCATGGGTTAATCCGTAACTCACTCTTTATGTATGCACAGGATGATCGTTTGCGCTTGATCTGAACGTAATATTGTGCCTTCAATCGATCAGGGTGGGAAACGCATTTTAATTGCACTCTAGAAAAGATGGAGAGCAAGTCTTACTGAGAAGTCGTTTATTCATAGAGCATGTGTTTCGTTCGAGATTTCACAATGAAATGCAGTTAGAAGGGTTACACTTTTAAAAATGTGTTTATAGTTTATAATTTACTAGCGGAACCCGTCGCCCGGCGTTGCACGGGGGAACGAACTACCTATTGCATGACGTCGATTAAAAAAAGAAACGGCCTATTGTTCCCCTCCCCCTCTACCGTGTTTGCGAATGTTATTAATTAAAAAAAAGAAAAAAGTGGTACAGTAGAACGGGATCGAACGCTGAAACCTGCCGAGTTAAAAATACATGTGAACATAGGTCAATTAAGCTAAGCTTGATTATGGCATGCGTGTTATGTTAAGATTCAGCAATAACACGGTGTATGTCATTTATAGATGATGAAAATGACTGGACTTGGGCAAGTTTTCTATAATATGCGTGTTAAAGGTGTATGATTTTGAAAATGTAAATGTATCGGGGTCTACCAGTATATTGGTGCTTATTGAATTAAATAGGGAGTCGATTCGATCAAGAAATTGAAGCCGCCATGTTGAGAGAATAAATGTTGCAAGAACTGTGTTCGTTAATTTCATTAGCTTAATTCCGGAATAAATATAAGTGTAGAAGTCATAGTTAGAATTTGAAATAACGTAATCTGATATTCGCGGAAAATCATCGGAGTGAACGGGAGCGTCATTAAGTCTTTGCGCATTGCTTTATATTATGTAGTAAATTAATAGCAGGCAAATAGTAAATGAGAACTGGGTGTTTTGTGAAAATTAAACTGTGCTTATTAGTTCCCGGTGTCGATGAGTAGAGTGACAGTACAGAGTTGTTAGGGGGAAAAAGTGTTTGCTACCACCTATATGGAGTTGTTTTTTCGGAGAGACGTGGATGGTGGGCCAAATGTAATATGTAGTGTTATGTAGAAAGAAATAATAACAAATTTACTGAAACACGCTCGAGTGAATAAGTGTAGTATAGTGGTGAGTTTAGTAGCCTGTGATGCATGTGGTTATTTTCCTATACTCCGGGAAGGTACAGGGGAAAACACGTCCCTACTTTATATATTAGATAAATACGTATTATAATAGTTATAATAGCGGTGGTCAATAACAGATGTATGGTATAAGTTTCGTTAACTTATTGATAGTTATTTTGTAAGTGTAGAATCATACAAAATAACATCGATCTTGTTCAATCAGTTCAACTCTCTAAAATAAGCCACTTGTTTTTCTTTAATGATTTGTTTACTTGTCCGGGTTGTTCAAATTCGTATCAGTAAACTTTCTTTTTAATCCCTTTAAATAAACGAACTCTTAAAAGTTTTGATACACCAGGTAATTATTATTTTTCATCATTTCTTCTGAGGCCAAACTAAAATGCCGTTTATAGGAGGACTTACAAGATCAAGCTTGACATATGCGGCGACATCTGCGGCAAATATATAAATATTCATTACAGAAAAGATGTCAGAAGTTTGGTAATGCATATTTTGATATTAAACTTGATAATCAGCATAACGCCTTGTAGCTGCACATTGTATGCAAAGAATGCACAGAGTATCAGCGTCAATGAACTTTAGATACGTAAGGTAAGTCGTATTTAAGTCTTGGAATTCTATGGTTTCGCAGGAACCGACAAATCGTGACGCTGTGGCTGTAACTTAGATCAATAGAAATAAAGAAAGTAGCCTAACATATTCTAATCTTGAATCAGCACGGCGTTCTGTGATTAACTTTCAGTCTGCGGCTTTAGAAAATGTATATATATTAGTAGTGAAATCATTATAGTGGTTCAAAAGTGAAGAAAAATAAAAAAAAAATCTTAAGCAACACGCTCCATATCCTTTTTCTTAAAATGAGGTAAGTTATCTTACATTGCTCATATCAGACAGAAATATTGCATGATTTGGATTGTTCGGACTAAGTTTCGCATCTTAGCTGTTTTATTTACAACGTTATGGATGCTGTCACATCCTACCTAGTTCAAGTGCGTATTGCTAATTTATGGGAAGTTAGTTTACCACGTACATACTCCGAATAATACAAATTATAGATCATCATTCAGAAAATTTCCGAAAAAAGACATAAAGAATACCTTCAAATTTTATTTGAAGACAAAGGTCTGGGTGCACTGTTTAAAATTTGCAATCTCTAGTACAAGCTTGCAGTGTCGAATTAAGACACCAAATATTTTAGATGATCCATTTACATCAGTAACCAACCGTGTCAATGTGCTCTATTGCACAACGGCACAGCTTTTTGCCTCTGCACACTTTACTCACCTGAATCAACCGAACGAAAAATATAAAGCCGTCAAATATGTGCCTAATTAATGTTTTATGGTCAACGATATGGTCTGTGCTGACCTCGATATCATATTATATTCAGCATCATTAAGCATCAATTCTTTCTTGTTTTTTGCCAGAAAAATTGGTGCTTTACAGAACAGAGACTGTCAAAAATAATCTCGTAGACAAATATAGAATACTCTTTCGACCACTGGCACAAAATCTAGTTCTAAAAAAAGAAGGCCCCTTCGATAGAAGTCACTATATCCCTATAAGCACTATGGCCTATCGTCAGGATATGACAATCTCATTATACACATATCCCCTGATCGTGGGGTATACGCCTAGTCATTTTATAATTTTCAAGATTATCATATACATTCTACAACTACATTATCCAGGATAGTATTGTTGAATATTGGACCTAGTATACACGCAGAAAATACAAAGTACTTGACACGAACACGCGCCTGAAGAAACACACCACAGCTGCTTTACACGGTTGATTGACAATGAGCGAAACTTTATGGAAACAAAATATATGTTGATTGTTTTAAACCCACCTGCAAGACTAACCTGTAAAAGCAAACTGCAAACATGAATACACCGTCGCAAAATAAACGTGCAGGGAGCTTGGCTATGAAAACAGCGAGGTTAAAATCCCCAAATAGTGTTTACAAATGGAATTCATAGGTGGCTCAAATCATTATATAAACAAACCCCTCATTTAAATTGGCAGTTTACTGACGATCGAGTTAAAAAAAAAACAGATTCATGTCATGTGCGTCCTCCACTTTTCTCACTTACTTAACTCGTTCCTAGCCACCAATAATAAAGACATATCACTAGTCTGTTATACATAGGTGTTTGGCATCATTCATTAAAGAACAAAAAAATTGCAACATTAAGGTACCGATATTTCATTTTAATCAAATAGAAATAACAAATATGGTGATGATTTCAGCGGGCGTATCATACCTTCAAAATAGAGAAATGTCGCAAACTTCTCATTAGATGTTGGGGGCATACCTTTGTAATCACACACATACAGACACACATGCACACACACATATATGTATATATACATATATATATATATTTATTTATTGATTAATATATTAATATATACATATATAATAAATACATATATATATATATATATATATATTCATATTATACATTTAAATTAATAATTTTTTATTAATTAATCTTTGCTTAATTTATATATATATATATATATATATATATATATATATATATATATATTATGCCAAAACACACACGCATCCCATCAATATTCGATGTCATTCAATGTAAAGTGTTGAGATGGTTTGGTCACGTTTGGCGTTTAAATGTAGAGCTATGCAATATCGTAGTTAAACGCCTAATATAAGGAAGCCGATCGAAAGATAGACAACGTTTGTGAATGGACGAACATTAACATAAACCAACTGAATACCGTGGCACAAGGTCGTAGGAATTAGAGGATACTTAGTAAGGTTAGTACGTATTATGCAGCTGGCGAAAAAAAAACGTTAAATAATACCACTATTATATCTTAATACTTAGTCGAATTATACAAACTACTTTAATAAAGGTGTTTGATGTCTACTTGCTAAACAGGCGGGTTAGTAGCTACTAAAATGAGCCGTGTGCCCCCCCCCCCCCGACTATGGTCGACAACGTTACCTTTAGCTTTACTATATAAAATGGAGAGAGAGTGTAAATGACTAAGTTACTGTTGCCCCCTTATAGCATAGTACGCAAATAATTTCCGTCTCTCTGCATTTCAAACATAATCAGCACGACTTTACTCTGATCTCTCACTTGGGACTTCTTTAATCTCATTATTTATGAATATTAAACACAAACAACACGGACTCTTTGATATTATTTAAAAAGATAAACACGACAAAATATTATTGTATGAATGCTCACGCCAGCACAGCTCACTACAACTATGTATTAATATATTATTACTATTGTATTTAACTCATAATTAACGTTTTAGAAATTATCATTAATACTATGCAGTAACTACCTTTAAATATATTCATATATTATTAATTAATAAGTATAAGTTATTAGTTATTAAACACTAAACTCATAAATAGATAGCTACATAAATTGCTTGTAGTTAGCTGGGAGAGATGCGCTACCTAACAATTCTAATCAATAGGATTAGAATAGTTAGATAGTACAACAGTAAAGGGGATTGCCTGTCTTGCCTATCAGTGGCAAAATAAAAAAAACATCACCCTAAATATAAAACAAAACTTGCGAACTAATATATATTAAGATAAAATCTAGCCATCGTAAAATAGTCATGTTTTTGTAAATATATATTAATAATTTCGTATTTTGTTTGGCGGCCTTGACATTTTCTTGGACGAGAGTAAGGAACATTTTACCTTGCTGACTTGTATGATGAATGGGAAACTTTAATATTATTCGGCGCGATTCAAAATATTTTAGTCCACAGAATTTCATTTATAGTAAACTCCATTTTGGTTTCGAATATTTTACTGTGCCCAACTTATCCTTTACGGTCACGCTTTCCACACAGTTTGTGATTTAATTATAAAGATATTTCAGGCAATTCATATGTTTATAAATAAATGCAATTCTGACCTGTTTGCCTTCCGAAATCTTAACCAATGGCTTTTCAATAATAATTTGTTGGAACTATTGTAGGAATGATATATGTATTATGTAAGACGATTGTATCGTGTGATTAGTTCAGGAATAGCATTCGCAAGCATGCAAGATAACTTTTGGTTAACTGGATCACCTGGACTATGAAAGTCTTTTTTCAATTTTTCCTAACAAAAGAAGTTTCAATTCATGGAAGTCCAGCTCTCAATTCCCGGACCATCATTGAACTAAGGAAGACCAACACAACCAAAATTATGGAAGTGCCAAGAAAGGAGTGGGTTCTAGTTATTGAAAAATGGGCACACTGCATTCACCTGTATTTATCCTTGAACGACGAAAAAACTAAAACTGTTTGACATCCATTACTGAAACTTTGGGAGAAAAGTAAGGAATACACTTAAGTTTAATTGTACCAAAGGCAGTTATACTGTAGAAAGGTTTGTTAATTGCATTACCGATTCCATGACTGGCATCTGGGGTAGGCCACATTATATTTGGAGGTCGTGTATGTTAAATTATATTTATTAGTATTAATAACCGTTATTTTTTTTAATAGGCTGAACTAGAGGAATACAAAAACATGATTAAGGAAATCACGTTTTGTTCTATATTACAGTGCATACACTAGCCGTACTCAACATATTTAATGCATTCTGTAATAGGAGCATGATCTTTATCGCTATACGCATCATTTCGAAAAAGAAAACATCTGAACATTAACTGTGTAGATATTCATGAACACTCTCCAAGATAATAATATATAAAACATACTTTATTTCAATCGGTGAACGCAATTACCAAAATAAAAACAATCATAAATGGCGATCTCCGAGGCAAGTCGTGACTAATTAAACTCTTTGTTGTTTTAATTTTTATAAGACAACTTATTGATATGTCAGTAGAGCGTCTTTGGTCCGAGGCTATTTAACTTTTACTCTCGTGATACAACTTGACCGCGTATATCAAGATAATAATAAAGTAGGGAAAACTAGCATTTCCTCTCAATAACAACTACGGTAGACTGAACAGTTAAACAAAGCTAGTTCATCCTCTTTTCATTACGTATTTGTGAGTATTACTATGTGTAGATTTCTAGTGTTGCTCGGGACTATCAGGAATGTTGTGTTAACCTCCATTTATAAAATTATACCATGTTAGTAGCTCCCAAAACTTCCAATCTAAAAAATTCTAAAAGAGTTGCATTCTAGTATTATTTCGAAATAGGATGTTTAAAAGGTGTTTTACAACACTACGTTATTGCATGTACGCTTTCAATAATTGATGTGTAAGTGAGATATGTATGTGATGAGTAACACTATGATCTCAGTGACACTCATTTGAAGGTCTAAACAATGTATATCAATTTTAAAAATGACTCAACACTTGTAATCGGTTATGGCTGAAATAATTAGACATATATATAGCCGTGTAAAGTCGAGGTCTACTTCGAAGAGCATATACATTTTACACTTCTAAATGGGAGTAAAAACCTCACTACCCGTATCCAAAAATGACTAATAGAAATACAAAATAGTCGGGATAAAGTATGAAATACGATGAACTCGATGGAGAATATCAGTTGTGTTTTAATCAACACCGACTAATATTTGCTTTGCATGACGGACGAAACAATGGATTTTGGGATATTATATATTAATTACATTCATACCTAGGCAAATAACTATTCTATATACATATTTATAATGGACTGTTCAAATATTGATTGTTTTTTCCTCTTTCATTGACTAGTTATTTTACATGTGGTTAAGTATCAATTTCTAATTCTTCCAGTTTATAAATAATGTTATTGTCGCAAGCACCCTACACGGTGACGTGTGTGTTTAATGTAAGCAAAGTAAATGCGTATGTACAGTGCCACTTTTTCATACGAATTATCGAATAAACCGGTTTTGCTTTTAGTTTACATGTAAAGAAGCCAATGAAATCCAATCGAATCGAGCAATGTTATACTTACATATTTCATTCAAATGTTTGCCAACAATATTATTTTCTTATTCATCGTGTAAGAATAGAACACGAAAACGAAACGTTTAAGAGGGGAACACGCGTTGCCTGAAAATGACATCACCAACAGCAATGCCTGTGTGTAGAGCGTTTAGGAATATTAAAGCGCTTATTATTTCTTTATTTTATTGTGTTTGTATTTATCTACCTCCCACAGAATAAAATGTGACACAAGGTCGGACAGTGGGATTAGATAAGTCAGCACCCCAGAAGAGTACTTATGACCTTTACAAATTGCCTGGGCAGCCCCGTCGGCATTCCTCGGCATTGTATTTATTCATTCGCTTTTTCACATGCATCTACGTCATTTGTAAGTATACAAATAACATATTTCTCAACTGTTTGCTGATGAAGTCATTTGATATCAATGGGCGCTAAATATTATTTGATTTAATTGCAATCTTTTCCTTCGTTTATTTCATTTTTAATATATATATATATATATATATATATATATATATATATATATATATATATGCTTTTTAAATGTATACAGACATGTACCAAATCAGCGACACTGGTATGTCGATGTTATCGATCAACAGCTGTTATAAACTGAGATCTTCACATGTAGAGTTAGAAACCGATCTTTACTTCATATAACATTTGCGAAGGACCTGTACCTTGCCTGGATTATATATATATATTTATAGAGAGAGAGAGAGGGGGAGAGGGGTAGATGAATATTTTGAAAGTCTAAACAACGGTTTATTATATTAAAATGATTTTTTTTCATTTTAAAGTCTTATCGCCGTATAAGAACGTTCTATTCTTTTTTCTTTTGATCCTTCTTGATCTAGGTAAAGTGTTGCTGACAAGATAGAAGTTCGTTTTGATGTTTCGGCGGTTGAGGTGTGAATGCCGGTGGTGTATCATGTAGCTGCGTGTATCGAGTTATGAAAAAATCACACTTTAAACGTTGATCTTGAATAACAATTTTGAAGAATATTTTGAAAGTCAAAACCACGTGTTTTTTTTATTGTAAACATATTATTTATTTATTTTCAAGTTTTAACATCTTTAGACGTATAGAATATTCTAGTCAAAACATATATGTGTTTAATTCATTTTGCTGTCTTTTCAAGTACGCTGTGATATTTCGACAGCGTGTAATGGAGGCGCATGCCATTCGGTGGCTAAATAAATGCTTTAAGTAACTGTTGTCGCCCTCTAAACTCTCCCAAGGCAGGGTTAACCTTCCCAGTATTGTTTCCAAAACAGATGTTATCACTGCACGTTTCTCCTTTTGAATTTTAAAGTAGCATTCTCAGGAATTGTAAGATACAATTCAACGTTGCTTGCTTCGTATACGTCTATAACCGTATTCAAAATGTGTAATTACTTATTGTTCTAATCTAAATATCGCGTGTTATGAAACAAGTCGGGTTAAACTAGATAGAAATTACAATGGGCTATTTAACCGTGTTAAATCTAGTCATGGATCCGTTTTTTATCTGTCCTGCTTACTGAATAAAGAATTGAATATAAACGAAACTTATACATTTCCACAGTGGAATATCTTATATTTTCGTCTTGAACACCCATGTGGATCTACCTTGTTAAAAAGTAATTATTTTATAATATATCTAAGATTTGCTCGATTATGCCACCTTGCCATTAAGCTGTTCTTAAACAATTGCTGGTGACCTGAGATTTTAATTGATGAATCGTAATATGCTGATGAGATCAAATATACGTTTAGAAACTTTCCTTGGCGCTAATCTTGCTATTAAAAGTGATTTTCAGAAACGCACGTTCAAATATTGCACAGAGTATCAGCGTCAGAGTTTATTATTCAGCATTTATTTCAAGAGCATGTCTAAAATAGTTAAAACTATATAAAATATGCTTTGAAATTTTGAAATCTACCAAAGGAATATATATATATATATAGGTATGTATATACACATATTTCTTGCTAACATTGACGCGTCGAAGTTTTGGTCCTGAGAGGCACTACAAACGCATACACCTATGTGTATACACACAAGCTCTAATACAAACTACTTTGAATCAAACATTAATTGACTGGATATATACCAAAGTATTACTCACTAATAAACTACACCTCATGAACACACTTATATACAAATGAAAAACATGTATCTGTAGATAACTACATCGTATATATATATATATATATATATATATATTTATATATATATATATATATATATATATATATATATATGTATGCATACATATATACATATGTTGTTTCGATGCATACCATGAACAAAATGATTAATTATATGCCTGCCGAGAACTTTATTTTATTGCGACTGTTATAAAGTTCGACTCTCGTACGATTAAACATCTGATATAAACACGTAAATATACCGTTATAAATGCCGTGAGATAGATAATAAAACACCTCCAGACTTGTGCATTAATGAAACTGTCATACGTGACTTTGATTCCTTTATAGCTGTTGTAATTGGCAGTTCAACACATCACAGTTTCTCAGATGTGTCACGGACCGAGTTGACGGAGATGGAGCTGGTCCAACTCGAGTCCAATTTGTTAGAAAAGCTTGACCACCTTTCCTCAGATATAGATATAAAAATGTGATACACATAAATATATATATATATATATATGTGTGTGTGTGTCTGTGTGTGTTTGTGTATATCTGTAATATAATATCTATCGGGAATATACATATATCTGTAATGTACATACATATTATATTATAATTTAATATAATATATTCCTAATACATATCCAGAATTTACTTTAACCGTGCACAATATATTCATGATATATATGTGTATATATATATATATATATTCATGAATATACATATATAATATATGTATATATAATATATGCATAATATATTAGTATATATATATATATATATATATATATATATATATATTTATATATATATATATATGATAAATGATATACATCGCACATTAACTGACACACCTCATTATTAACCCTATGAAACGAATAATTTGAATACCGGACTACTGTACAATAGATATATAAAGATAATCGAATTATCGTTTAATAATCATATATCGTGATAATATAAAGCTCAATATATATTTATATATATATATATACATATATTTGCATATATATATATATATATATATAATTGTAATATATAATAAATGCTTATATATATGTAATATATATAATGAAATGTATACATCTATTACACACACATATATATATATATATATATATATATATATATATATATATATATATATATAAACATATATATGTGTGTGTGCGTGTGTGTGTATGTGGGTGTTGTGTTTTAATAAATGAGTTTTTTTTTAATATGCAAATACGAATAATTGTCTCAGTAACTTAGTAGAGTAGAAGTAGCACAAATCGATCGTAATCCTAGTATGAAAAATCCGCTTTTCAAAAAAGTTTCCTTGCGTCAGTCTGTTCAACCCTTTAATCAGTGATAGCTTGGTCCACCTACTCATATGATTAATATATTCACACGCCATCGAACAGAAAGTAAATGAGAACATAAGTATATAATAAAATCAAGTAGAGTTTCCCTGCATTAAGTTATGATAGGATAATTACGAAAACCTTCATATGCTGTTTTTCTAATCCCTTATGCGTGTATTCTTTCATTCGGTCGTCTTCTAATATTTATTATATTTTCTTCAAGTTAGACAACTCTAAAAAGAGAACTTTCTAAAGGAAAGTATGCATCGATTTTTACTCGCTACTACTTATCTATGCTCACTGTGCCCAGTAACACTGACCCCTCATTAATAGAAGGACATTTAGGGGAAATAACCTTAATTACTTATTTTTTTTCCTTCTAAGTATTGTCTACATAATACAATAGATTTCAAATCTTAATAAAAATCGCTCTCTGTCACCGTTTAAGCAAATATCATTCGGCCATTGTGAATGCTTTTTGCTATACTATTTGCAAACACTCGTAGATAGCCGCATGTATTCGCTCAATAGGAGAGATACAAGAAAATAAGTATTGATTTATTTTACTATAAATTTATATTAAATATGTAAACGACACATAACCGAGACCGAACTGGTTATCAATACAAACATCTGCACATTTCTGCGAGGATATTCTTCATTTTTATACATTTTTAGAACAATATTTTCCATATAAAATATTTTACATGTATTTTCAAACAGACAGCATCCAATTAATTTCGTTACTTTTAATGTCTTATTATGAAAAAACAAACTATAAGACTATTTACAAAAATATACTATGTAAAACTTATTTATTCTGCATTGGCTACGTCATTACAATAATATTATATTTCTAAAGTAGTCAACAAGTATTTACAGACAAACAATACACTATTGATTACTACTACACACGCCGGCCAATGTAAAATCTTAGTTAATTACGTAAATTAGTTATAGTGAAATGTTTTTGTTTCTGATTTTTCTTTCAGGATTGATACTCTTAAATACAATCAATAAATTATGTTTCCTCGGAAACTATTTGACAAGTTTTTTGAAACGCACAAAACATACACTTTGATTCGATATAAAAATACGTTATATCAGCACAAAATAATCTACAGAATATTCCATGTAAAGAAAACATTGTCAGACTAGCATTTGCTAGCATTTTTCAATCTCCCTAAAAACGATCACATCATTTGTACATAAGATTGTGTTTTACTGACTGCGGACTGAACATATAAAGATGGAGATCAGATTCGACCGTTTGCTTCCTTTTAAAACAATCTGTTAGATCGAAACCAGATAATCTACGGAATGTATGTGTTAAGAAAAACATGTCCAGACTTGTGGTGAAAAAAAACATACGTAGTTTTTGCCAAAAATTGTTTTAATTACTAAAGTTTTTATTAACGCAATTACGCCACACATTTGTAACTAAAGTTTTACGACGAGGCGAAGTGATATCTATATATATATATATATTAGAAGTATGCTATTTACAAATAAACAAGCACTTTTTCCTAACTTTTTGTTATTTAAACCTTTTTATTTCGAGTTTAAACTTTCCCCAGCGTTTTTGTCTTTTAGTTTTGGAAATTCAATAAATAACATAAGAGAGTCTGCGGATTGCATGCCTTACCAACGAGGGCACATTTAAAGACACGATCGCTTTTTAGTATAGGAAAAACACGGTGGTGGCGTTGTGGAGAGACCCAGGGATAAGCGGCCACGAATGGAATGCGCCAGCTGCTTAATATAAGCATGGCGATGAGATACATAAAAACAATACAAGTTGACAGCAGAACATGGCGGCCACCATGTTGGATTTATATTCGTTGAAAATCAAGGAATCGGTGAAATCTTTTTGGAAAAACACACTTTTCAAAGTTTCTAAAAGCAGGTTGGAACGATAATCGGAAACACAAACAATACCAGCTCTCAGTGTGTTCATTTTTCTTTCTTCCCCACCAAAAGTTGTTACGTTGTAATATTTAAAAAATATATATTTCACCCGAAACAAGGGAAGTTGCGACTGTAGGTGTAAGGGGATACTGAAAATTAAGGTGACAATTTAGGAGATGATCCTAAAGTGGGAGATATGCAGCGAGATGCGCGTTCACATTAGTTTTAAATTTCTGTATCTCGGTAAAGTCTTGGAAACAGGGAACCAGGGGGTTAGTTTCAACGGACGGCAGCTCGAAAAAAAAAAGCTATTGAAGTAGAAGTCTCTCCAACATCTGGGGGCTTCCACAGTGAATATATGGGATTTAGCTTATTGTCGGGTTGGTCGCGTGTATTTACGTCAGGGAGCACAAGAGAAGCAAGTTCATCGGAGCATATTCCATTGAACTACTTGTAAAACAAGCACAAAAATGCAACATTCCGGAGATGGGACAGGGACTGGAACATTGTTAATAGTGAAGGACCTATCAGATCAGAAATTCTTTTTTAGACCTTATCTAAGAGGGAGAGACTAGTGGAATGTACACCAGCCTAGATGTGGCAATGCATTGACGGATACTGACTTTGTAGATATATAGGCTACTGTCAGCTGTGATAAGTTTTCTAGCACGGTAAAGGGAGCCCACTTTCTTAGCAGCAGCCTTGGCAATGTATTCTATGGATTTGGTTTATTCATGTTAGCTGTGAATGTTAGGCCAAGGAGTTCGGACATTGGACTCTTAGGTGAAGGGTTATTTGTAATGCTAATAGTTGGGTTAATAGGTTGAAGGAAATTAACTTTGTTTTACCACCATTACATGTTAGCATAATTTATGACCCCGTTCCACTACATACTAGAGCTCACTTTCTAAGGATTCAGCCATTGCCTCGGATATGTGCGCATCCGTTTTACACACATGGCGAGAGTAGAGCGTGGTGCCGCCACCTCAAACACAGATGTAGTAGGATCGCGCCTGGTTATAGTAGTCGTACATCACCCCGATCAATATAATCTTGGGGATCATTTTGAAGAAAAAAAAGTGTAGGCGTCGATTTTACAAGAACTGGGCTATACCAGTTGCAGTATGATTCTGCAGAAGTTACGGTATTGCTCCACCTAACAAGACTTCTCGTGGATATGGGATCATTTTAAATGTCCGCTAACTAGCGTACCAGGAATATATGAACAAAATCCAAATTCTATGTTTTTCATGGATAACTTGACGTTGATAACACGTCTGACTTGCCTATTTGTTTTTTAATATTTTTGTTTTAATTGGCAAATAACGATTCATAAAACGTTATCTTGCGAAATCTTGTGCAAAGGCTTCTGGAGGTACGTTTCTGACTCCTATGAAGGTAGATGATTGAATAAAGACTCAGGTTATTTCTAGAGAAGTAGAATGATCTAATAATTTTTCTAGCGACTTTAGCAACATATTTAATATGAAAATAATATTTTAGATCTGGATTGACAGTTCCATTCCATTTGTGCAATGAATGTGCGGCGATGATTAAAAACATAGAAATGTAGACCAGAACGTAAATATTTACATCCGTACATATTGCAGGGCGAAAACGGCACATACACACTTGAATGAAATTAAAAAGGCGATGAAAGAAACAACTTAACTAAAATATTTTATTTTTAAAAGCATTTATTTAAATGTTATTTGCTGGTTTTAACATGGAACAAGGGTGTTTATATGACGTTGTGCCTTCCCGTCGCGATCTGTTCGTTTCGGGATCGTCTCGGTGTTCATGACGTTGTGCTTTTTTTTAAATTTTATCTCAGACAACGTCATCTACCACGCTGGAACTGTGTAGCTAATCAAAAGATAGTTCAAAGTGACGACGTCGTAGACTTTATAAAAAAGAACGAGGACGGAGTCGAGTTTAAAAAAGAGAAACCAAATATTTCAAGCAATTAAAGTAAAGCGGTCAGCCATAGTCGAGTGCAATTCAAAGTGTCCATTTCAATTGTCAACTACATACGTATGTTGGGAATTTTCACGAAATGGCTTCAGTCACCTATTTATCCCCTTTTAATTATATAAAAACAAACCTTAGTATAACATATATGTTGATCTTACACAACCGTCATAATAATATAGTAATATGTTTCGGAATGAATCCTATACATACAAATGAATTAACATATAAATATACCTAAAATTATCAAGACAAATATATACATAATATCTAGTCAAATAAGCCTCAATTTTTACAAAACCTAAAACTAATTGCAACACAAGTTTATTTTTTTATTGCATAATATATTCCTCTAAAGTCTCTATTTTAACATACTGAATGTATTTAAAAATCTGCCAATGCCTAATATGCATATTTTGTATTTTTCTCGACAGGTACCCTTTATTTTCAGTGAAGCTTTATCGCGCTAATGTGTCATTAGAAGTTTATAAGTCAAAATTAGGGTATACAATTCTTTCTATTAAATTGTTCTTTAATCTAAAATGTATTTTTGGGTAAATCTTTAGTTTTATACAATCCTTATACAAGTCGTATACAATGCATTTTTGTTAAAATAAACCGGGATATTTTATGGAATTATTTCCTTAGATATACTTCTACATAATTATTTTTCAATTTAAAACAATGTGTATATTATAAGTTTCCTTCCCTAACAGACACACACCAATATTGGTCATATTTTAATCATCGTTTATTTATTGTTTTTAGTGTATTTAATATGTTTGTTAGAAACTTTATACAAAAACTAATCAGTAGATTTAATACTTCTTCACATTTAACGCAATGTTATGTTCAGGCACAGAAAAATTAGCACACACTGTAGCACAACGCTCTCCACATGCTGATAAACAACTAAGTCTATGCATTTTACATGTACACCGTGCTGTATTGCAATTTGTGTTTCTGTTGACCCGAATCAAGTTAAAAACAGTTTCCGGTGCTTGAAGCAGACAAATTATTTCTAGTATCATGACACTATTGATCCCAGGTCATCCCAAATCGACCATATTTAGAAACCGACTTTCTCATTATTCATCCAAAATTTAAGCAAAATAAGCAAAATAAAAATGAGTTCGTTTACATTTGTTGTGTGAAACACCCGCTGTTTTAACAGATCGATGATTGTAAAATGTTCATATTTTGTATTGGTAAATATATCCAGACTTTATATATGTTTATATACAGACAGCTAGTTTAAATACATTGTGCAAAAAACATTGTCTTGCAATTAGTTTTAAGTTTTTTGCTGATTTGACTGGCCTATATGTATTCAACATATGTATGTCATACCATTTTTACCTATTTACATAGACAATGAAATCCAAGACAAATATTCGAATTATAAATAACCCTACACTTGAAGATTGAAAAAAATGCATATTTAATTTTCAATTATTTTAGTATGTCAAACTGTATTACACCGGAAATAGTCTTTATTTAATTTTAATTGCCAAAATCTAATGTATGTACTTAATAACGTAACAACTGTTTAAGTAAATATATTTTGTATACACATGACTACTAAGTATTTTTTTACTTTTAAAAGAAATATTCAATAATATATATTGAGACACATCTCAAACGGGTAACAGGCGATCTAGTTGGTATATCAGATTTATCATTTTTTAAATCTTGAATATTAATTTTTGGCTATGCTATGTGTAACTCACGTCTGTTGAACACTGACATAAGAATACACAAGAATTCATCGATATATATTTCATAACAAGCTGTACCAAACTTGGAATCAGATTTGACATCAAAATGTCCCAAAAGGATTTCAATTCAACGTTGTTGATACTCATGAGCTCTATTAGGTCAAACTAATACACGATTCAAATATATTTACAGTAAATTACCAATTATCTTAATTCTGTTTCAATATTGATCACACACACACTTCACACGCCACCAGTCTAAACACTGGCGCCGGCCATTTGTATTCTAAGGAAATTATTTGAGAAACGTTTTCGAAAGTATATTTTCGTTTGTCGCACAAGTGTGGCAAAGTAAATTGTTGGATTTCCGCCTTGAGTCTCGGATTAAAATGTATGTCTTCAAATCCATTGAAAATAAAGTATCAAATATTAATATACAATTTTTAAATACCAAATATATTACGTATGGGTAGATTTTGTTCGTATGTTGTAATGGAATATAGTCTTAAGATATCCTAATAAATTTGAACCAATAATATCGTATCATATTTCTTATGCGCGTTTTATTTGATTGTACTAATAATATTAATGTATCCTTAGCCAATGCATACGAATATTACTAATGCCTATTTGAATATCTGCCTGACGCTAAATTATGCTATCACGTCTATTAATATTGCACGAGTGTACAATGGTTTAATGTTTAATTAAGTGTACTATACCATTAACTAATGAAGTATAATTAAACTCTTAATTAAAGTATGGGCTAGTCTTATATCTGTTCCGTTGTCATGAGAATATATTCTCGAAATTTACATAGACGTTTAGTAGTTAGTGTAGTATCGGTTCTGTTGTCAAAAGACTATACTTCCAGACATCATTTCCCCCTTTGCAGTGTAGCGTACACAAACAAGAGATTGTCGCGATGTATATTGATTAGTAAACTGAACACTAACATAATATATAGTAGGAAAAATATACGACCATGACGACATATTATTACTAGTATATTTAAAGGATATTTTATTGATATAGTATTTTCAAAAAAATGTATTTGCTTTTTAAGATATAGAAAATTAAAATTGCATACATCTGAATTCATGCAAATGCAAATAATTATGTAACTTGTAACTTGCTATTTTCATGTATTATTTATTTTGTTTCTCTTTTCGGTCAGAGAACTTCTTCCAGAAAAGTAGTGTATAATCGGCAATTATTAATATCGAGGGCAGAGTCAGACACAAGCTCTGTTTTAAATCTAGGGTAAACTCATTTTCCTCTAAACCCCGGAGCAAAATTAAAAATTGCCCCATTCTAGAAGGATTTCTCCTTCAATGACTGCGGAGAAAAAAAGTTAAGTATAGTATCAGAATAGATACTACACTTGCGCGTTAATTATAATTTACAAAATAAAATAAAAATAAAACTTGAACTGCTAATTTGTAAATTAAATGTCACTTTATACCATTTTATTATTAGTTTTATTTTTGAGATCGTATTTAACACTTATCTTGTGGATATTTTAGAGTTTCTTGTAAACGTCAAGCATACAGAAATGTCAGATTTAAAAAAAGAAATGTAATAAGTTAAACAAAGTTAAAAAGTATAACTTTATATGTTTTAGTTTTTATTGTCTACTTATTTAGAATAACAAGAAAAAGTTCATTTCGTAAGTTATATAAAGGTTAAATTACGAAAATAACCATATTTATTAGAGATCGCAAAAAAATAATCGGAAAAAGATAAGAAATGGAATTAAAATTATTTAAATGGCTTCATTTTTAGTAAATATTTTGTTTTATTTGAAAGATAAACACGTAAAACTAATCCCGTTTAAAGAAACATACTTCAACAGATTTACGTAATTAAAAATAAATTATCTTACCAATTAACTCAGATAATTAAAACTAAAAAGCAATACGAAACATATTCAACAGTGTAAGTTTTTCTTAGAAGGTCATCAAATGCATTTGTGACTTTATCGAAAGATACTTAGTAAGCTTAAAGATAATTGAAATTGAATCGCTAAAAGTATTATGCGCTTTTTCCTTTCTAAAAATAAAGTCAACATTAGAAAGTGGATGTAGTTAAGTTGATACTGTCTTAAACTCACGATATAGACATGCCAGGTTCGAATCAACCCGGATCCATAGCATCGCTTTCAATATGGATGTTGGTAACCTTCAGGTGGTCCTCCCCGCGAAAACACATGCCGATGCTTTTCAATTTCTACTGTGTCTTTTTTGAATAAAAATTATCTATGTAATGTTATAACATCATGTATTTAATGATATACCAATGATCTTTTAAAAATAGTGATGATTATCAAATATTAAATAGTTCTTGATTCGATACTCTTGTTTATTCGGTTAGTATTACTCACGGTATAATAAATTCAAATCTGTATATATAAATCAAAGACAATTACTTTTAATTTGGCTCTGTGCAAATCATTTCTATATTTTGCAAGTAAAACCAACTTAATAAATAACGAATAAATGTGATTATTTCTTATTCTGTGATGGTACTTTTTAGATTAAAAAAAAAAGTAAACATGTAAACGAAAGTATCGCTTGCCGTCGATTCTGAAATAAGCCTATGTCAATGCTACTGATATTTAATATGTATCTACTAAGTCATCGTTTACAAATGCATACATCTAAGTGTACGTATAGTTTGAAACATTGTCGCGATTTATAACACAATTAATACATTTATTACGGGCGCAATTTTAAACGACTGTCATTTGTAGTAAATTACATTTTGCTATATTTGTCGAGGAAATCTGGAGTCCTAAAACTATTAAGAACTGGTCAGGTCGAGGAAACAAGCAATACCACTTATATTTAATTTTCGAAATTATTGCTACTCTCCGGCGCTGTTTGGCCGTTTAAAAAGAAAACAACTTTACAATGTTGCACTTGTTGACATGATGGCTCGCGAATTTATTTTGGTTAACCGGCAATCGACGAGCCAAAAGAGCAAACTAAAACTAAAATTAAAGAAGTACTACTGCCTATCATTTCCATTTTCTATGTGCTAGAGGTCACATGACGTCAGTTACGATAATGTTGGTAAAATAATAACCTTTGGTCAATTAACGCACCAAAAAGTATATTCATATTCTCCATCCTCAATCATCCATATATTAATTATAAGTAATATGTGTACTAATTGTCGTTTATGAACATTCAAACATACTGATTAACTCCAAAAGTATTCTATGAGAATGCATTATTTTGAAATAATTCTATTTTTTCTGCGTTTAAGGAATTGAAAGTAGCTTAGTATCTGAAAAACGTTTTTTTTCAATTATTAGAATATTTATTTTTATTTTTACTTAAATTAAACTTTGCCTCACGTAAAAGTAAGACAAAAAGATGAGAAATATAAAAATATATTTACTCAATTTGACGGGATCTGTCTTAGAGTGACGAATTACATATATTATATTGTAATCTCTCTGTTTCAACTCTTTCTAGAACTGTATTTTTGTGTTACTATTAAATACATTGTGTGTTTATTCAGGAAAATAAAGTCACGTTTGAAAACGCAGTCCTTGTTGCCTTTTAGCCGTGGACTGCAAGGATTTGCAAGTACATAATCGTATTTGGATATTCGTTGTGATCTACGGCAATCAGACGCTGACAGGTGAGGACAAATCGAATTCAGAATTTAAAAATGCCAGTAATATTGTATTTAAACCATTAGTATCTATATTATGTTGATCATGTTTAAAGAAAACGTCTTCTAAAACACGTAATACGTTATAATAGTAAACGGAAAAGACTGAGTTAAAGTCTAATTGTTGGCTATTGCGAACGTTCTATTCCTGCACATAACGATTTTACTTTAATATAAAAATAAAAAGACAAGAAACACATGTATAATTCCTATCATTTGATTGATTGCAAGAAAAATAATCGTAGAATTTCGTATAAAAAATAAAAAAACAACAAAACAATGTGGTATTTTGTTCTGTATTTTAACAGAATAAAAATATATTTAATAAAAAAAGATATTGTGTTAACATACGAAAAATGTACACTAATAAAGGTCATTCCAGATTTGTTGCCGGTATAATGGTTTCGAGAAGAAAAAATTAGTAGTGTGAAGCGATTAGTTTCTCCGCCACATTCTATTATAGTAGCAATCAAAGTAAAATCCGTTAAACGGATCAAATGCACAATTCAATAGATTCGAACGAAAACTAATTTCGTTTGTTTTTATAAACATGGACCAATAATTGGCATGGATAGCAAACGACTTATTTTTCTTATTCATCTCATAGAATGAAAGTTATTTCAGCCAAAGTCTAAGGGATCTGTTTCTCTTTACCTTATATATAACATTACGTAAGTGATCACTTAAAATCAGAACATATTTTTAGAAAGTTTAATTCAGACGTACACACACGCATATATATATATATATATATATATATATATATATATATATATATATATATCATACATAAAACAATTGCACTAACAGACTAAACATCTCTGAATCCCTACACATAAAATATTACAACCCATAATTAATAAAATAGCTTTCACCATTGGTATTAACGCTCTATCAGTCTTTAACAATTAATAGATAATAATAATGATGGTGATGGTAATATTAAAAATAACAACAAAAAAATTAATAAATAAGTGAACAAAGATATATATATATATATATATATATATATATATATATATATATATATATATATATATATATAAATACATACATGTAAATTAATAGATATATAACTAATCATAAAACTACAAATACGACTCTTAGTAACAATAAGACACAGTCTCCTGAAAACGGTTGAGAGACCGAAACCGCAAGAGGAGTGGGCTACGACACAACGCTATGTGCCATACTCCACCGGTAAACACCCGAGCACCGAATACTCCCTTGCCGCGTCGTCAAATTGGCAAGAAAGATCGTAAAGAGAGAGAGAGAGAGAGAGATCCGTGGTCTTTAATGACGCTTGCATAAAGAATGACTTGCTGCCGGACCATACCCACACCCACCCACCCACACACACACACACACACACACACACACACATATATATATATATATATATATATATATATATATATATATATATATACATAGATAATGTTCTTATTAATTACTAGACCAAATCCTCGAGTCTCTTAGGTTTCTCTGTACAAGCGTTTGTAATAGTATTTCCCTTACAAGTAAACCATAACCAAATATTTAAAATAACATATTATCCAGAGCCAGAATTAGATCTCCTTCATATGCCTCATAGGATTAATGTTGCACCTTCTAGTGGTCTTATCTCAAGTAACAGCACTTTGCTGGATACTCCACCAGACCAGAAGAACACTTGTCCTTGAATCCGGCAAGATAACGAAACCAAAATATATATATACTGTGGTTAATTCGGGGGAGGAATATTAATGTTCTTTAGTTGTTTATTAACTCAACGTGTGAGAGATTAAGAGAACTTTTACCGAACACCCGGATATTAATGTATCTCATATAGAGATCAACTGTAACCCCTAGGAAGGGGTCCCTTGATGTCTGAGAACGTCACCTGAGGAAACAAGAAAGAATATATATAGAGATATGTATAAATCAACTTAAACAAAAGCTATTTATTGTGCTATAATCCGCATTAAACCCATTTGTTCTGACACGGATGATTATATATATATATATATATATTTATATATATATATATATATATATATATATATATATATATTTATATTAGATATTAGATCTTTTAATTAAGACGTTTCAGGAGAATTGAAAGTTGACCTTGGGTTTACTTTCGGTAGCCTTGTATCTCTCGCTTCATTTATTTGGCCATTTAGTCTTCACATTCCATGAGCTATATTTCAGACAACGGGTGGTGAATTGCTGTTTTCTGGACACGAATCTATCCATATAACACTCACCGTTGTCTATTTTTTTTTTTACCTCTA
>OY744519.1:39080300-39125300 GCA_963556195.1 Sepiola atlantica | reverse complement strand
CCTTACAGTCAAATACAACACTATCCATCTGCAATAAAAGATACTACCAAATATATAACTGTAGTTAAAGACACGGCGGATCCACGCACACCCTATTACGGAGGAGGTAATTCCTAGGAAGGAATGCTTTATGACAACAGAATCAATACGACACCACCCACCTCCATTAAAAATATTCCGATTAAATCAATTTTTTAAAAATATATTCCTTTAAAAATGTCTAGTCAGAAAAACATACGTTTTTCTAGGTTAGATTGCCCTAACAAACACTTGTAAATAGAGACCAAATACATATATATATATATATATATATATATATATATATACATATACATATACATATATGTATATACATATATATATATATATATATATATATATATATATATATATATATATATACATATATATATGTATGTGTGTGTGTGTGTGCTCTATATATCATATTCTTCGATCGTTACTTTTCGCACGGTTGTCTGTTCGTTCGATATTCTCTTTTGTTTTTCTGTCTAAAATTTGATTGTACGTCATTTGATTCACCATATATTTTACATTCAATGCCCTTAGCTATTTTTATCATACAAATCGTTGTAATGTCACTTTTGTATTATGAACATTAGTTTGAGTTCAAGAGTGATGGGGATAAATACAAGTTAGTTGAGTAATCTTTAAATACAATGAATTTTATAAATACATTTTGTAAAATATGTTTAATCGTGCAATTCACATTTATGATGTAACGCAAGATTATATTAGCTCCTCCACAAAACTCAAATCTTGACACTAATACAACCGTTGGCTGAGAAATGAGTCTATTTATGTCTATTAAGTGCTTTGCTAACTTTTCTAATGTGAAATAATATATAAGTAAATATGTTATATCTTGAAAACTTTGTAATGAGTTTAAGCTCTCAAACATCACAAGCATCTATCGTTTAGGATATTAGTGCACAATTAAATATGAACGTTTATTCATTTTCATATTGTCATCTATAACAAGTACGCTAAAAAAAACTATGTCCTTACTTAGGTTATCGCTCTTTACCCTATTTTTTCAAAATGGCATCGCTTCATCGTTGATGATGCAACGCAAAAAATTATAAAAAGCACACATAGATTAGTTAGCTTCATTTTAAATATATGTAGTAAAATAATATCATGAGACCTACATTCGAACAGGGCATCTATGACAAGGACATGTATCACAAATACCTACAAGAGGTTAGGATATAAACACTTATATGGACAGCAAAATTAGTTACAGGTGAGGATACAACCTTAGAATCTCCAGTGGGCCAGCTAGTATATATTATTTCAATGAAACTGCCATTCCTTCTGTAAATATTCATATATATATATATATATATATATATATATATATATATATATATATATATATATATATATATATATATATATATGGGGTAAGGTACACAATAAGTCATGAAAATAAAATGCCATGGTAGACAAAACGTGTGAAAAATGACAAACGGAAAACAGGTTACAATGCACGAGAAACACAAAAAAAACAAGAGATTTGACTGGTTTCGTTCGTGCTCATACGAACGAACCCGGTCAACTCTCTTGGGTTTGTGTTGTCCTGCACTGTAACCTGTTTTCCGTTTGTTATTGTTCACACACACACACACACATATATATATATATATATATATATATATATATATATATATATGTGTGTGTGTGTGTGTGTGTGTGTATAGTTTATATATAGTATATATACTATATATATATATATATTTATATATAGTATATATATATATAGTATGGGGTAAGGTATTCGATAAGTCATGAAATGAAATGCCGTTGTAGACAAAATGTGTGAAAAACGACAAACGGAAAACAGGTTAAAGTCCAGGAGAAAAACAAAAACAAGGGATTTGACCGGTGTCGTTCCTGTAGGCGAACGTCTTCAGAAAATGTGTAGATTTTGAAATAATTTTACTTTGAAAGGCACACACATGGCAGAAGGAAAAGATGATCCTATTGAACCATATGAGAAGACTTTTAGTGACATTGAAATATGACAAGTGGGTGACACATTCTTCTGTATTTCTTATTCTATCTTTTATATTTTTATTTATTTTCTTTTTCTTTTTCATGTTGACACCTACTGAGCTAGTATAGGGGAGGCGGTAGGCGGACGGGAAAGGCGATAAGAGGGAAGAAGATAGAGGAACTAGCTAGGATAAACACACATAGGAATGGGCATGCCATTGATATCCGAGCGCGATAACACGGACGAAACCGGTAAAATCTCTTGTTTTTGTTTTTCCTGCACTTTAACCTGTTTTCCGTTTGCTATTTTTCACACACACATATATAGTATATATATATATATATATATATATATATATATATATATATATATATATATAGTATATATATAGTATATCTATATATATAGTATATATAGTATATATATATACATGTAGTATATATATATATACTATATATATATATATATATATATATATATATACGTGAGATCACTACGACTTCTATACAAATTTTCAAAGATAAAACTATTCTAGAACTAAGGTTTAATATGTTGATATCTTAGTCATAAGGGGAGCATGATCGTAATGCAAAACTCTTCTCTTCGATGTATTATTCTTACTCGTCCTGGTACAACACACACACACATATATATGTATATATATATATATATATATATATATATATATATATTTTTTTTTTTTTTTTTTTTTTTTATTGCTAAAATGTATGTCTATATACGCAATTGCTTAATCGATAGAACTAATATCATAATTATTCATAAATTTAATTAAAGTGAGTTCATGAAAACAGACAGTGTTTTAAAAACTTTTTGCGAATTTCATTTTAAAGGGAGATAATTCATAAAATCATGCGGCACTATGTGGAGTAAAGATACTACACTTTTATCTTAACCAACAAATTAAATAACCTTGAAAAACGTATGTTTTTCTGACTAGACATTTTTAAAGGATCTACAACTCAACCCTGACCAAATATTCAAAATAACATAGGAGTTGAAGCCAAAATAAAATCCCTTCGACCGAACTATATACTGGCTCATATTATGAATTGTGCACCTTCTCCAAGTAATGTTACCTGCAGTAATATCACTTAACTGGATACCTTACCAGACTAGATGAATTCTTGTCCTGGCATCCGGTAAGATCAATATACCACAATAAATATATACTAAACTGGTCAATTACTGAGAACAAAGCTTATATTCTTAATTTTTTTTTTTACTAATTACACGTTTTACAGGGGAAGAGAACCTTGATCAAATATTCAGAATATCTATGTATCTTATGTAGGGAGCAAGTGTAAGCCCCAGTAAAAGGCCCCATTGATATCTGAGAACATCGACTGAAGTAAAATGAAACATATATATATATATATATATATATATATGTACATTTCACTGTTCTTTATGATATAGTATAGTATAACTAAACATTATGATTTAGTACACGATAACTAAGAATGCGTTAATAAAATTCACAATTCGTTTAGGGAGAACAAACGTCACTATATGTCTGATTTGTTCAATTAATGTCAGTGATGAACGTCCACCCGTGTGTTGTTTAATGACACACTCCAAATATTCACCTCTGCGCTGCTATCACCCCTTCATACGGAATGCCAAATTGGCAATAATTTTGAAACGCTCATCTGTTTGCACTTCAATTATTTTGTAGCATGATATCCCTATTCAGTTTAGGGATAATATGTGCATTGTGTCGTTATAGATAACCTTTGCCATAACACAAGAGCTAGATATATGGTTGGGGTATTGCCCGGTTAATGATTAGACGACCACCGAAGTGTTCTAGCGGGAATTACAACGGGTCAATCAAATTGTTCATCACTCACAACACCATTTTGTGCGACTAAGTTCCCCCAAACACGTATAAACCACGATTAAATAAACAAAATTAACTGAGGCGCACATTTGAAGAATATTATGTAATGGTGATAAGCAACGAATATTGAACATTCATGACTGAAACTTCGTAGACAAGTACGGCGTCGACATTAGTTCATTTGTATCAGCTATTGTAAAAATGCAGCAACTTTTAAAAATTGTATTAACTATTAACAGGACTATCAGACGTTGTCCGGAATTGAAGTAGGCTCACTACTATGTACATTTAACTATGCTCTTATGAATACCATGTAAATTTTTAATATTTACTCCCCCCTCCTCCCGTTTTGACACCTAATATTAAAAATATTGTATATTAGATGTTTTAAAGGTGGTTCAGGCAAAATAGCTGCTATAGGTTAGTAGGGCACTAAGAGATAATGAACCGTTTCAATTCTATTTCCCAGTAACCCTCAAGAGATGATTTACGTTTTATAGATATAAGTTATGTTTGAAGTTGTAAGAGGGTGATGCTCTCATAGTCTCCTTAGAGATTTTGGATGATTTCATTGTCTTTCCCGATACACTTATCATAATAATACACTTTCGGATTTCATGTGAATTCTTTGATCTCTCTTTTCATAGGAAAATCACAAACATCACACACTGACATTGCGTTATATATATATATATATATATATATATATATATATATATATATATATTAATATATATATATATGTATATATATTAATATATATATATATATGTATATATATTAATATATGTATATATATATGTTTATATATATGTTTATATATGTGTTGTTATATATATGTTTATATATATATATGTTTATATATATATGTATAGATATGTTCATATATATATATGTTTATATATATGTATAGATATGTTTATATATATATATATATATGTGTATGTATATATATATGTATGTGTACATATATACAGGTATATATATATATGTTTATATATATACATGTATATATATGTATGTTTATATATATATATATGTATACATATATGTATATATATGTATACATATATGTATATATATGTATATATATATAGATGTATGTTTATATATATATATATATGTATGTTCATATATATATATATATACATATGTGTGTATATATTTGTGTATGTACATATATATACATTAGACCTCTTCAAAATTGACCTTTTTCTTCATACATATGGAAACTGATATTATTCCCAGTCTCAAAGGTCTTAATTAGCTAAATATACCAGTTATTGTGATCTTGGAGCTTGGCTATGCCTGCCTCAAGAGCCATGTAATTTTATTGTTGACGTTTTTCAAAAACGCTGCAAAATTTGGGATATTATGTCCTTATTTTCATTGTAGCTTTCCAGAGGTTGATGCTATAGCATTGAAAGTGGTACCAAATAAAAGCTAATACAATTTTCTTGCATATGGTAGTAAACACATGAACACCTCTGTTAATTTTAATTAATTTTAATGCACAAACATATATATGTTTTATGCTTGGAAAGGAGGTTATCATATAATACATAACTTTATCTCAAAAATGTTACTCTTAATGCATGTATATAATTTATTATCACTAAGTATGTTTTATCTCTTCATTTCAGATTGTAAGTTAAAGCTGATTTGTTCAGATTTGTGAACTGCTGACAACATGGCATCTGGAAGACAACTATGCTGTGGGAAAGTGGTCAGCGATACAAGTGAACGGGATGAACCAACTGAAAAGAGAAGAAAGGTGGCAACTCCTGCCACAAGGTCATTCAGTGATGTGTATCTCATTGGGCAACCCAGCTCTAGCATCAGGGGCTCTCAACTTCCTACTAATCGCAAGGTGCTCCAGTATTTCCTGCATTTGAGGAATGATAATCCCAACAGTGACAATAGGTCTTTAGCCCATGATACAGTGGATGTCGTTTTGCCATTCTGGAATATGGCAAGGATTAAACCACTAACTAGACCAAATGCAGTCAACCGTTTCATGATCCTCCATGAAATGTACAGGAAAATTGTTAAAAACAAAGGACGAAATAACAAACCAGAGGAAGAGAAACGAGCTAACTTTCCGAAAGACTTAGACAAGTTATTTGATATTGGAGCAAAGGATGTTGTGGAGGAGATAAGAAGCAACAGGCTGCTCACAAAGGAGACCACGGAAGAGGACGTCAATTTCTACTTGGACCAACAGACAACTCGCCTGCTACACATGTCAGGTCATGATAAGGTCAGTATCAAGAAGGGAAGCTGCTTGGTGTGCCCTTCATAGAAAGTTTCACAGGAATCCAACAGTGTAATGCTACATTGGAACTGATAGAAGCATGGGGTCTCACAGACAACATTGTAGCATTGGTATTTGATACCACAGCAAGCAACAGTGGCACCAACAAGGGTGCAGCGAAGCTTATTGAAAAAAACTAGGCAAAAAGGTATTCTACTTCGCTTGTCGCCATCACATATCAGAGGTAATAATTGGAAGTGTATGGGAGGCTGTGTTCAGCAAGGTCAAGAGTCCTGACAACCCAATGTTCAGCAATGTGAAAGAGAAGTGGGACAAGTTGGTTAAGGACTGCCCAAGAGTTCTGGGCCTAGTTGAACAAGACTTGAAACAGAAGAAGACAAGCACAATTGCAGTCTTAAGCAATTTCCTTGAGGAAGCAAGTCTGAGAGCAGATTACAGAGAGGTGGCAGAGCTGTGCCTGATCCTGGTGGTTAGGAACCTCCTCGAGGTATCCACTGGGCCAAGCCAGGCGCCATTCACCAAGCCCGCTGGATGGCCAGGAACATTTACTGTATGAAGATGCTCATGTTTTCCAAGGAACTAAAATACAACACGGACACTATCTTCAAGCTGGAGAGGATGAACAGGTTCCTGACCTTATTCTACACCAGCCACTGGGTGACCACCACATCTGCAGCTGATGCACCTATCCATGACCTCCAGCTTATGAAGAACATGCTGCAATACAAGCAGTATGACTATGAACTGGATACCTCTGTTCTCAAGAAAATGAACAACCACCGCTGGTATCTGACCTAGGAACTAGTACAATTCACCTGGTTCAGTTCACATGACCAAGTCTGCAAAAGAGAAGCTCGCAGTCAAGCTGTCAGAAACAGAGAAACCTGAGAGTTACAGGAAAGACAAGCCAGTGTTTCCTGTCATCAATGCAGCTACAGTTCTCACAGACCTGGTAGGGCCAGAGTCTCACTTTCTGTTTGATGCTCTTCGAGTGAAATGTGACCGGCTCACTACTCCTGCTGACACTTGGGAAGACAATGACAGCTACAGGAATGCACAGAAGTTTGTGAGGTCAGTGAAAGTGACCAATGATGTGGCTGAGAGAGGTGTGAAACTAATGAGTGACTTTGCAACTCAGATCACAAGTGACCCAGAGCAAAGAAGCTGCTTACTACAATTTGTGGAGTACCACAGGAAAAAATTTGACAGTTTCAAAAAAGCCACATTGAACAAGTGATAATACATGTATTAGTAACATCCTATCTGACAGTTTCTCATGCAATATATGTGTCAGTGCAGTGCTATCATACTACCAAACTGATTTTTTGTAGTGTCCCAGCTGTTTGTGCATTAAAATTAGTTAAAATTTACACAGGTGTTCATGTGATTTATTGTGCTTACTACCATATGCAAGAAAATTTTATTAGCTTTCAGTTGGTACCACTTTTAATGCTATAGAATCAACCTCTGGAAAGCTACAATGAAAATTAGGCCATAATATCCCATATTTTGTAGCGTTTTTGAAAAACGTCAACAATAAAATTACATAACTCTTGAGACAGGCATAGCCATGGTCCAAGATCACAATAACTGGTATATTTAGCTAATTTAGAGCTTGGAGAATGGGAATAATAGCAGTTTCTATATGTTTGAAGAAAAAGGTCAATTTTGAAGAGGTCTAATATACATATATGTATATATATGTTTTATAGATATAACTTATGTGTGAAGTTGTAAGAAGGTGATGCTCTCATAGTCTCCTTAGAGATTTTGGATGATTTCATTGTCTTTCCCGATACACTTATCATAATAATACACTTTCGGATTTCATGTTGATTCTTTTATCTTTCTTTTCATAGGAAAGACACACACATCACACACTGACATCGCGTTATATATATATATATATATATATATATATATATATATATATATATATATATATATATATATATATATATATGTATATGTATATATATATAAATATATGTATATATATATATGTCTATATATATGTTTATATATAAATATATATATATGTATATATATGTTTATTCATATATATATGTATGTGTACATATAGACAGGTATATATATATGTTATATATATACATGTATATATATGTATGTATATATATATATATATATATATGTATACACATATGTATATATATATATGTATATAAATAGATGTATGCTTATATATATATATGTGTTCATATATATATATGTGTATATATGTGTGTATGTATATATACATATATGTATATATATGTATACATATACATATATATGTATATATACATATATATGTGTATATATACATTTATATATGTATGTATATATATACATATATGTATATACATACATGTATGTTTATATATATATATATATATTACTATTTCATGGATTCACATAACATTTTATGAGGAGATACAATTTGTTATGTATCAATTTTCAGTATTTACTTCAACAGTGCTCGATACGTAAGTAGAGCTACGTAGTAAACTACGAGAATATATTTACGGCAATTAAGCTACACAGAGTCCCCGCGTTTTATCCCCATGTTTCATCCCCGCGGGAATCTTCAGCCTAAATATTCCCCGCGGGGATGAAACGCGGGAGCCTCTGTGTAGCTTAAGTGGCATAAATATATTTTCATAGTTTACTAAATATATATATATATATATATATATGTGAGAGAGAGATAGAGAAATTATATTAATGTAAAGATGACGGAGATGGCATATAGAAGAGGCACTCTAGATTATTACTTTCGGTTCGTGTTAAGGAGAGCGAGAAGAAAATACCAGCGTACAGGCTCTTGATGATTTAAGAATAAAATGTCTGATATTCAAAATAAATGCTTAGAGATTTACTTTATTTTATGTAATGTATTTATTTGTAATTAAAACATTTCATGAATATGTGTGTAGTACAACACAACACATCACTTCGTAGTTGAGTTTACAATGGCAAATACAAACATAGATAAGTATTTGCAGATTGCGCCAATACGTTTAACGTTTAGTATCATAAATAATGGAGGTTACACATGCAATAACGTTTCTCAATAAGATATGCAGATTGTGTTAAGCCACGTATTTACGTTTAACAAAAACCTCACTATTATTAATAATATATACTCCCTTCAGTTTTGGGGCGGCTAAAGTTGAAGGTGTGAATACAGACATTTTAAATATAATTTGATTGATTGATACCATAGAATAAGTGAATTCATGAGATAATTTCCACTGGGAACTATTCCCTTATAGAATTATAAAAGTCTATTTCATAATACGAAATAATTGGCACACTATATATTGATGACTGGTATTAGTTATACAATCTTGCTCGTAAAATTCTCTTATACTTTGAGAAGGAACTTTACTGCGTGTAGACTGTCAGACAAGTGGGCAGGTTTTAATCGATAGGTTAGGCTATGATATTTACGTTATTTATAAAATGTTATAGCAACACCCTTTTCTGTCTATGTTCATAGAGTATAAATAACAAGCCGCGCATGTGTGGTCATCCTCTGTATGCGACTGGATGTGGCGAGTGTAAAATGCCACATATTTGGAAAATTTGGGGCATTTTTTACCCCCCCCCCCTTTGACCCTCTGGGGGCGCGAACCTGAATGTTTCTGAGGTCAAGGATGCTCATTTTATATCCAAAACAATTACCTCGACATTTTGGCCAAGATTAAAAAAAAACTGAATGGATAGATCAAACGTTATGGGAGAAAAAGTGTCATTTTTTTCAATTTTGGAGGCTTTTGACCAGCTTTTTTCCAAGGTCAGCGATACTTATTTTCTATTAGGAACAATTGCCTTCACATTTTGGCCAAGTTTATGGTCATTTTTTGCCATTTCGGAGCCTTTTGACGCCCTGTGGGGCTTACCAGATTTTTTTCAAAAATCGGAGAATAGCACTTTATTACGTGACCAAAGTTACAACTTCCTGCAAAATTTCAGAAAAATCCAACCGGACGGACGGACGGACGGGCGGACAGACGGACGTAAATGCCTCAAAACATAAGTCCCCCGATTTTATGAATCGGGGGACCAAAAATATTTCTGGATGTTCGATCTCTTTGGATAAAGGCTAGACGTTGTTGGCAACCTTAATATTTATCCTTTTGCAGATATTTGAATGAAAAGTCTTCTTCCGACATCGATCATGCTCGGCCTCTTGATGAATGAAGAACAACTCACATTGGAAATCGATTGACATAGTCAGTCGCCCTGCTCTAGATTAAAGATCGTTCGACTAAATAACAATTTAGCAACCTGTGCATCCTTATCCTGCAACGCCGTTACGGTGTGTAACCTATGCAACTTAATGTGGTACGCCTTTTGATGATGTGGCTACGAATTTTTTTTAGCTGTGCCTACTTCAATTTAGTCAGTTGCGGATGTAGTTATTTCAACTTCATGCAGCTGTTATAGCTACGTTGTTCTCGTATTTACTGTTCACGTTATTCTCAGTGGGATTAGCAAAATCATTATGTCGAGCGAAACACTACGAATGTGTGGTTTACCGTTTTCAGATGTATTATGAATATATTATTATCTGTGAATAAATATAAATACATCAGTTAAACAATACTTTTTAGAAATATTAACTGGCATGTCTTAAATACAATATTTTATATAAATGCGTAATTTTGTATGGTAGTGTAATCATACCTGTATATAAATAATAACTAATATGTTTGTGTTATTTATTAGTCATATACAGGCTCAAAAACTATTCGACAAAACTGCTGCAAAACCCTTTTATAGATGTCTGATAGTTTGCGTTTGCTGCCCATAAGGTTAATTCTTCTGAAGTATACTCTACATTATTGTTATACATTTAGCAGAAATAACACTTAGCATGCTGTGTATGATTAACCATACAATAGCACCCCAACATTGGCAATACATTCCTTTTTTTAATTACAGAGGAATATTTACTTTTAAATTATAATTGAAATGGTAAGTTTAAATTTTTTTTTTTTAATTTAAATGTGTTTGTTCTTTAAATGCTATCATTTCTATGAAATACCTCATTTTCTTTCATTTTTATTGATATTTATTCTGCAACAAACATTGAAATTGTGAGTTTAAAATACAATGTTTAATCTTCTATAATTGCAAAATAATGTCATTTACAATATTTTATTAGAGAATAGAGGCTTTATTAATGTTTTGTTTGATTTTAATGTTCGGAATCGCAGCCGTAAATATCCATGGAAGTAAAATACAAAATAATTATAATTGCAATAGTATCACAGCAAGAATAACATACAAAGTTTATTATTTAATTTTCAAATGAATAACTTACAACTCTCCACATAATTCGCGCAGACTTTTTCTATTTGCTTAAGTATTGTATTTACTCTAAATTTATGAAAGGTCATGAATATTTTATAGAGAAGATCTGCTGTATCATGTCGATTAAAGTAAAGAAAAACATCGGTTTATTATTTACTTAAATGGATCCATTCATAGCATTGAGTATGTTCATAAAAGATCGGTTCCATTTAATTTCTGATGTCTCATCATTAGTTCGCACATATAATTTTCTACCATTCCTCGATGCACTACACAGTCGCGTTTATACTGTATTTTGTTATACGGGAAATGAGAATGTCATTGATCTGAACATGGACACCTGCAACCTTACCCTAACCATAGCTTTTTACTATGCAACCTAACTTAAACAAAACGCATTAGTGAAATGAAGTTTTTATTGATATCAACGTGGAAATCTAAGCGTGAAACAAACCTAACCTAAATCAAATCCTAAAGCAAACCAGACGCATGTCGAGCCATGACCCACGAAATGATGCTGGAGTCGTGTGTGTGCACTGCTCATTACCGGCAGAAATAGTTTTGGGTAGAACTAATCTGTTCCATAAGTCTCGGGGATTTTATACAACAGAGTGTTACTTTTATTGACACTTACTCTTATCGGTGACTAGTGAGGCTACTCGGCATGGCTCGGGGTCATAAAAACATATGTTTGAAGAGAAATCGCGTGTGTACCATCTTTATATTAAACTTCTATTTCTCTCCCTCTCACTATAGCCGTCTCTTTATCTTTTTAGTTTTCTCTTACCTGGTCGCCCCATTTCACCGCTACTTTTTAATTTTGCCTTTTGCGAAAGCTGTTTCTCCCCCACCATTTACGTAGCAATTTACGGGCAATGGTATGACTTATTTCTATAAAAAGTACCACCTCCGTCTGCGCTTTCTATATAGGTACTTATCTCCGTCCCGGTGTTCGTACTATATACGTATCTATCGCCGCCCCAGTGCACATACTATATACATACCTATCGCTACTACGATGCATATACTATATAAGTACTTATCACCGCCCTGGGTGCAGATACAATATAAGTACCTATCGCCGGCCCGGTGCAAATGCTAAATACGTACCTATCGCCGCATCGGTGCAAATGCTAAATACGTACCTATCGCCGCCCCGGTGCAAATGCTAAATACGTATCAATTGCTGCCCCGGTGTGCATACTGCATACCTATCGTTGCCCCAATGCAAATACTAAATATGTACTATCGCCCCCCTGGTGCGAATGCTAAATACGTACTATCACCGCCTCGGTGCGAATGCTAACTACGTTCCTATCGCCACCCCGGTGCCCGTTATATATACGTACCTATCGCTGCCCCGGTGCGCGTGCTGTATACGTACCGATCGCCGCCCCGGTGTACATGCTAAATACATACGTATCACCGGCCCGGTGCACATGCTATATAAATACTTTTTCCTGCCCATGTGCACATGCTATATACGTACCTATCGCCGCCCATGAATGCTAAATACGTACCTATCGCCGCCCCGGTGCGAATGCTAAATATGTACCTATCGCCGCCCGGTGCTAATGCTGAATACGTACCTGCCGCCGCCCCAGTGCGCGTGCTATATACGTACCTATCGCCGCCCCGCTGTGCGTGCTATATACGTAGCGGTCGCCGCCCTGGAGTGATTGCTAAATACATACCTATCACCGCCCCAGTGCACATGCTGTATACGTACTTATCACCGGCCCAGTGCACATGCTGTATACGGACTAATTGCCGCACATGTGCACATGCTATATACATACATATCGACGACCTAGTGTGAATACAATATATTTACATATCGCTGCCTCAGTGCGAATACTAAATACGTACCTATTGCCACCCCTATGCACTACTATATACGTACCTGTTGCCACCCCACTGCACATACTATGTATATACCTATCGCCGGCCCGGTGCACATACTAGATTCATACCTATAACCACCCTGGTGCGCACACTATATATGTACCTATCTCTGCAAGGGTGCACATAGATATCTATCATGGATATGAATCATGTATATGCCTCATGTATCATGCATATGTGTATGTATCATGTATCATGAATATGTATTATGTATAATGTATATGTATCATGGATATGTATAATGGATATGTATCATGGATATGTATATATATCATGGATGAGTATCATGTATCAGGGATATGTATCATGTATCATGTATATGTATCATGGGGCATGGATATGTATAATGGGTACGTATCATGGATACGTATCATGTATTATGGATATGTATCATGTACTATGTATCATGCATATGTATATGTATCATAAATATGTATCATGTATCATGGATATGTATAATGGATATGTATCATAGATATGTATCATGGATATGCATAATAGATATGTATATGCATCATGGATATGTATATGTATCATCTATAATTGATGTGTATAATGTATCATGTATCATGGATAGGTATCATGTATAATGTATCATGAATATGTATATGTGTCATGCATATGTACCATAGATATGTATCATGGATATGGAGCATGTATCATGGATATGTATCATGGATATGTATCATGTATCATATGTATGTATTATGTATCATGGATATGTATCATATATAATGCATCATGTATCATGGATATGCATCATGTATATGTATCATTGATATGTACATGTATCATGGATATGTATCATGGATATGCATCATGTATCATGGATATGTATCATGTATGTATATTATGTATCATGGACATGTATCATGGATATGTGTCATGTATCATAGATATGTATCATGGATATGTATAATGTATCATGGATGTGTATCATGAATACGTATCATGGATATGTATCAGTGATATGTATCATCTATCATGGATATTTATGATGGATATGTATCGTGGATATGTATCATGATATGTATCATGCATCATAGATATGTGTTATGTATCATAGATGTGTATCATGTATAGGGCAAATATATATGTATCATAGATGTGTATCATGTATCATGGATAGGTAGCATGTATCATGTATATATATATATATATATCATGGGTATGTACATGTATCATGGATATGTATCATGTATCATGGATATGTATCATGGATATGTATCATAGATATGTATCATGAATATGTATCATGTATTATGTATCATGGATATGTATCATGGATATGTATCATGCATATGTATCATGTATCATGAGTATGTATCATGTATCATGTATATGTGGTATGTATCATAGATATGTATCATAGATAAGTGTTGTGTATCATAGATATATGTTATGTATCATAGACATGTATCATCTCTATGTAGCATATATATGTGTTATGTATCATAGATATGTATCATGCATGATGTATCGTAGATATGTATCATGTATCATGGATATGTATCATAGATATTCATCATGTATCATGGATATGTGTCATGTATCATGTATCATGTATATGTATCATGTATATGTATCATGGATATGTATATGTATCATGGATATGTATAATGGATATGTATCATGTATCATGGATATTGATCATGTATATGTATCATGTATCATGAATATTTATCATGTATCATTGATATGTGTCATGAATATGTATCATGTATCATGGATATGTATTATGGATATGTGTCATGTATCTTGGATATGTATCCTGGATACACATCATTGATATGTATCATGTGGCATGGATATGTATCATGGATACATACCATGTATGAGGTATCGTGGATATGTATCATGGATATGTATCATGGATTATGGATATGTATTAGAGATATGTATCATGGATATGTATCATGTATCATTGATATGTATCATGTATATGTATCATAGATATGTGTTATGTATCATAGATATGTATCATGTGTATGTATCATAGATATGTATAATGTATATGCATCATAGATATGTATCATGTATCATAGATATGGATCATGCTATTTGTCATAATTTTCAATCCTCTCATGATATTTTCATCATTTTCAATCCCCTCATGATATTCTTCGTCATTTTGAATCCTGTCATGATATTCTTCATCATTTTCAATCCTCTCATTCTATTCTTCACAATTTTCAATCCTCTCATGCTATTTTTCATCATTTTCAATCCTCTCATGATATTCTTAATCATTTTCAATGGTTTCTATTCTATAGAAGCCTCCGGGTCCTATGTTGTAGAATCCCTCCTGGTGCTGGGTCCTATAAAAATCTATCACTACAGCAGCTCTATGTACGATATTGAGAACTTTTCTCCCGGACAACGCCGAGAACTTAGAAAATCAATGAGGCCTCCAGAGATACTTAAATCACAGTTACTGATTTTCCCTCATGTCCATGGACACAATAGTCCGAAAAAAAGCGTAGATGCTGTTTAAATATTATACACATCTATCACTACAGCAGCTCTATCTAGGATATTGAGCACTTTTCTCCCGGACAACGCCGAGTACTTAGAAAATCCAGGAGGCTTACAGAGCACTTCTAGAAGGACTCTTACAGATTCCTCCTTCTTTTTATCTGCACAATAGTCCGAAAAGAAGTGTAGATGCTGTTTAAATATTATATACAAATCTATCACTATAGCAGCAGGTTATTGAGCAATTTTCTCCCGGACAACGGCGAGTACTTACAAAATCAAGGAGATATACAGAGCCCTACTAAAAGCACTCTTGCCGATTCTTCCTCCTTTTCATCTGCCCAATAGTCCGAAAAAAAGCATAGATGTTGTTTAAATATTATACAAATCTATCACTACAGCAGCTCTATCTAGGATAATGAGCACTTTTCTCCCGGACAACGCCGAATACTTAGAAAACCAAGGAGGCATACAGAGCACTACTAAAAGCACCCTTAGCAATCCCTCCTCCTTTTCAGCGTAGATGCTGTTGAAATATTATCCAAATCTATCACTACAGTAGCTCTATCTATATAGTAGCTCTCTCTATATATATTTATATACATATATATGTTTATATATATATATATGTATAGATATGTTTATATATATATATATATATATATATATATATATATATATATATATATATATTCATATATATATGTGTGTATATATACAGGTATATATATATATAGGTTTATATATATATATGTATACATATATGTGTATATATATATATATGTATATATGTATATAAATAGATCTATGTTTATATATATATATATATATATATACATGTATGTTCGTATATATATATGTATATATATATGTGTGTATGTATATATATACATATATGTTTATATATATGTTTATATATACATACATATATATATATGTATATATGTATATATATATATACATATATATATGTATATATGCATATATATATATGTGTATATATACATATATGTATGTATATATATATATATATGTATATACATGTATGTATGTTTATATATATATATATTACTATTTAATGTATTGACATAACATTTTATGAGGAGATATAAGTTGTTATGTATCAATTTTCAGTATTTACTTCAACAGTGTTCGATACGTAAGTAGAGCTACGTAGTAAGCTACCAGAATATATTTATGGCAATTAAGCTACACAGAGGCACCGCGTTTCATCCCCGGGGGAATCTTCAGATGAAACGCGGGAGCCTCTGTGTAGCTTAAGTCTCAAGTGGCATAAATATATTTTCATAGCTTAATATATATATATATATATATATATATATATATATATATATATATATATATATATATATATGTGAGAGAGAGAAATTATATTAATGTAAAGATTACGGAGATGTCATATAGAGAGTCACTCTATATTATTACTTTCGGTTCGTGTTAAGGAGAGCGTGAAGAAAATACCAGCGTACAGGCTCTTGATGATTTAATAGTAAAATGTCTGTTATTCAAAATAAATGCTTAGAGATGTACTTTATTTTATGTAATGTATGTATTTGTAATTTAAACATTTCATGAACGTATGTGTAGTACAACACGACACATCACTTGGTAGTTGAGTTTACAATGGCAAATACAAACATAGATAAGTATTTGCAGATCGCGCCAATACGTTTAACGTTTATGATCTTTAATAATGGAGGTTACACATGTAATAACGTTTCTGAATAAGATATGCAGATTGTGTTAAGCCACGTATGTACGTTTAACAAAAACCTCACTATTATTAATAATATATACTCCCTTTTGTTTTGGGGCGGCTAAAGTTGAAGGTATGAATACAGACATTTTAAATATAATTTGATTGATTGATACCATAGAATAAGTGAATTCATGAGATAATTTCCACTGGGAACTATTCTCTTATAACATTATAAAAGTCTATTTCATAATACGAAATAATTGGCACCCTATATATTGATGACTGGTATTAGTTATACAATCTTGCTCGTAAAATTCTCTTATACTTTAGAAGGAACTTTGCTGCGTGTAGACTGTCAGACAAGTGGGCAGGTTTTATTTGATATGTTAGGCTATGCTATTTTCGTTATTCATTAACTATTATAGCAACAACTCTTTCTGTGTATGTTCATAGAGTATAAATAAAAATATGTCTGGATATTCGATCTTATTGAATAAAGGTGAGACGTTGTTGGCAGCGTTAATATTTATCCTTTTGCAGATATTTGAATGAAAAGTCATCTTCCGACATCGATCATGCTTGGCCTCTTGAGTAATGAAGAACAACTCACATTGAAAATCGATTGACATAGTCAGTCGCCATGCTCTTGATAAAGAATCGCTCGACTAAATTACAATTTAGCCACCTGTGCATCCTCATCATACAACGCCGTTACGGTGTGTAACCTATGCAACTTAATGTGGTACGCCTTTTCATGATGTGACTACGATTTGTTTTTAGCTGTGCCTACTTCAATTTAGTCAGTTGCGGATGTAGTTATTTCAACTTCATGCAGCTGGTATAGCTACGTTGTTCTAGTATTTACTGTTCACGTTATTCTCAGTGGGATTAGCAAAATCATTCTGTCGAGCGAAACACTACGAATGTGTGGTTTACCGTTTTCATATGTATTATGAATATATTATTATCTGTGAATAAATATAAATACATCAGTTAAACAATACTTTTCAGAAATATTAACTGACATGTCTTAAATACAATATTTTATATAAATGCGTAATTTCGTATTGTAGTTTAATCATACCTTTATATAAATAATAACTACTATTTTTGTTTTATTGATTTGTCATATACAGGCTCAACAGCTATTCGACAAAACTGCTGCAAAACTCTTTTATAGATGTCTGATTGTTTATGTGTGCTGACCATAAGGTTAATTCTTCTAAAGTATACTTTACATAATTGTTACCAATTTTGCAGAAATAACAATTAGCATGTTGTGTATGCTTTACCATTAAATAACACTCCAAAAAGGCCAATCATTTCCTTTTTTTAATTACAGAGGAATATTTACTTTTAAATTATAATTGAAATCGTTTTTTTTTTTAAGTTTAAATGTGTTTGTTTTTTAAATACTATCATTTCTATGAAATACCGCATTTTCTGTCATTTTTATTGATATTTATTCTGCAACAAAAATTGATATTGTAAGTTAAAAATACAATCTTTAATGCTCTATATTGTGAGGTAGGCTCAATAACACGCATGGTAAGGTTGCAGATCTACAATGTATATCACTGAAAACGTCATGTTTGAATGTTGACACGTGTATGTCACACAGTGTTTATTCCAGCTTAAATGGTATTTTGGTCACGATGCCAGTACAAGCACTAATATAAATACATTTACAATGGATTTTGTAATTGCAAAATAATGTTATCTACAATATTTTATTAAAGAATAGAGGCTTTATTAATGTTTTGCTTGATTTTGATGTTCGGAATCGCAGCCGTAAATATCCATGGAAGTAAAATACAAATAATTATAATTACAATAGTATCACAACAAACATACCACACTAACGTTTATAATTTAATTATCAAATAAATAACTCACAACTCTCCACATAAATCGCGCAGACTTTTTCTATTTGGTTAGTTATGTGTGTTACTCTAAATTTATGAAAGGTCATGAATATTTCATAGAGAAGGTCTGATTTTTTATGCCGATTAAAGTAAAGAAAAACATCGGTTTATTATTTACTTAAATGGATCCATTCATAGCATTGAGTATGTTCATAAAAGATCGGTTCCATTTAATTTCTGATGTCTCATCATTAGTTCGCACATATCATTTTCCACCATTCCTCGATGCACTACACAGTCGCGTTTATACTGCATTTTGTAATGCGGGAAATGAAAAGGGCATTGATCTTAACGTGGACACCTGCACCCTTACCATAGCTTTTACTATGCAACCTAACCTAAACAAAACGCATTTGTGAAATGAAGTTTTTATTCATATCAACGTGGAAATCTAAACGTGAAAAAAAACTAACCTAAATCAAATCCTAAAGAAAACCAGACGCATGTCGAGCCATGACCCACAAAATGATGCTAAAGTCGTGTATGTGCACTGATCATTACTGGCAGAAATAGTTTTGGGCAGAACTCATCTGTTCCATAAGTGTGGGGGATTTTATACAAAAGAGTGTTACTTTTATTGATACTCTTATACTTTTATATTTTACTCTTATTGGTGATAACTCTTGTCAAAACATGAGGGTTCGAGTCACCTAAAATGTGTCAGTGTTTCTAGCGATAATTTTCCTGTCAAAGCAACGGAGACCTCGCATCACTCAACCCCCGCAACAACCAATTAACGTAGCTTTCTATTACCAACTCAATTTCGCGACTATAAATCTTACACTCATATAACACAGCAATAAATCAATAATGAATTTATTCATCGGACTTTCGAATTATATTTCGTAGATTAATTAGTGAAGGTGTATGGTTGATAAGAAATATATCATTGTATGATTTATTTCAACTATATGTGTTGTGAGATATTAACTTAGCTCGATATATATGTACATAAATTAATACCCCCACGTATTGTTTAAAAGAAGCACCTTATTTGCCTAGTGGATGAATTACAAGAGGGTTTCTCCTTATGTATCACAACCTAATGATAATAAGCATTCAAAGCTGATGATTATTTAGATAGAATGTATGTCATATGAGGGATAAAGAAACTCATGAGACGAGTAGGAATGGTTTTTGGGAAGAAACACGTTCGAATACTGGTGCCGGCGCTTCATAAAAGTAATATGTTGTGATTTGATTTGAGAGAAAAACACATGTTATAATCTGCAGGAAGGCAGTCCTCTGGTTATTTGTCAAACAGACGGATATCCTTTTGCGAATAATCCCTGTTCGTTAAAATTTCGCCTTACACGAGAAACATGAAGAAAGAAAGCAGTTTTTTTGCCATAGCGAAATGAGTTTCTATTGTGTATACCTCACATAGTAAAAACAGAGATAGGAGCACAGACGAGTACCTTCCATGTCGGTAACGATATAGTAGAGGGAAACTAGCATGATATATTCTGTAAAAAATGGCTGTAACAAAAAGAATAGTCATTTCAACATAAGATTTCGGAGTCGATTTTGAATTATTGGGCATCGAAGAGTGTTCTTAGCAGTGCTACATCAGTTGTGATATTATTCAGTATAACATCATTCATATGCAGTTGATTTGCCATGAAGAAAAGCACCAACTATATTTAAGTGAAAATAGCCAACAGCTAAATATTTTAATAAATAACAGCATGCTGTGTTACGAGTAAATATATTCAAATGTGTTGGCTAAAATACGATTGATATATAAATAAATTCATTTGGTTAAAACCTCTCTAAAATCGATGGTGATTGGCTTAATAAGTACCGTCGCGGATTATATATTTCGGTTACGCTGAGTTAAATCCTAGTGAACATTTACGAAATCACAACCAAGTTATGTGTGTACTAGCGGGATCCGTTTCCAGACGCTGCTCGGAAGTAATATATAATAATGAATTAAACAGCCGACAAAACGCAAATAGGTCACAGCTGGAACAAGAATAAAAATTGCCGCAGTTTTTTTAAATATGTATTCTATATTTGTGTATTCGAGTTTTAATTTCGGCGTTTTGTATTAGCCTAACCGTAAACTAATCCTAACCTATGGTGTAGTTCGGCCAAAGTCGGTTATCGCACTATGCCTGTTCAAATTCTGTATAAGCCTTGGTTGTTTAGTTTTGATATGTTTTTGTTTTTTTTTCTATTTCAAAAAATGTAGGGTTTTGTTCAATAAGCCCATATTTTAGAAAACTTTATTTTGAAGAAAATATAAATTAAAATATATTTCTGTTTAATCTGAACGAAATGTATTTTTAAGTTATTGTGCTCGACGCTTCATTTATTTTATTGATGTACACTGATGAAATTTGAATTTCTGTGTAAATCCGGTGAACGTATTTATTTAACTGGATGTTCCCCACATTTGTAACTGATCTTGTGTGTAACTCTGACCTCGTATGAAGAAAGTAAATAGGGACACTAAAAAAGAAACTGTTAGCCTTACCTCAAAAACGAAAACTGCACAACACACATCTCATTTGTTTGTTTTTATACTATTTTGCCCTCCCCGTTCGAACAAAATGTTAAGGAAGGATTATTATACTTGCCTTAGGAGCATCGTGTCTTGCTTTGCGGCAAGTAAGAACATTAATAATCCAGTTTTCTCAGGTTCTTTCTCGAAAACTAAATTATATAAACAAAAAAAACATTAAAAATAGGAACATGTCATTACGGGTAAAATGGTGAAAAGGTAAAATGTGTTTTTTTTACGATATATGAAAATCATTAAAACAGTAATATTTTATGATATTCTATGATAGATCAGTGGTGTTAAAAGAAAATAACCACTTATATGTTGAAGGTCTAATAAATCGTTCGTTTATAGAAGTATTATTTTGGTTTCGTAAATAATTTATATACGGTTTCAGCGTCTTAAAGTTAAAATAAAAGTGTGTGTTTTGGCGATGGATTTGATTCGAATGCGCGTAATATATATTATGTTTTGAAGTGTGTATTGAATGTTTATAAAGAAATGATTCAACCAGGGGATTTAGAAGCGGCGTTGCTTCATGTTTTATTCACCGTTAAAAAAGAACAATATATATTAACATTGGTATTTCTGATGAAATCCATAATTGGTTCGAGTATTTTTGGAAACCAGTTAAAAAAATAAACATACTTTTGTTACCACCACGTTGTCGTGGAGTTTGTGTCTCATCGTAGTGTAAATAATGATATTTTGACAATTTTCCGGCGATCATTAAATGAAAGTTTTTTTATTCATCCGGTAATGTTCGAAACAACTAGTAATCTCACACTGCATTAACACCTTACTGCTTAAAAATATATTAATATTGAAAACAACTCTGAATTTTTAAATATTTTCTGTAAATGATTAAGTTAATAAACTTTTATTTTTCCAAGAATACTAGAAGGGACCGTCGATCTCAAACTTTATAAGTACCATAGTATTTTAAAAATAATGATATTTAAAAAATGAATTCATCAATATTTTTTTCTGGAAACTTTTGAGTGAATATTATTTTATTGAGTTTCTATTTATCTCAAAGTGTATAGGTACTTTACAATTAAAAATGTAAATATTGTAAAAATATACATTCAGAAAACGTGTTCAGTTACTAATGATTATTACAAATGTGTACTCCTATATTTAGTATTTAAAGAGGTGAGTATTTTTATAACACTTGTATAATAAAGTGGTTTATCCTATAATATTAATTAACAAAACACAAACAATTTAAACCAAATTTCTTACACTTGGAAATATACATCGGTGTCAAAACAAAGTTTCTTTCGTATAATAAAAAAAGGATTTTTCGTATAATTTTTAACTTTTTTCACATGATTTTAAAGTGATTTTTTGCATAATTTAAAACCTGGCCTTTGGAATAATTTAAAAAAAAACTTACGTATAATATACGACTCTATTTGTCATATATACTTATTAATAATTTTTTAGTGTAATTTAAAGCATGAATTTTGCTATAATATGAAAATAGATTGTTTATATCAATTTAATAATGATTTTGGCTTATTTAAAATGGCATTTAGGGTATGAGTTAAGAAGTGAGTTTTCATATAATGTGAAAAACATACTTTTTAGTATTGCTTAAAATGTGTTATTTTTCTTATAATTAAAGGCATGATGTTCTGTACTATGTAAAATAGAACGTTATTTTTGCTAATTGTTTCACAGGAACACATTCTCCACAAGAATTGGTTTCATACAGACAAAACACTGACAATAAATATATTCATCAGTTTTTTAAAATTCTATCAAGTTAAATGACGAGCCATAGTAGCTTGATTTCTGATTGTCTCTCGGGTAAATTGAATGAGTTATAATAGTAAGCAATTGCTAAAATTGTGAATTCATTAAAATTGTCGAAACCACATAAAACAAAGATGTGAACGTTCGTAAGTTATTGTTAGATGATACTTTATCATATATTTATTCTGATTAATTTAAAGGTTGCTTCATCAGTTCTTTTCTTGAATTATATTTATTTTGTATCAGTGTATTGTATACCATGATATGACCTATTTTACTGCTGAAGTCTACGTTACATGAGATAAACATGAAATAATTACGTGCCTTTCTTATGGAGATTTCTGCTCGCATTTCCAGAAGTATTTTCCCTGGAAGGCTGGTTTACAATTGAAGAGTCGAAAAACACAAAAGGAATTTTCATCGCTTTATTTTATAGTACAATGTTCTTTCAAACACTAATATATGCCATAAGGGGATCCTAGCGCCCTTTTATAGGGAGCAATGATAAAGAGTTTTGTCACACAATGCACTCTCACGTTTTCTTCATCATCTAGCTTAGGTTGTGTTTGTTTTGCACTATATATCCCATTCTTTGTTGTTCTGCATATCTCGACAGATACACAATTAACTCTAGTTTATGTTTTAGATATCAGAATATATATTCAAATGTTATCACCGTATTTCTCAGCAGATTCCCAGACAAAATTTGTATCACACCCACTTATCCAACAATCTCGTTATAGTGATATGGAAATAATTTAAAGTGCAGTTATCTATAGTATTTCATCTTTATGTATCCTGAGGATTTATACATTCATAATGTAGGTGTAATGATTAAACAGGCGGTATCTAAAATTGCTCGTGCTTTATTATTATTTTTTTTCTGATGAATTAATCTCGAACTACATCAGCAACCGCATATTTCGGTATAATAAATAAACAGACGAGCCGCTGAATCATCAAACGACAACTAAGACGCTAAGCCGTTGAAAAGTGAGTTGTTTTGATTGCATTGAGCAGTTAGATTGAAATGCGATTTGGATAATGGGGCCTCACATCAGTAAGGGGGGGCATACGCAAAAAAGCGGTCGGAGGAAAGACCCTGAAACGGTGCGTATTCTCTCCTGATGACCCGACATTGTCTGGAGGCTGAAATAACATATTCCACCAGTGAAACATCCGAGGAACATTTATATATATATATATATATATATATATATATATATATATATATATATATATATATATATATATATATATATATATATATATATATATCATTCTATATTTCTACTTATCTATCTATTTATCTGCCCTACCCATTCACACCTATCAATGTAAATCACTGTATTAACATAAAATGTATATATATATATATATATCATGCATATACGAACAACATGGTTTGGGCAACATCCATCAACCCACAAGCAGGAGCACTTCGGTTTGGAGCAAAACTAAAATTGTCGCAGTCTAGAAGGATTTCTCATTTGCTTATCGAGCACACAACAAGGTACTTATGCAGTTTTGAGACCTGCACTCTGCTATATTTGGATAGGACTTTCAAGTTATATTCTGTTAATTTCCTTGTTACCTTAAAGTACAGAAGAGTAAATAATAGTTAATAAAGCCCCCCTTTCTTATCTAAAAAATGTGTTTGCAAATAAAAATGGTATTATTTCAACACGATCTGTAAACTGCAGAAGCATTGAGAAAAGATTAAGTATCGCGGCCTGTCAGTTGTTTACAAAAGTTAAATCATTATTTTATATTTCTCTCGGATCCTGCCAGTATTATATATATATATATATATATATATATATATATATATATATATATATATATATATATATATATATATATATATATATATATATATATACACACATTTTGGGACCACCATTCACCATTTGGATTATTTCTTAGTAAACCTATTTGGTGTCTTGCCTGGAGCTATTTTAAACTTGTTGACGTGGATCAACTGTATAGGTTTACAAAACAAGTATGTTTTGGGTCGACATATTTGATGTTTTATATACCTTTATGTATTTTTATATATATTTTTTTATAAAGTTTCAAAGTGTAATGTGTATTACATGTAATAATGTCATTGCGGTAATGGTCCTCTGATAAGATTTTCTTTGAAAACTCATGAGTTAAGGTCTTTAAAGATCTTTGCCTGAACGTTGAACTGTAATAACATTTGATTCGCACCTTATTATATTCTTTCACTTCATCTATTGCTATATATATATATATATATATATATATATATATATATATATATATATATATACACACACACACATATATATATATATATATATATTTATATATGTATATATATACATATATTTATATATATATATATTATTATTATTATTATTATTATTATCATTATTATTTCATGTATCAACATGAAATGGTATAAGGGGGTATACTTTTTCATGTATCAACTTTCAGTATTTACTACAACAGTGCTCGGTACGTGAGTACAGCTAGGTAGTAAGTTATGAAATTATATTTATGGCAATTAAGCTACACAAACGCTTCCGCGTTTCATTCCCGGGGGTAATCGTAAGTCTAAAAGCATTTTAGCCGGATGATTCCTGCTGGGAATGAAACGCAGAAGCATATGTGTAGCTTAATTGCCTCATATATAATATAACTTACTATATATATATATATATATATATATATATATATATATATATATATATATATATGGTTAAGTAACACAGACACATTATGATGTCCTGATATTAAGCAGAAACTGACCTATTCTTCTTCTTTGCGTGTCTTTGAAGCATGTGGTGATATGACAGTTTCTTACATTTTTATGGGGCCATTTTCAATAGTGTTGTACTCCGCAAGACTGTTCAAGCTACAGTAGTTGAACAGTAGGGGGCAGAGCAGGTAATATTGCATTGTATGGTTCTCTTCACATTCACAGATAGTTGGATCAGTTTTGTAGCCTTATCTATTAATAGCAACTTTTTATCGCCTCATTTCTGTTCTTAGGCGGTGTGATCTTTTCTACTGGAGCTAGCGAGTCTCTGAACCGGAAATGAGTTCCTCAGAAGCAGGCATTCCCATCTGGTTATAAGGGGAGCTCATCTTCTAGCCGTCTGGTCAATATCAGTAGTTTTGTCTCTTCCTGAGATGTTGTTTGGGGTTCGACATGGCTGAGGAAACTTATCCTTGACGTCTTGTTGGACCGTTGGTTCACGTCCATAAAAGACATGTTCGTCATCACTGATAGCCTTTGTAATCTCTACCCGGCTAGCAACTTCTCGTCTCACATATGAAGGGGCAATGCCAGTGAGAAAATGAAGGGGTTCTATGTTGCTGGTCTTCAAGCAGCCAGTGATCAAGCGACATATCTTGTTCCATGACGAGTTTAGGTGTTTGGCATGCATTGATTTCCCCAAACGGGACAGGCATACTCCGCTAAGGCAGTGCATCTGAGTGTGTGCTGTGGCTCACCACTTGTAGTTGATCAGTTTCTGTAAGATTTTGTTCCGGGTACTAACTTTCATTTTTGTCTTCTTTACATGTTCCCTAAATGAGAGGGTGCGGTCCAGGTTTACGAGAAAGTAAATAGGGTTAGTGCAATTATCAAGTTGTATTCCATACCACATGATGTTTACATGCTCGTTCGGTCAAAGTAGAAGCGTTCATGTCGCGATCCCTGTCAACTAATACTTACTATTACCTGCGAATTCTACCGAACACGTTGAAGCAAGCTAAAAGGCGAACCGAAAAGACGAGCGATGTCCATAAGCTCAACAAATGTCAGTAACTGACTGATGAACTGCTGTAGTGGTTGAGGACACTATTCGGTTTCATCCTGAACCATTATCGAGGGTAATATATTAAATAAGGAAAGTAAGCTATGACACATCTCAGTGATATTTTAGCAGGGCAGTCAAGATTAGTAGTAGTATTAACAATGAATAATTATTAAATTCAATTTCAGATGTTTTAACTATTACGAAAATGAGTCTCATATAAATCTTATTACACAGATATTCTATTTATTAACTGCATCAAAAGACTAACATCGACGACACTTTATAAAGCGCTTCGTTGATCGTATAATAAACGTCTACACTACAGTCTGGATGTGGCAAAATGTCCATATTGTCTATTTGCAAACATTCGTTGGTTGCGTTCATGCCGGTATATATAAACTATCACAGTTTTGATATCGTGTTTGTTGTCGAGTTAAATTCTCTTTGTCTCATTAAAGTATCCAGCTTCGTATCAGTTTTGTGAAGAATTCCAATGATTTAAGATACAAACTACAAAGTACAATACAAAGAAAGTAAGAGATTATACTATTTGAGACACTAGTGTGTTTGTCCAATATTAAAGGACATGTCACTCAGTTAAGCATATTCAATATTACTTCAACACACACCTATGAGTAAAAGGATGTTATATTCATGGTTTTGTATTTCGCTCGTTCGTTTCTTCATTTACTTCTTCATTCACTCCTTCATTCGTTCCTTCATTCGTATTGTTTATTAGTTGTTCTCATTTGTTCCTATATTCTTCCATTCATTTCCATTTCTAGTCGTTGTTACATTCGCACTGTCATTCGTTCCATTTTTCTATCTTTCATTCGCTTCATCATTTGCTCCTTCATTCGCTTTAAACCCTTATACTTTAATTCTCTTCATTCCCCCACCCATTCGCTTATTTATTTTCTTACATCTATTCTTTCATTCGATAATTATTTTGCTCGTTCGTTCGTTTATCTTACTCTCTTTTCTTACATTCATGTGTTTTCTCTTTACTTTCAGTTGGCATTATCATTCCCACTGATAAGTATTCCCTTAAAATATAGTTTCGTTAAACATTATGAAGAACATCACTGTGGCCTTCATAGTTTTATATTCACTAGTTTTTATTAGAAATTAATTTGCCCCTTCGTTCAGGCCTAAATTTGCTTGTCCATTCTACCAGTCAATACGCTTGTTTATTCGCTAGTAGATTCTTTTGTTCGTCCAACTTTTCCTTTTTACCCTTGTTTGCTCTCTCTTTATTGTCATTCAACACTTTTATTCCACATGATATTTAGTCCTTTCGTATCCAAAGTATATCAATGTTTAGTGAAAATTACTTATAAGAATGTACTTAAAGAATATGTAGGGCTCCAAAGTCGGAACACACCATCGGAATGGTGTTATCTGATTTCGAGTGGAATATTTCAGATTGTTTTCAGCGTGTTCCTCATTCTATTTTTTGCGCTAATCTTATCTTGCAGTGTCAACATTTTGAACGAGTTTTGGCAGCTGACATTTAGACGTGTCAATATAGATATTGTCTTTGTCAATGTAAAGGGATTTGCATGCCCCTCATAAGAAAAACCCATCAATCAAATTGACATATTTCGCGCTTAATCCGTTTAAAACAAAGAAATGATAATCACATTAATATATTTTTGTCATATATCCAGATAAGTATTATATCGTTGTCAATCCTGACATGTCGACGGTGAAGTCGTTTTCTTGATTTTTGTTAATGTTAACAAATCATCACGATAATAACTTTAAATACATTTTAATATGTTTGTATAACTTTAGCTATGATTAATGCATATTTTAGACTATTTTCCTCATGAACCAACGTGTATATACGTGACGAAAACCAACGACAATGTTTTATCTGAAAATATACCGTATTAGATGAAAATGTATAAGCACCTCTGGCTGTCTGTCTGTTAAATTTAAATATGTAATAGATTTTTTATTTTAAATGCTTCATCAAAAAATAAGATTTTCGGCGGATTTTACAATAGAATTGTTAAATGCGTCTATGCATCTTCTTTTCCACCCGTCCGTCGGTCGCCTCACCGTTATCATAGAATGTGGTGGCGCCCTACAAATGAATGAGACCGATTTAACATACTAATGTATATTTGGAGCAATATACTGAGGAAAACTCTCAATTCACTATTCACAGAAGTTATAAGAGAATTCAGTAAACCATAACACTATTGTTTTATGTACGTATAGGCAAAACTGTTGAAGCAACACTTGCAGCTGCGTAGATAAGCTAGGATATTGTATGCCACAAGTGTCAATGATATATGTTTGAAGTACCCACAGCACGCGAAAATTCAAAGTAAACCCAAACCGAGACAGAAGGTGGCCGACATTTAATAAAAATGAGTATTGGCCATGACGAAAGAGTGTTTATCGTGTGGTGCCAGATAACTGCTTGTGTATGTAAACAATTCCGCAGGGCTCACGGGGTTGGAAAAGGCGCGAATGTAATTTATCCAATACCTGCATCTAGCACCGGTAAACTATTGTCTAAACCCCTTATTCAAGTTTCCTGTTTATCCGAGTAAAAAAAAAATATCAGATATACAAGACACACATTTTGTTGCGTTTTCTTTTATGTTGTCTGGACTATTTTGATTCATCTGTATGTTTTATTTCAACATATAAATGGCACACCTTGTCGATGCGTCCCAGAAAGCTCTTATACATATTTCATTACAGGACAAATAACAGCGTGGGGGGGGAGTGTAAACCTTTTGACAAAGACGACGAAAAACATCGATGTGTTGTCTCTGTCACGACCAACAACACAACAGCAGGAACGGCATAAAATACACCGAAGACAGCGGAAGCCCGAACGAGTATACGAGTATAAACGAGAAGAGGATAAGTGGTTATATTTGACGACCGTTACCAAAGTTATACGCTTGGCGAGTATTGATTTACTTCTCTCCAGGAGTTAGGCACAAGGTCAGTTTTTATCTTACACCCACAAGTACGATGTGACCCAAGGTCGGGTCGGGAAAGTGGGGTTTAAAAATTGCCTGGGCAGCCCCGTCGGCATTCCCCGGTGGGGGCGCCTCAGGCAGTAAGCAATAAACCTACTCCTCCCCAAAGAGGGGAGGCCAAGCCTGGGAAGGTGGACTTCCCAGAACTGCACAGGACAGACCCATTGACCGGCGTCAATCAAGACCCGTAGGCCAAGACAACACCAGTATTGGGTGCAGTATCCCTCGGAACAGATACTACACTTTGATCTTAGCCAAAAGGCCAATAAAGCCCGGGTTATGTTTAAGTTTGGAGTAGAATTATTCAGTTATACATGTAGAGATATAATATTTTAAGAATCTGTGATTATGTTTATCTATACTGTGGATATCTATTGGGCAATAATTATTACTTAGTACCGACTTGATCATTTGCGTGCGTTCTCGCATTGCGTAAATTATCAGCTTTGTGTTTGTAGCATCTAAATTTTAGTTATTACTTATTCTACATGGAAGAATCGCTGAAAATGTGAGTAAATTTGGTCAATCATAATTTAATAGTCTTCATGTATTTGTCAAATCTGATCAACACTTAAAGCCCATTGCTTTGTATTACTAGTAATATTAAACATCATGTTTTATTCTGTCTCATGCAGAAAGACATGATATTACTCCGAATACTTTATTGAGTAGCCTTACTATTCATGTAAAAGAAGAAGAAGAATTCGAACTTAACATATTTTTTTACTAATTGCCCAAACCGTCTAAACATGTTTGTACACTAAAGGCACTTGCAAATTATTTTAACGAGATAAACTGATATTTATCTTTAGCACTTTTTCACATGAGCAGCTTAAATGTATTAAAAGTACATACTATATTTTACTTAGATAACACGCAACTAAATGTATAAAAGGAAATAGGGTGCTGTATGTGCATTTGAATAACTTGTTTACTTGGACAGTTTCAACATAAATGTTTTCATATAATTAAACGTATCCATTTTACTATAAAAACATTATTATTTGCAAAGTGATCAAATCATTGTACAGTATTTAAAAGCGAAATTTGTATCCCTTACTATAAATACCACTGAAATAATTGGGTAATGATTAGCTTTTTATTCGGATAACACCGCGATTTTATAATTGATTGCCATAGACAATCTGCAAAGTAGCAATCTATATTAATCGAAGTAGGTCGGTAGTGGATTAGGAGAGAAAATAATTGGATAGACAGACAAACTAAGATTCATAGACTTTTTTATATGAATAAATCAACAAACCGTTATAAATGTCATCAACAATGAGTTCATACTGAAGTATTTTCAGAGAGAGTAATTATGTGCCTACGTCTCAACAAGGGTTCGTTAATATTGCACTTAAGGACGGCCATGTTGCAGTAAGTTGGGAAGTATCCCCGACATATTTTGGTCAACAGATGGGATGTTCCAACAAAAAAAAACCTTGTTCGTGGAAGTTTCGTTTTGTTTTATAAGATACAGATATAGAAAAAGGAGGGTGCTATGCTCTACTTGTAGCTAGACGGGTGTTTGCTGTTAATTATTTACAGGGACAGCTAGTACACAGTTTCGATTAATAATTCTATACAACATCTCTTCCGGTTGTAAATAGCTGTAGAACAGAGACGATATCCTCCTTTACTAGATTGCGAAGTCGGTTTGTGTACTGCTTTTGTATTTTAGAGCCTGCATACGTTATATAACAATTTAGCTCTCAAAAATCCAATATCCACTACTTCCTATGTCACACCATTAAATACACAATTATTTACATGAAGAGTGATACTTTAATATTTTGAGTATTAGGACAACTATTCTTATATTGTTTGTGATTTTAACAAGGAAGAGCTGACGCAATCAGCCCTATATTGCCCTGTTGATTAAATAAAGGGTTTAATTGGTGTGATTGTGTAGATTAATTCCCGAATTAAAACTACAGATCTCCGAGTGAAACAAGTTCGATAAGACTCAGATGACAAAGATCGTAAGTTGTGAAAATAACACTCGAAATGAGAATAGTATTAATAATAACCCAAAGTATACTTACTGCCAAATCGGCAACTTCTTACAAATAATCATAACAAGTCAATCATGAGTAATGGTACGACGCTTCTTCTTTATTAACCCCTGGAATCGGGAGGGGCACCGGAAAGCTTCTATGAAAGTATGATGCAATCAACTGGCCGGATGTTTGATGTTGAGTTAATGAATGACTTTTCTAAAAAGACGTCTGTACTCAATGCATAAACAAGCAAAAAAGAAAGATTGAAAATTGTGACACAGTTCACAGATGATGTAAACATCTAAATCACAGGAGATGAATGTATAACAATACATTCTCTTATAGTACAATTTCTATTGGGTGTTAAACACGAAGTATTCCATGCCATGAAACCGTCGGTAGAGCTTTGCCGAAGCAAAGTAAGACCGGGTGTTGGCTGATATATTTATTAAAGACTGGGAAACGCATTTCACTAAACATAATTTGTCATTGTGTTGCAGCAAATGAGAGTGATATTTAGAACATCTTCGTGTTGATACTTATACGAAATTGTACAAGTTACGAACTGCTTCATAATGAATTAGCGATTATCAAAAATAACATCAGATCGAGATATAAAACGCCTATAAAGAATCAACAGATGTCGGTTGCAAAAATAACTTAATCGTGTTTGTTATTATTACAGGGGCAACCAACAGATTACTAAACGAACTGTATTTTGCTTTTTAATTATATCAGTCAATTGCATGCGAGACGAAAAGCTTTTATAAAGCCATAGTTAAGTTCTATTAGTTTCATTTCAACGCTATGTTATTCGCTATTCTGTTTTAGTTCTACATTTTGTTGGCCAAATCACTATTTGTTTGTCTTCATTTCATTATTTTTTCAATTTGTCTTTTACTTGTTTTTGTATTTATGTTAATTTACTCTTGTCTAGAAATATTCTATTCGAAAAACATGTTCTCCATTATTGGAATTTTGTATAACAATACTGGCCACCGTTCAGAATTAATGTCATAGTGCAAGCTATCGATATATATATATATATATATATATATATATATATATATATATATATATATATATATATATATATATATATATATTTGCACTGATATATACCCTTTTCTTTAGAGGACACAGATACGTTTACAATCAAATACGTACAGCCTTTTGTGTTTGTTATTTATTGTTATTATCATTATATTCTTCATTTTATAGTGTATGAAGTGGAAAAATGGGTTATGACATTGCATATTAATGTAAAAATCAACGTCTACTGGCGAGACCTTTTGATTCTCATATTTTGCTTATGTATTGTCTGCTAAAATAACGTTCTTTAACAGTAATTATCATAATTCGCTACCAACTATAAAATATAATTTACGATATTATCTAGTGTGACTGTCGCATAGATACTCGATTATGGTAATATATGATGTGTGCATAATATTTCTGGCGAATAGGGGAAAAGGCGGGTTATGTTATCATCTCAATTGATTTGTTAAGAGAAGGTCTGTATAATCGTATCGTTGTGAAAGAAATACACTTTTACATGAACTTGTAAGCACCTTCTCCTTATCATATTTACAATACACATGATCGCAGAACCCTGCCAATCTGGTAGTTACAAATCAGAAGAAAAGCGCATTACTGTAAAACCTCCCTTTTAATTTGATATTGTTCTGTATTATTTCCCTTTTATCTAAGCTTGAGGGAATGCTCATTTGGGCTACGTTTAATTGGGGTAGAAACGACGGATTTGTGAGCGTTCTTAGAAGAAACCATATATAAATGGCAAAGGGGTGCAGCAAACAAACTATAGTAAATATTTTCAAGTAGAAAGCATGACATTAGAAATTGGTTACTTTTAAGGCACATCTGGAACACCAATCTGCCTTACTTCATAGATAGATAATCTCAGTGACAATTACGTATACATATACGTTTTGTTGTGTATCATGAGTGGACATGAATACACTTGATAATCATATTTGAAAAAAACACATTTTTAGCAGAAAAATAAATAATTAATTCGGCAAATATATTTATTTTCGTATTTCCTATAGGATATGCAGCCGACGACTCGTAAAAAATATTATAATATATCAAACGTAAAAGAGAAAGCTTTTTTACTGCGCGAACAAGACACTCAATCGCAGTTTCAGATAGAGAATGGCAGCTGTAAATACAATTAATACCAAATAAGGTGTGTGTGGGGGTTTCCGTGGTGTTAATATATATATATATCAATGTATATATATATATATATATATATATATATATATATATATATATATATATATATATATATATATATATCAATATATATATCAATATATATAGATATATACACATATATATATATATACATATATATATATATATATATATATATATATATACATATATATATATATATCAATATATATATATATATCCGTACTGAAGAGCTGTGATACAACGAAACAGTGTTATGTTGATAACTATACAAAGCTTCCTTTCTTGCGTACAGCTTATTTGTAAGAATATCGCCAACTGGCATGAGCTTAAAGGCATAGTTCCCGGCACTTTACAGTGTCGTATGATAGTGCAAGTGTAGAAGCGCCGACTGTCAGCTCAACGGTTGAGTTTCAATCCCGGTGTTAGGCACTAGCTGGTGTAGCCGCGCAGAAGAGCTGAAATACAGCAAAACAGTCTGTATGTGAATAAATATATATATATATGTATATATATATATATATATATATATATATAGATATATATATATACATGTCTGTGTGTTTAATATTTCTCTATTTTACCGTGCATCATACTTTCTTCTGTTGGGTATTTTTATATAAGGTTGAAGATTATCTTCCCGACAGCGTCATGTTAGCAATACATGTGTTTAGAAGTTGTTGACATGCAGCGTGATATTTGTATTAACGATGTTTACCAGGAAAAATTGTAAACATCTATTTAATAAGATTGGTGACGATAGGGTTCATCAGAGAAGAGGGAGGGTTTAGAAAGAACACCAGTAAGGAGAGGGATGTAACGAGAGCCAATCATAGGCACAAAGTTGAATAACCCTACGACAATCAAATTATATATTTCTAATTCCAATTCTGTGCAAGTAATAAAACAATGATAATTAAGTATCTCAAATACATGTGCATCAGAATGAAAACAGCCTCTAGCCACGGAAACGGCCGATTAAATTAATCATTCTCTTGAAATTCCTTGGATGTAGAAATAATTGTAACACAAGAACAGCGAGTTAAGCGATTAAAACGATTCAATAAGTGTTCAAGTCAGAAATATTATGTTAAAAGCAAGCATGTTCCGTATATAATGTTGATATAGATCACATTTAGTATAGATAAGTTCTACATTGAAAAAAAGTGCAAATTAATAAGAATACTGTTTTTAAACGGTTCTCAATTTGCAACGCCTTATATACTATCATGTTTTTTTTGTTTCGGTCTCCGTGCATATGCCGTGCTTAAGGGTGCGAAGGTTCTGTATCTTATTTTATATTACCATAGACGAACGAAAAGGAATGTTCGAGAAGAAGGAGATCGATTTCAAATTAATCGTTCGTTTCAAATCGCAACTTAAAGTGTCAGCAAAAACGAATCGGATATACACGTAAATATTTCTTCATGAACCCCTTTCTATGAATTGCAATCAGAACAGAAAATATAACAAACGGTCACATTTATTCTGTCTGTATTGACGTAAACAAATAATGCTAATGATATATTATTATACATCATTGTTTATATGGGTTCGCTTCTATATCCCATAAACGCTCGATTTTGAGATTTCAATCTCACGAGCCGATTCACTGGGGTCCAGGAGACCTTCCATGGACGGTTCTTTTTTTTACTAATTGGTATAGAACCAGCGGACACCCGTGAACCCCTTTTCATTCTTTAAATATATTATTATTTACTCACTAGGAGTTCTCACACAGGCCATCAGTGATTGCTCGACGATAACCACTGGCATTTCCTGGAGTATGAGTGGCAACAAGTCTTCCCGGATTTCCAGTATTCTCCACCTCTTTTCGATAGCCACCGTAAATAAACTTGCATCATCACAACAACCGTTTACCATTGATTTCTCGATGGTATCGACCATTGGGCTTCTCTAGGATTTTGCTGTCAATAATCGCCGCTAAGGTCCCGGTAGTCTCTGCACTTCCAGTGGAGGTCTGGTTTGTGCTGTCCCTCCTCGGTCTTCTCATGTTCCTTGACCCTATGCAAATATTTTGTGTGGAGTTAGCTGATAATGTTTCTGGCTATTTCTGTTTATTGCTTTTTTTTTTGTCGTGTCAGTTAAGGCCGGTGTAATTTATTGGGCTTATACAGTGATGTTTCTTGCATTTTCTGTTTGTTTGTGATGTGTTCTTTCTGTGGTGTTGCTTTCTTCCTGTAGTAGATTCTGCGTGACCCTTCGTAGCTTATGCGGGTTGGTTTCTGCATTTAATGATTTTTCTGAAGATTGTAGCTGTTTTGATCATTGCCTTCTTTTATATAGTTCCAATGATCCCTTTGATTCCAATTTCTCCCAGTCTTGTTTCCAATTTTTTTTGGGATTGTTCCTAGTACTCGTACGATTATTGTGACTTTCTTCATGCTCCATATTCCTTTCAGTTCTTAGGCTGGTTCCGTGTATTTGCTTCGTTATTCGTTTCTTTGATTTTAAATCTGTGGTCTGCTGGAACGACGAATGCTACAATTTTGCAAGATTGTTCCTTCTTGTTGAATATTATAACATCCAGTCTCCTTGCTTGTATGAGTTGGTCTGTTTGTATATCCATATCCCAGATGATTTTTCATCCAGGTTTTGTCGGTCCACATATTTTGGCCAGGCTTTCTTTTTTCTTTTTTTAGTTTCATACTTACTGATTTTACCCCCGCATATATCAAGTTGTTTAGGTCTGTGATAGTGTCTGTTGGGATGTACGCGAGTACCTTGTTTACTATCTGTGTTTCAACTTTTAACTTCTTTCGATCTTCCTTTCTTAGACATGAGAGATTTTTTTGATCTCAGACAGGTATCGTTTGCTGTTTTCAACTTCTCTTGTTTCTTCCTCTGTGATGTCCACTTCGGTGAGTTCTGTGATTTCGTAGTCTCGACCTCTTCCTTTACTGGGTTTATGTTTTGTCTGTCTTATTCCTGGGGGTTTCGCCGGGTGGTGTTTCTTGCTCTGTTCCGCTCTTTTGTTTGATTTCCGTCCGTTCCATCTCCGAGAACCATTCTCTCATTAGGATCTGTTTTGCTTGGTCTGCTATGGTTTGTTCTGTTTTATAGTAGCCAGTAGCAGTGTTCTATATATGTTTCATTCGCTTCCAGTAGTCTCTTTCTGTGGGGTAACGACTTTTGTAGTAGCATTCCATTACTATTCTGTTCTCCTTTGTGCTGTCCATTTCTTTCTATATTTTTGTAGTTTTTTTAGGTTTTTTTTTCATTCCTGCTTTTTTGTGTTTAATCTGTGTCTTGTCATACCTGGGATTGGAGGGGTACGTACCTGTTTTTTGTCCGTAATTTTGTTCCTGAAATGAAAAGAGCAAACCTTCGCAGGATGCGGACCGGGTCCCTTATGTTGGCCATCGAGGGAGCACCTGTCCATCATGGCACTATTACTATTATTATTATTATTATTATTATTATTATTATTATTATTATTATTATCTATATATTAATACGATAGCGTGTGTGTTCGTGTGTCACGCTTCCGGAAAAAGCTCTGCGCATGCGTGCCGCACCTAAATTTTGAAAAACAGTCAACTAGCCTGCGTTTAATAATATTTATATGTGTTTCACTCTGGCGCAATGGTTAGCGAGGTAGTAATTTTACTTCGGCCCGACTCGTTTATAGTTCGATCCCAATCAACCTCTAAGATTTTTATTCTACATTTCGAGGGGAAATGGAAGAAATAATGCATTTTTTTATCACCTGGTTAAAAACTACTTTTTTGTGTTGCTTAAAACTTAAAACTATTTTTTTGTTTTTATGTTGGCGTTTTTAATGGCATTGTCTATTTAATTACGTTGACTGCTTAAAAAGCAGTATCGGCCAGTATTATTTTGTTGTTTTTTTTTTTGAACGGATGGCATATCAACCTTTTTTTAGTAGATATGCGCAGTGTCCATCGTACACGAGTTACTATTTTAAACATTATTTCACTCTTATCCAGAAGGGGGGGTCATAATTAAGCAAGCGTAACTTACTAACAAATAGAGGGTGCTTTGTTACATTAGGACCCGTATTGAACACATTATTTCGTGTAATTTACACGGGTTCCGCTAGTTATTATTATTATAGTAGTAGTTGTATTGTCAGGACATCGCACACCAGTAATCGCTCACAAGCAAAACGAGATACCTTTACTATAGAATAAGATGCTAGAGAAGAATCCCAACTTCACCTGTCCCAAGAGCTGACACGAAACTCACCTAATTGCCACCCCATGTAACCTTGTATGTTGTCTGATTAAATAAAGGCACACACCGTAGAGAACAAAAGACACGCTTATTGCCAGAATAAGATTGGGGTTTAGGCTTCTCTCGAAATACACCGCGATCGCTGCGCGTTCCAGATTCAGGATCTGCCTACAGGCCGTCGTTTAAGCTCGGGGTGGCGTTTTCCAAGTACTTCTTTAAACAATGCACTTTGAATTTTTCAAACACATCAATTATTGACATTTTTGTTGCCTTTCCAAAGGTGTCAACTCTTTGTTGATCACCATGTATAAACATTTGTTAAACTTTAAATTGTATTTAGCTGCCTTAAAAAATAGACCATGATACTACTGTTACTTTGACAATGGTTATGTTATATTAATATGATATCAACATCCTGCAATTATCTTTAAGTGCTTACTTTTGTATTCACAGACACCCGTGAACATGTCCCTTATTCACATCGATATATTCTCGTATATCGACCCAGAACAATGTCGGCTATTAGTGCTAGCTGTTTAATAAATCATACTGATGCTTTAGAGTGTAATAACGGATATTTAAACTATAAGAACGTTATGAATTAACAATGCTACACAAAATAGCCTTTTTGGTCGTAGAAATAATTGCAGTATTTGAAATCTCAGTGTTGTGTTTATTTGGGGGGATCTAGCATTTTTATCATCTTTTCATCTCTCATCAAATCGTTTCTCTTAATTGCAGATACGTAATCGGATCTCTATGACACGTTATGTCCATAAGTCGGCCTATCACAATTAAGTTTGAAATAACATTTTCGTAGATAAATTCGAAAATTGTTTGAACGCATCTTATAATAGATACGTATATGGATCTCTATAAGATGTATTTTTCACCAGTCACTTCTTTATCTTTCATTCTCTCGCATGTAAGTTTGTCAGATTTAACATTAAGATAACACTTTTGTTTGTCTGTCACACAATCATTTCAAATATGATTTAAACCAGTGAATGTATAGATTCAGTAGGCGTATCTTTACAATACCAATTCCAAGCACAACTAGAAAACAAAAGTCACTTGCCCTATAATTATCAGAATAAGTGCGTTTGACTAAATTAGGTTAGAGGAAAGTACTTATTGACTTCATAGAAACTTTACCCGTTGGCATTTCTTTCTTTGATCGACATTGTTGCCATTAGTCACAAGAAAAAGTGAATGATAAATCGATGAAATGATCTCTAATGGATTGATCAAAATTCCTATTTCCAAGACAGTCCTCTATAATCATACAGAACCGACAATTTTCCATCCAACCTCGTGAATTGCTTATTATACAATGAATTGGTTCTTTTAATTCAATCCAGACAATATTCAATATTGTTATAATTTTACTGATGCCGTAACCTCAGAAAACCAAAATCGTCTAAAAAAACGTGTCCACGTTGATAACTAGTTTATAACAAAGCTCGTGTTACAGAATCCATGATCGCACGTATCTTGGTCAGTATTGCTAAATACCTTTCGCAGATATAATCTGAATGCATCTGGATGAAATGATATCAGTCACCAAAGTAAAACTCTCTAGATGATTGTTTACGTAAAATTGTGTTTATTATAATTAAAGGGTTACACAATAGCTAACCGAATTTATTTTGGCGAAACATTTCAACCGTTCAGTTGCATAGAGGTGGATGCACATTTGACGTAAACGACATCACCTTCTGAAAAGGGGTCTGCAAGAAAGCAAGTTTATATCAGACGGATATAGTTTAGCACCTTACTCTTTCGGATCTCTGAAAGGAACGTGTTTAGATTTACATAATATCTGATGTGACGCAATCGCATCCTGTTTGAAAAGTAAACAACATATAAACAGCCATTTTTAAAATATATTGGGTTTAGCGTAGACTGTTCCGTTAAAAATCATGAAACAATTATGTTTAAAAATGTTTTATACAAAATAAACATGTTTCAATTTTAAGAGATTATGTCAATTAAACTACAAATAAATAGTTTATAATGAAACAATTATCAGAGAAATGCTGCAAAATTTATCAGAATGTCAAGTGATATTTTCTATGAAGAAAACATGTTTGTCGAAACTACATTTAAACAAATCTAACTCAACCATGTAAAGAGATTATTTATTTTACCTACATAAATAAATTTATCGACATAATACACCGAAAATGTGTGTTTCCTTGGCAGTCTGTATAAAAAATGACTTGAAATTATATAATCAGTTGAAAAGACGAAGACTTCCTCTAGTTGCTCGTTGATTTAACTTTGCTGGATAGTAAATCCCTGGCGGTAATCTTCTATGGGGATATCTCCCACTGGCTGGATCGTTGCCCCTTTAACATTAACCACTTTAAAATATCAATTAAAATGTATATATATTTAAGATGTTATTTTCCACATAAGTAATCAATGAAAAGATAACTGAAATGGAACTTGCAAAATGTTTACTTCTTTTTCGATAAAAAAACATTGCTAAATGCCCAATTGTAAATAGATGAGTGTGTTCGAACAATAAAATGAGGCTCGACTCTACTTAAGTACTTGCACTATTGCCCAAATTCAATGAAGATGTAAAATCAACTTCATTTTCTTCTTTTCACAACTATTAGAATCAAATATAAAGGTAAACAAAATAGATAAAAAAGAGAAAAAGTGCAACTTTTGCGTTGTTTTACTTAATTTACAATGTTCGATTATCTGTTTAATAGCATTATGTTTTTAATTGCACGCAAAGATTAACAATAATATATTAGTGTTATTTCTCAGCGATAGAAAATGATGATAAATATATACCTGGCTGCTCTGTTTATTACCACAGCGGTAAATGCCGATTAGTTCGTAAATTAAAAGAAGTTGACATTTTTAAAATAAATTAATCACTACTTTAATATTTACTTATACCCACTTAGCATATCTTCAAATAATTCATGTATTTGTAATAGTTCTCTCTTATAGTTCAGAAAATTATTGGAATAAAGAACCCCCGAAAAAAGGATATATATATATATATATATATATATATATATATATATATATATATATATATATATATATATATATATATATATATGAGAATTAAATCCTTACACAAAACTCAAATCACCGTCTAGCACATCCGACCTTTTATTTTCCAATAAAGGAATAACGGAAACACCGGTGTCATAATTTGCAAACCTGCTAATCCTCGAACACATGAAAAATATCCATAATACCGCTGAACGCTTTTATATTTTCATAACTTTGACTTAATTTAATAAATAATATATTACATGTGAGTATTGTTATATTTTCTTCAAACTACATTTACACAAGTCAAAAACTACAGAAGTAAAAAAAAATATTTCGTTTTAGAGGGGAAGTAAAAGAAAACACAACTAGCCAAACCATATTCTCTGCTTCACAAATAAATAGTTCTACTTTCATTTCTGGTAATATTTATATTGTTGTCGGTGAATTACGGTTGTTGTAAGTGATAGTTAGTTTTGTGTCAGTTACATTTCGGTTGCTTTTGGTTATTGTAAATTAAATAGTTCATATTTGATAAATCCCAAGCCTTATAAACAATAATAGAAATTACCACAGTATTCAAGGATTTCTTTTTAATTGACCCTATTTTGTCTATCATACTGGAAAGGCAAGTACATTAATAGTTTTAATTTGAGAGAGTGTAGAAGAAAGAAGAACGAAGTTTTATATAGAATAATAGCCATTGCTACAGTGTTTAATGGTTTGTTGTGTATGTCTTCATTTTGAGTATAGAATAGGATTGAAGCTGCGCCTATGTTACTGAACAAATGTAGTGGCATGATAATCGTTTAAAAGTGATTGTGTCTGTCCTCATGAGGAAGCAAGTTAATTGGATAGTTAAAATGCGTTGGAGCGTAAGAAAATTAAGAAGCCTTCTATACAATAATATCAATTGCCAGAGTGTAAAAGAGTGTATGTCTAATTTAGCATATGTTATTGTGCTCGGTAAGTTGTTATTTAAAATCATGTTCAGTATAGTATAGAATTGAAAATGGACGTATCTTATCGAACAAATATCACGGCCTCTTCGAAGTACCATTTTCGATAATCGGTCAGTGAAGGATATATCCTTGGACATTGTTGCAATAACTATTTTTGTTCCACTCTTACGTACTCTTTTTTGTGGGTATATAGATTTTTCACAATTCAAAACTGCAATTTTTTATTTGCATTAAAACTATGCAATGTGGCTTATTTGCGTTCTGTCGGCAGTTTACACATTGAAATTCTTCTTTTATATCTTCACAGACAACGCCGGTGGTGGGCCCTGCTAGTACAAAATTAAACGGGACGATCCAACATAGTCACTTATTTCGTTTTAATTCGTTTCCTAAATACACTTTTTTTTAACAGATCTATTTCGTAGCTACTGTTTGGAGAGATACTTCATCTACAAAAGCATTACACATTTGAATAAACACCATTTCATCAGAATATATCAAACACACATCTGGTTTTACAACTCGCTCTGTCTAGCATTTGTTCACACTTTCATGTTTCTCCTTCTATGTGCAAAAAGATAAGCAAATTTACATACACTACTGAATCTAATACATGCCTGTTACTTTTGATGAGGTCATCGCTTCTATTGCTTTATCGTAACGATCTTTTAATAGAATCACTTCCTTCTTTAATTCAGACGTTTGATGAATTTCTATTTTGTCTTCGTTTTGCGTTTTTTGTCTTTTTTAAACTTTTGCTGACACCGCATTCTAATAGCCACACTTCTTCTTTGATAAAAAATCGGGATGGCAATATAAATCCCACTATGAATTCGAGTGCCCTCTCCGAATAATCGGTTTTATTTTTACATCGTGGGGTTTGCATTTGTGCCATATAAAATGTAGGAAAAGAAAGAAATACATTTTCTTTCCGATCGATTTATTTTTTTCTCTTTGTAGTTTGATTAAATTGGCTTTCAACGGTCGTACGTTTTATTTAAGAAAACGATGGCAGCTGTTAAGTCACACACTAACTTCCGGGCTGTCAATTAATCTTAAGCTATACATTTATAGGTAGGTTTTACATTTACTTAATGAGGTGTCCGTTAGCCCCGGACAAGCATGAGTTACAACTAATTCAATAGTTTTCAATTACCCGAGCTATTTTATTACATATATACATTTAGATATGTATATAGATAGGGATAGTTAGCAAGATCATTAGAGAGAAAAGGAGATACAGACGGACAGACGGACAGAGAGAGAGAGAGAGAGAGAGAGAGAGAAAGAGAGAGAGAGAGAGATTCTGTCCGACTGATTCTCTTCTGAGTAATTGTAACATTTGTAAAGTTGCTTTTATTATCAGACATGTTAGATGCCAACACATAGCTTCATTAACAAGTCACCTAAGAACTCAAGACAAGTTCCATCGTGTTCCTTGAGAAATGATACATCGTCAAGTTAATTAAACTACAAAAAGACAAATAATAATGATACATCTGTATGAACCTCTATATAACACTTCTTTATTTTTTCTTCTACAATCTCTCAAATTAAAACTAGTAAATTTACTTTCCTTCCCATGATGATAAACAAAATACGGTCAATCAAAAATAAATCCTTCAACACTGTGGTAATTATGTCTATGTGATGTATATGTTCTAGTCCGCCTAAAAGAATCGATTAACACAGACGTTCTTTTTTATCACATAGATATAATATATATATATATATATATATATATATATATATATATATATATATATATATGTGTGTGTGGGTATATCTATGTGATAAAAGTGAACGTCTGTGTTTGTCGATCCTTTTATGTATGTATATATATATATATATATATATATACATATATATATATATATATATATATATATATATATATGTTGTGTGTGTATATTTGGACTACTGAAACCATTTTCTCAGATCAATACATCGATTTTACCGCGACAGTGTTTTCTCGACTCGTCGTTCGCCAACGATCAGACG